>CM024208.1:4501804-4617394 GCA_013435755.1 Amphilophus citrinellus
ACATTTACCTCATAAGAATTTATTGTAATTATCTCAAATATAATTTCAAGTTTGCATTTGGATAAAAATACTTTAGTTGGTGTAACTATGAATGTTGAATTTTCTGTTAAATGTAATTTTATATATTTATATTCTGAATATTCTCAAATAATACATTAATTTCATTAGTTTTACTTCTGAACAGATGAATTTTGCTATTAAATCATCAAGTGCATCGCTTCTGTTTGTTGTAATTTTTAACAGCATCAGTTTGACTCACATATTCAAATATTCTTAAGAAATACACTTTCTAAACTCACACCTGTCTGTGAAATATAACTAACACTCAGATTTCTGTGTACATTTATGAATAAATATTAAATTTATTCCCATCTAATCTGATGTTGCTGTCAGAAAGCAGCAGATGGTGCAGAATTACTGAGATGATCAAATCCTAAATATCTGTAACATCACTAATATTTGCAGAAATAAAGAATAACTTTAGTTGTTCAGTGAGATTTAAACATGTTTTCAGAGATTATTGAGTTTTTCTTATGGAACAATGGCTGCAGATGAATTCTCTACTAATTATGAACAAACTAACATGTAAAGCCGGAAGCAGCACAAACTGACTTTAAACACATTTTCAACTTCTACAATAAAACAACTGAAGGAAAATAAATGTTTGTTCTTACCTGTTACACTCAGTTTGGTTCCAGAGCCAAAGATGAGGTGGTTGTTTGCAGTGCCTAAATTCCCACAGTGAGACAGACTGATACAAAAACCTGTCTGCTGCTGAATGTGTCAGCTGAGGTGAATGAGTCCAAATGATGAAGCAGGATCATATTTCAGCTCCATGATGAGTTTCTCTAATGTTCATATCAACATCTGATTTGTTTCAAAAGTATTCCTTTAATTTTTTGAAGCAGTGTAGAATCACCAGTGTTTTGATCAGCTACTTTAACATTGCACAGCATACATCAGTGGTTTATTCTCTTCACTCATCTGCATGTTAAAGTATCCTTGGGTGAGATACTGATCCTTGAATTTCACTGATGAATTATTGGGATGTGAACATGTGACTGGGTGAATGAAACTTGCAGTAAGAAAGTGTTATGAGTGCTCAAATATTTTTCATTTCAGTTTTATTCTTCCTGTTAAAAGGAGTTTTTCCTTCCCACTGTCACCAAGTGCTGCTCACAGGGGGTCATTTTGACTGCTGGGTTTTCTCTGTATTATTTTAGGGTCTTTACTACAACATAAAGCACCTTGAGGCCATTTTTGTTGTGATTTGGTGCAGTATAAATGAAATTTAACTCCATAATTAACCGTAATGTGTGAAGAAGACTCTCTATTTACATGAACAGTAGAGTCTATTAGATAAATATGATTCAAATCACTGCAGCTGTTGAAGGAAAAACTAGTTTGCAGTGACGTGTGTTTATTAAATTATACTGGTGTACGGTGGGTTTACAGTCACAGAGGGTGGGTCTGAGCAGGTAAACCAACCCAGAACCATCTGGGTTGGTCACAGGAACAAATATTCACACTGCAGAATGTTGGAAGCTTCCTGGTGGCCTTCAGGGACTTTTTACATTAACACCTTTGTATATTACTGTAACATGGTGCAGCTTTGTCTTTCTTAGAAAGATTTAACAATCCACACTTTTTGGTTTTTCTCATAGTCAACTTCAATCTTAAACAGATATTCAGAGTTATCTTCTGTAGGTGGAACAGCAGTGGTGTGAACACTTCATACAGATAATCAACAAACTAATAATCAAAATTCCAAAACCAAACAAGCTAAACTCCAAAAATATTAGCAAAATATTTCTAGCATGTATTGGAGCCAGTCAAACAATCCAGTAACTGTGGGCTTGTATAATGTTTTATCAATGTTTTTAAAATGATCTGATGTCCTCTTTGGTTCTGTTGAGGTCAGAGATGAAGGTGGAACATTCAGCTCCATCAATGGGAAGTTCCTCCTTGGGATGCTAAAATGAAGCCCAGTGCTGCTAATTTTCTCACTGTAGTCATTTCTTGTGACAGCTCACTCATACCTGTTGCTGTAGAATATACAAGATCTCCCACAGCATGACAAAGGTCTCTTATTTGGTCTAAAGATGGCATCACTCCATAGGTTGGAATGAGAGCACCAAACACCAGACCATGATTTTGGTCAGTACTCAGAAGCCTTCATTCCATGAACCCAACACATTTTGAGTGGTCCCTTTAATACACCATTCAAATGTTACGGGGACCACAGTAAGCATGAGGGAGTTAGATGGGTCTTTACAAGCAACAATCTGACAAAATGTAGATATTAAAGAATTCAAACAGAAGACACAGACCATAAGATAAACCTTTATGCTGATGATGTTTTACTTTTCCTTGGGAACTCACAAACCTCTCTTCTGAAGACAATCAAACTTATAGATAAATTCTCATCTATATCAGATTACTCCATCAACTGGAGTAAATCAACAGTTTTACCTCTGAATTGTAACTATCAGAACACCATCACTACCTAACTGTAGTTGGGCAACATTAGATATTTAGGTATAAATTTTTTCCCCCAGCCTGACAGACCTGGTACAGTTGAATCATATTCCTCTACTAACTCTACAACTCTCTACCTATATGTCTTATGGGGAGAGTTTCCACAGTAAAAATGATGACTCTGCCTAAAATCAATTATCTGTTCTCACTGATCCCTAATAAACACTCTGCTGCATTGTTTAAGTCATTAGACTCAAGCGTTTCAAAATTTTTATGGAAAAATAAAACATCAAGAATAAGTTTGAAGACTTTACAAAAGCTAAAATGCAGTGGTGGTCTAGAACCTCCAAACTTTTATCACTATTTCTTAGCCAATAGATTGCAGTATGTTTCAAGGTGGATCAAAGCAAGCTCTTTAGACAGCCCATGGCTGGATTTAGAACAAACACTCTGTGGAAAAGTGAAAATCTCTTACTTACCTTTAATTAACTCCAATATTAAACATCATAACTACTTTAAAAGCCTTAACATAAACAGCCTGGAGGGAATTTTTAAAGATAACAAAGTCTTCACTTATCCCATGTAAACTGACACCCATTTAGAACAATCCAGATATATGTCAGAAAAAGACAGTACTGAATTTTTCAGCATGGCAGGAGAAAGGAATAAAAAATCTAGAACATGTTATTCAAGATGGAACATTTATTTCATTTGAAGAAATTAATACAAAATATGGAACTGACAACAGCAAAATTCTTGAATATCAGTAATTGAGGTCCATCATACAGACAAGGTTTAATTTAAATAATCTAAAATTAGAAATCCTTGTATTGGTAACAAAATCTTTATACCCCTAAATTGTTATCAAAAATATCTAAGTTATTATTACAAATTAATGATTCAATTTCCCTCCCAACTGCAAAATGGGAGCGAGATCTTTCCATCAACCAGATGAAAACTTCTAGACACACATATGTTTAAACACTTTCAAAATGACTGAAAATCCAAATTTACAACTCATACAATACAAAACTCTCCATAGAATACACAGGATGTTCCAAATGGGCCTCAGAGACACAAATATATGCACCCATTGTTCAGGCAATCATGCTGAGAACTATATGCATGCTATTTGGTCTTGTACACTTGTTCAGAGGTTCTGGCAGAGGATATGTGAGGACTTATGAACATGGTTTAATTGTTGTATTCCAGCATCACCAAAACTGTGCATTTTAGGTGATGGAAGCAAATATATCTCACATAGTTCTTACTGCCTTATGCATTGTTAAGAAAACTATCCTCATGAACTGGAAATCCAAAAATGATTTATGTATTACTCACTATAGGAATTTACTTTTAGACCACATTAGTCTGGAAAGAATGTCTGCCACCTCTAAAAAACCAGTTGGACAAATTTGAATCTCTCTGGTCCCCACTGATCAACTCCATCACTTAGTGGGGGTGATCAGCTGTAGTCTCATCTCATGGTGTGCCCAGCATGTGGCTGGTGGTGGGCCAGGGCATTCGGATGTCTGATGGCTCTTCGATTGGAGACAGTGGCTGCTGTTTTGTGGTTTCTGTGTGCAGGCCCTGGTTGTTGGTGGTGGGGGCTTGGACGGATGCTGGTGTGCCCGTGGTGGTGGGTGCTGGCCCCGGGCCAGATGGCCGGCCTCCTCTGCAGGGGTCGGGGTGCGGGGTCTGGGGCCCTGGTGCCTGGGGTTGCCCGTTTCGTGGTTGGGCCCCTCCCTGCGCTGGAGGGGTCTGTGCCAACTTGGGCCCACCACCATATGGGGTGGGTTGGCCCACATCGAGATAGCTGGCTGGCATTCCGGGATTCTGGGGTGCCCACGCATCCTGTGGGGGGGTGGGGTACTCGGGTGAGGGAGCAGTAGTTTCCCACAGGGGGCCGGTTGGTCCCGGACTCAGGACCACTGTGTGTGTGTGTGTGTGTGTGTGTGTGTGTGTGTGTGTGTGTGTGGATGTGATGTTTGTTGTCTTTTGTATGTATGTGGGTGTGTGTGTGTGTTTGTGTTGTGCTTGCCTGTGGTGTGGGCTGTGGGTGCCGGCCTTGAGCACAGTGGTGCCCTGGGGGTGTGGCCTCTTCTGACCCTGGACCTGCCTTCCCTGCACTGCGGTTGGGTGTAGGGAACTGGGGTGTTTAGTGAGCCAGTAGTTAGCTGGCTCTCTCCCTCTGGGGGTAGTCTTCTACCTCTCGGTCATCTATATCCTGACCCTTCCCCTCCTCCCACTCAGTCAAACATCACATCACTCACACATAGGGTCTTGTGGGATTGGGGCTCATGTAGGGCCACTTCTTCGGCTCCCTATGTTGCGTGATGTCCCACTCCTCTTTTTTAATTACATCATACAGCTCACAACACATCATAGTACACATAGGGCCTTAGGGGACAGGCGTGTCACACAGTGGTTAGTGGGTGAAGCTGCTGAGGTAGCTCCACTTGTCTGGTGTGCTGTTCATTGCCTCTGGCTCTCTGGACTCTTGCCCTTTGGCCGTGGGGGCTCCGTCTGGGGTCTCCCTCCTTCCTCCTCTGGGATGTGCACACGGTTGCCATCAGGATGTGTGGCCTCGGGTCTTCTGAACTCCTAGTGGGCCGTTGATGGCCTGGGTCCCCTGGGTCCTTCCCTGTGCACCTCTGGATCACGGGGGGGGGGGTATCTGGTTTGACACCATGTTTCTAAGATTTGTGGGGCCGAGAACAAGAATTTCAGTTTGATCTGAATTTAGAAGCAGGAAATTAGAGGTCATCCAGGCCTTAATGTCTTTAAGACATTCCTGCAGTTTAACTAATTGATGTGTGTCATCTGGCTTCATTGATAGGTAAAGCTGAGTATCATCTGCATAACAATGAAAATTGATGCAGTGCTTTCTAATAATACTGCCTAAGGGAAGCATGTATAATGTAAATAGAATTGGTCCTAGCACAGAACCCTGTGGAACTCCATAATTAACCTTAGTGTGTGAAGAAGACTCCCCATTTACATGAACAAATTGGAGTCTATTAGATAAATATGATTCAAACCACTGCAGTGCAGTAGCTTTAATACCTATAGTATGCTCTAATCTCTGTAATAAAATGTTATGGTCAACAGTATCAAAGCTGCACTGAGGTCCAACAGGACAAGAACAGAGATGAGTCCACTGTCAGAGGCTGTAAGAAGATCATTGGTAACCTTCACTAATGCTGTTTCTGTACTGTGATGAATTCTGAAACCTGACTGAAACTCTTCAAATAAACCGTTCCTCTGCAGATGATCAGTTAGCTGTTTTACAACTACTCTTTCAAGAATCTTTGAGAGAAAAGCAAGGTTGGAGATTGGCCTATAATTAGCTAAGACAGCTGGGTCAGTGATGGCTTTTTAAGTAGTGGTTTAATTACAGCCACCTTGAAGGCCTGTGGTACACAGCCAACTAATAAAGACTGATTGATCATTTTTAAGATTGAAGCATCAATAAATGAAAAGACTTCTTTGAACAGTCTAGTAGGAATGGGATCTAATAAACATGTTGCTGGTTTGGAGGAAGTAACTATTGAAGTTAACTCAGAAAGATCAACTGGAGCAAAAGAGTCTAAACAAATACCAGCAGTGCTGAAAGCAGCCGAACATGAAGATCAATCTTTGAGATGGTTATGAATAATTTTTTCTCTAATGTCTAAAATTTTATTTGTAAAGAAATCCATGAAGTCACTACTAGTTAAAGTGAAAGGAATACTCGGCTCTACAGAGCTCTGACTCTTTGTCAGCCTGGCTACAGTGCTGAAAACAAACCTGGGGTTGTTCTTATTTTCTTCAATCAATGATGAGTAGTAAGATGTCCTAGCTTTACAGAGGGTTTTTTTTTTTTTTATAGAGCAACAAACTCTTTTTCCAGGCTAAATGAGCATCTTCTAATTTAGTGAGACGCCATTCCCTCTCCAGCTTTCAGGTTATCTGCTTTAAGCTGTGCGTTTGTGAATTATACCACGGAGTCAGGCACTTCTGATTTGAAGCTTTCCTTTTCAGAGGAGCCACAGTATCCAAAGTCGTACGCAGTGAGGATGTAAAACTATTGACGAGATAATCGACCTCACTGGGAGCAGAGTTTAGGTAGCTGCTCTGCACTGTGTTGGCACTGAAGAGCATAATAATGAAGGAATTAGATCTTTAAACTTAGTTACAGCACTTTCAGAAAGACTTCTACTGTAATAAAACTTATTCCCCACTGCTGTGTAATCCATTAAAGTAAACGTAAATGTTACTAAGAAATGATCAGACAGGAGGGGGCTTTCAGGGAATACTGTTAAGTCTTCAGTTTCTATGCCATATGTCAGGACAAGATCCAGAGTATGATTAAAGTGGGGAGGTGGGCTCCTTTACATTTTGAGAGAAGCCAATTGAATCTAACAATAGATTAAATGCAGTGTTGAGGCTGTCATTCTCAGCATCTACATGGATGTTGAAATCACCCACTATAATTATTTTATCTGAACTGAGCACTAAATCAGGTAAAAAGTCTGAGAAATCAGACAGAAACTCTGAGTAAGGACCAGGTGGATGATAGAAAATAACAAAGAAAACAGGTTTTTGAGTTTCCCAATTAGGATGGGCAAAACTAAGAGTCAGGCTTTCAAAAGAATTAAAACTTTGTCTGGGTCTGTGATTAATTAATAAGCTGGAAGGAAAGATTGCTGCTACTCCTCCTCCTCAACCTGTGCTTCAGGCATTCTGACAGTTACTGGGACTATCCATCTATCCATCCATTGTCTTCCGCTTATCCGGGACCATGTCGCGGGGATAGCAGTCTAAGCAGAGAAACCCTCCAGCTCATCCAGAGGGACCCCAAGGCATTCCCAGGCCAACCAAGAGATATAATCTTTCCAGCATGTTCTCGGTCTGTCCCGGGGCCTCCTCCCAGTAGGACATGCCTGGAACATCTCACCCAAGAGGCATCCTAGTCACATGCCCGAACCACATCAACTGGCTCCTTTTGATGTGGAGGGACAGCGGCTCTACTTTGAGCCCCTCCCGAATGGCTGCACTCCTCATCCTATCTCTAAAGGACAGGCCAGCCACCCTTTGGAAGAAGCTCATTTCTGCCACTTGTATTCACAATCTTATTCTTTTGGTCACTACCCAAAGCTCGTGACCATAGGTGAGGGTAGGGACATAGATCAACTGGCAAATCGACAGCATCGCTTTTACGCTCAGCTCCCTCTTCACCACAACAGACCGGTGTGGTGTCCACATCACTGCAGATGCAGCCCCGACCCATCTGTCGACCTCCCGCTCTCTTGTCCTGTCACTCGTAAACAAGAGCCCGAGATACTCGAGGCAGCAAGTTGTCCCTGAGTTGGAGTGGGCACTCCTCCTGCTGAAGACCATGGCCTCAGATTTAGAGGTGCTGATTCTCATGTCAGCTACTTCACAATCAGCTGCAAACCATTGCACTGCAAGCTGGAGGCCACCACCTGATGAAGCCAACAGGACCACATCATCTACAAAGAGCAGAGATGAGATTCTAAGGCTACCAAGGTGGAATAAATTCCGTCCATAAAAATTATGAACAGAATCAGTGCCAAAGGGCAGCCCTGGCAAAGTCCAACACTCACAGGAAACAAGTCCGATTTATTGCCAGCTATACGGACCAAGCTGTCACTGCAGTTGTACAGGGATTTAATGGCCCACAACAATGGGCCAGACACCCTGTTCTCCTGCAGGACCTCCCACAGGATACCCAGAGGGACACAGTCGAATGCTGGAGTAAATCAGAGGAACCTGCGGACTCTTCGCCGGGACGTCTGCAGTGTCGGCGCCCCGGTCCCAGCGGCTCCTATCAGGTTTGGTCTGGTGAATGCTAGAACAAAACTTTTATTCTTAAGGACTTTTTTACTTCCAAGGCACTGGACTTCCTCTGTATGACTGAGACCTGGGTGAACGCTGGTTGAGTCCAGCGTTTTTTCTGAGTTTTTACCGCCTGGCTGTGGCTATTTTAACTCTCCGCAGACATCAAGCTGTATAGGAGGAATAGCGGCTCTCTTTCAGAATATGTATAAATGTAAGCCACTGTCTCCTTCATCTTCATATTCCAGCTTTGAACTGAGTTTATTTGAGCTGGGTCACTCTCATCCAGTGCTGTGCGCTCTCATCTACAGGCCACCCAAATACAAGGATTTTATAAATGATTTTTCTGAATTGCTGTCTGAATTTAAGTCTAAATATGACCAAGCCCTTTTTATCCGGGATTTTAATATACATGTGTGCTGTCCCGACAAGCCGATGGTTAAGGACTGTTAAAATTTAGTGGACTCTTTTAGCTTTATCCAATGGGTATCGGGACCCACACAAGAACGTGGACACATACTGGACCTTGTTTTATCGTATGGTTTATCGATTTCTAACCTGTCAATTTGTGATGCAGTGTTTTCAGACCATAAGCCTGTGTTATTTGACCTTGCGTTGCTCTGTAACATTGTTAAACGTCGCGCTCCTGCGCGGCAGTGTCGTGTTTTTAACTCGTCCACTGCAGCACATTTTTCCGTTCTCTTTAATTTAAACTGTGACATTCCTGAGTCTCCTAATACAGAGGTGCTCACCTCCTGGTTTCACTCCACCTGCCAGTCTGTTTTGGATACGGTGGCTCCAGAAAAATCCAGGCGGCCTAAAACTAAATTTGAGCCCTGGCTGAATGACTACTCGTGCTGTCAGACGTGAAAGCCGAAAGGCTGAACGGAAGTGGAAAAAGGACAAGCTGCAGGGGTCTTTTGAAATATTAAAGGACTGTTGGCGTCGCTATCAGGCAACTGTGAAAGAGGCCAAACGAGAGTACCTGTCAAATATTATTGTGGGAAATAGTCACAAGCCTCGTGTACTGTTTGATACTATAAATACTGTTTTGAATGCCCCTCAATCTACTGGCATCGAGCCTTCAACTGCAGCTTGTGAGAAATTTCGTGATTTCTTTGTGGCAAAAGTAGAAAATGTTAGGGCTCTCATATCACCTCCTGTTTGTGACCCCTCAGTCTCTGTTCCCTGCTCTGTTGCTGCTTTGCACCAGTTTGTGCCAATCACTCTTTCTTCTTTATCCGAGATTGTTGGCCTCTTAAAGCCCTCAAGCTCCCCGATTGATGTCATTCCACCTCAAATTTTTAAAGAGGTTTTTCCAGTATTAGGCCCTGCTGTTCTTGCTCTTATTAACAGCAGCCTGTCCTCTGGGGTGGTTCCTCAATCTTTTAAGCAAGCCTTTTTAGATGAAAATGATATCCTTGAAACTTTTCAGTCTGGTTTTAAGCCTCTCCATAGCACCGAGTCTGCCCTGCTAAGGGTGTTTACTGACATTTTCCTAACTTCAGATGCGGGAGACTATGTGATTTTACTTCTTTTAGATCTAACGGCTGCTTTTGACACAGTGGACCATAACATTTTAATTTCTCATCTAGAATGTTGGGTGGGTATTCAGGGCACAGCTCTGGAGTGGTTCAGGTCATATTTGACCCAGAGAACATTTTCTGTTGGCCTAAACGATTTTAGATCATCCTGTGCACCTCTGTCGTGTGGGGTGCCCCAGGGCTCATTTCTTGGACCACTACTGTTCTCTCTGTATTTGCTCCCCTTTGGTTCCATCCTTAGGAAGCATAAAATTGCCTTCCACTGCTATGCAGATGACACCCAGATTTACATGCCCCTAAAACAAAGTGATGCGAACGCCGTCCACGCTCTAACGAAATGTCTCGATGACATCAAAGCTTGGATGGCTTCAAATTTTCTGAATTTTAATGATAAAAAGACGGAGGTCATCGTCTTTGGTCCGGACATCAGGGGGAGGGTCACTCCTGTGGATCTGGGTTCTTTATCTCAATATGCTAAGCCCACGGTCACAAATTTGGGTGTCAAAATGGATGAAAACCTTAAGTTGGAGGGTCAGATTAATGCTGTGGTTAAGTCTAGTTTCTTTCATCTGAGACAGCTCGCCAAAATTAAAAATATCTTGTCGAAAGATCACTTTAATACAGTGATCCACGCCTTTGTTACAACCAGGCTGGATTACTGTAATTCTTTGTATTTTGGCGTTAATCAGTCCTCATTGTCTCGTCTTCAGCTTGTACAAAATGCTTCTGCACGGCTATTGACTGGAACACGTAAGAGGGAACACATCACTCCGGTTTTATCTTCTCTGCACTGGCTTCCTGTTTATTTTAGAGTTCATTTTAAAATTCTTTTATTTGTTTTTAAGTCCTTAAATGGCCTTGCACCACCCTACCTCGCAGAGTTGGTGCATCTACACTCCCCCTCCCGCCCGCTTAGATCTGCTGACCAACTGCTTTTGGTCGTACTGAGGACTAAGCGGAGGCTCAGGGGGGACAGAGCGTTCGCCGTGGCAGCTCCCAGGTTGTGGAACGCTCTGCCTATGCACATCAAACAGGCCTCTTCACTAGCCATTTTTAAATCTTCTCTTAAGACCCACCTTTTTCACCGGCGTTCAAAAAAGCTTGAGATGTTTGTATCGCAGTGTATTTATTTCTTATGTATTTATTTATTTTAGCCTGAACATTCATGACAGGCTCTACTGTCGGGGAGAAGCTGCAGCGTAGCAGAGAGCAAGGGGGAGAGTGTGAGCAGCGCATATAAAGGCATGACTGACACTGCTAAGACCCTCCTCCTGGCATTAATTGGTTGTTTCTGACCAAGCTGTGTATTTCAGCAGTTGGTACTGGGAGCACTGGGAGAAGGCAGTCTTTTTAAAATTTGAATCAGTTTTGCTTCCAATAAAAGTAAGAATGTTAACAAATAAACTGGACAATATTCTGATAATTTAGTGATATTTCCACAGTTGTGGTCTTGACTGGTCTTTAAATAAAAAAGTCCTCAATGTCCAAGACCGAGACAAGACCGAATACAAATGCAGTCGAGTCCAAGACAAGATCGAGACCATCAAAAAGTGGTCTTGAGACCGGTCTCTAGTACTACAACACTACACCATGGTACAGTTACTGTTTATCTGAAAGTCCTAAATGATGTCATTGATGCTCTTGATGCCAAGGACTACTGTGCCGCCCTCTTTATAGATCTGTCCAAGGCCTTTGACATTATTGATCATAAGATTTCATGTCAAAGGCTTTTGGACATTTACTGAGCAGAGTATGGGTCGGTTTCTAAGTAAACAGTGTGTGCGATATGGTTGTCAAATATCAAGTTATATGGACATTTCTAGGGGGATTCCACAAGGGTCAGTTTTAGGACCTACACTGTTTACCATTTATATTAACAGTTTGGGTCATGGTCTTGCAGGTGCAGTTGTGCATTTTTTTACACAGGGTGTGCTCATTGATTTTCTAAAGTTTTATAAATATCTTGGCATCACAGTAGATGAAAATTTAACTTTTAAACCCCACATTGAAAACTTGCCTAAAAAATTTAAAATAAAACTCGATTTATTTTTTCAAAACAAGATTTGTTTCTCACAAAATGCCAGAAAACAGCTTATTTCTGCCACTTTTATGAGTATTCTAAACTATGGGGATATTGTGTATATGAAGGCTTCTGCTAGGTCTTTAAGTCTGTTGGATGTTCTCTATCATGGAGTGCTGAGATTTATCACAGGTAGCAAAGCCCTTACTCCCCATTGCACCCTATATTCTTTAGTTAAATGGCCCTCTCTACATACTTGTAGACTGTTACACTGGTATACTTTCATACACAAATCCATCCTCCATCTGGTTCCTTCATATTTGTCGTAAAGAAACAATACCACAGTCTTTGCTCTCAGGACTTTATTACATTCAGTGTTCCATCAGTTTGTACTGAGCGTGGCCAAAAAGCGTTCTTCTCTGCCCCTCCACCTGGAACATGCTTCAGCAGGACACTGTACGCCTGAACCACAGGACTGAAAAACAGCTTTTACCATAGAGCTGTTACTCTACTGAACACTGACAACAACAAACCCAACAGAATATAGCTCCATCTTCACATCCACTTCAGCACACTGCACTCAGTGTTTTGTAAATAGTTTATTGTCATTTTCACTGTAAATACCAGATCTTTATTTATCCTCATATATATATGTTTTTTAAATTTCTATTTTGTATTAATTGTGTCGGCACCTGGAGGATTGCTCCAACAACATTTCATTGTATTGTGCAATGACAATAAAGATATCTTGTCTTATCTTACAACCCACGACTATTTTGTTGGCTTTTTAAATTTGTTATTCCTTTTTTTCCTTTTTTATTTGATGAAACAGAAATCAATAGAATTGAATTTCTGACAGCAGTGAATAAAAATCTCCCTGAGCTCAGTCTGTCTGTGACTCTGAGATGGAGGTGAAATGTGTGAACCTGGGCTGTGGTTTGCTGCTCTCTTCCTGTCACAAACACTGTTTGACATCTGTTTATCTGCTGCTTTTTGTTCAGCCTCCAGGGATCATTTCTCACTGTGGTAAGCATACTTCCAACAGGCACAGTAGTAGGTGGCTGAATGATCAGGTCTGATGTTCTCTATTGTGTACATATTTATAGTCTGTAGATATTTGAATGTTTCTTTTTCTTTCAGCTGGTACCAGCGTACAGAGCCACCACACTGGCGAGTCCCTCCACAGCTGAAGGAGACTTTTTCTCCAACTCTCCTGGTCAATATTTTATCTTTCTGAATCAGCTGTGCTGCCATGGTAAGCAGTGCTGCAGAGACACAGACAGATAGATGAAGGTCAGTGTGACAGTGTTTGTTCCAGGTTGAGTTTGTTGGCTCCTGATTGGCTGCAAACACTCACCTGAACACAGACAGCACAGAGCAGCAGCTGGGAGGAAAAGCATTTTGTGCAGTGGTGTTTCCTCTGGTGAACCTGGGGAGAAGTGGCGCTCTGATGCAGCCGAGGCCAAACGAGGACGAGCTGCCAGATCAGACGAGGGCCACGTGCTTTCTAACGGCTCCTCAAAGCTCCCGTCGGCCCCTGCTGTGGGCGGCCCACAGATAAGACCGCTGCTGCTGATTGACAGCTCAGCTGAAGCTGCTGTGTGCTTTCATGGTCTTCATTTGAATCTGACAGCAGATCCAAAAATCTGGGTCACATGATGCAGAAAGACTAAAAACATTGATGTTCCCACAAACACATTGAGCTTGGAGCTGAATTTAGTAACAGGTCAAAGGTCGTCAGTCAGACAGATCCAAATATTGTATTTAGCTGTAAGATCATAACATCCTTCACACAGTCTCCCCGTGTGGACGCACAAGAAGAAACATTTTCATCCACAGGACGACACGATGAAAGCAATCTAAGGAAACATGAATGTGTAGAAAGAGGCAGGTGCAGGTCTGCTGCAGGTTCACATCTGTGTCCTCTCATCATTTCATTTCTGTCTTCAGCCTTTTTTTCCAATCACAGAGCAGACGAAGCTGCTTTGAAGCTGCAGCTGAAATCAAAATGATCAGACAGACATTTGATTTTTCAGTGATGGATGATGTGTTTATTTCCCCAAATACATTTGAAGTCTCAGAGACAAGTTTAGGAAAACTTTGATTTATTCATATTTATATGACAGCGACACTGAAAGAACCTTTCAGAACAAACACATATGGTCCGGTTGTGTGTTTCAAACGTGTGCACACTGAGCTCCATCTTCTCAGGTCTTATCTTACGAGCTGGTTTCAGACTGAAGGATTCATTAAAGCCTTTCAAGAATCATTCCAAACGATGGTCATCAATTCTAATATCTATAACCGATAATCATAAACAAACAGGGCTGTGTTTCCATCAGCTTCAGCTTCATTTCTGTGTTTGTGTGTTTTGTTGAATCTGCAGCAGGCGAGTCATCCACCTTTACACACACATTTGTACAACAGTCCAAAATGACTTTATTATTGATGAAAGATCAAAAATGCTGCCTTTGGATCATCTCTGATACAGAAGGTATGATTTGAAGATCAGAGTGAAGGACACAAATATTTGGATGTGATGTTGTTCTACATTTTGGGCCTCAAAGACAGAAGGAAGAGGCTGAAACTGTGTGAGGGCTTGAAGCTGTGAAGCAAACTGGAGGCAGCGCCTGCTGTTACTTCCTGCTGTGCAGTTAAGCAGTGACTCAGCAGCCGGCCTGCTGGAACATTTGGATCCAGATCAAATAAGATCAGCATGTTCTGAATGTGGGAATACCACAGTTTCCTCCACCATGACACACACTGGAGCCTCTTTCTGCACACAGCTTCACTGTTTGTCTCAGAGTTCAGTTTGAGGCCCAAATTGTTCCAACACATTTGTGAGTTTGCTCTCATTTCACTGTCTGAGTCTTAATGGACGTAATTCAAAGACTCACTGACTGAAATATGAAGCTGTGCTGTAGGTTTGGAGGAGAAAATGAATCCAGAGCAGCGACTGAGACGCACAGACTCCTTTAATGAGTCGCAGAGAAGTCCGGACTTCATTAAATGGAACAAAGGTCAAAAATGAGGCCTAACAACGCACAACAACCACCTGCGACCTCATTACGTCTGTTTCCTGTTTGTGTGCTTTGATTTGTGTGATGATAGCAGGCATACAGCCATGTTCTCACTGTCTCAGCTACAACTGATTCTTTCTGCTTTTCCTATCAGGCCGTTCAGCTCAATGAATCAGAGCCAGAAATATTTCATGTTTTCTTAAAGATGAGTGGAAGCTGTTAGATGCATCTGACTTCCTGTTGCCTTGTTTCTGCTTTTTGGAAACAATTTTCTGAATCATTCAGTAGTTTTTGTAATAATAATGACATTTAATAACACCTCAGAATGATTCTCCATCATGTCATGTTCACACTTCCTCTGTTCTTACGTGTGTGAGATCCAGGCTGGAAACCTGAGGTCAGGGAATAAAATGGGAGCTGAGCAGACTGCAGGGGCTTCATCACAAAGCTTCAAATCTTTATTGTTCCAACTTACAAACACAACTATTATTGCTGTATGTTGGACTTTGAAGGAACTTTTCTGCACAAATCCAAACAAATCAAAGAGAAACTGATGATAAAAATATCGCTGATACCTGATGATTTTTGTTCCTACAATAAAAGTCACAATAAGTCCAAAAAGAATTCTAACTCAGAGCAACAATACATGTAAAGATGATTGATTTCAGATGATCTTCTAACTATGGAATCAAAGCAACAATAAGCACAACACATCATAACTCAGATGTGTGAATGGTGATCAAAGTGATGAATGAGATGAATGGATGAGATTTGATGGTGAGAAAAGGCGAGCAGAAAACAGTCAGTCAGCATGTGTGCAGTTGGTGGACGCTCCCTTGTTTCTGAGGATCATCAGCAGAGAGAGTCCACAGCAGTACACCAGACTCTTCACTATCAGCACTGTGGACAGCAGGCAGAGCAGCTTCACCTCAAGTATAGAAGGAACATAATCTGTGGATGGAAAAGGAAAAGGAGTCAAATGTTTGGAGCTGCAGTGACAAATGTCAGTCCTCTGCTCCTCTGCTCTCTTTGACAGCATCTCCACATGAAGCTGAATCCCTGAAGCTGAACACAGTCAGCGAGCCTTCATTACCTTCTTGTGTTTGGGCCTCCACTGTGCCCCCCTCGTGCTTGACGGAGCAGCTGTATTTCCATGTGCTGTTCTGACGGATCAGTAAGATGGAGGCGCTGCGTCCCGACTCTCTGAGCTCCAGCTGCTCTCCCTCAGCAGGGGGCAGCTCCTCCAGCCCGCCGTTCTTCTTCTGTCTTTTCCAGGAGAACTGGACCAGAGGAGGAAACATGGCTGAGGCCACACACAGCAGGGAGCTGCTCCCCTCCAGGTGGGCTCTGGATGCTGCTGGGTACACGCTCACCACGGGCTTCACTACCTGCTCATCTGAAGTTTGACAGCAGCAACAAGCAGCACAGACACACATTCACACAGTCAGCAGCAGCTTCCAGCACTGCACTGCATTCAGTCTGATCCTGGAAACTACATGGACTCTGATCACTAAACTACTCATCAATACAGCACAAAGTTCACTACATACACTGGATTCAGCTTCAGATCAAACACAGTCAGAACCTCATGTCAGCACGGCTCACATGAGCAACACACAACAAGCTTTTAGAAACTCAAATAAAATATATTTGAAGTTTATTTCTCATGTGTTTGTTTTGTATTGAGCCCAAATATAAATCAGCTCAGATTCAAAACATATTTTTCATATAGATAGATTCAACTTTATTGTCATCGCTCAGTACAAGTACAGGACAATGAAATGTAGTTAGCATCTACCAGAAGTGCTAATATGAAGACTGTGCAGCTCTTATACACAAATATACATTCAGCTGTTTTATAATATACTGCATTAAAAATTTAGAAAACTAATCATTAAATTTAAACTATGAAATTTACATTCTTAGATCTATTTTTAAAATGTTCTTTATATTTATTATAATAAAGATCAAACTCACCTTCAAGATTTATTTGCTCTTTAATTTTTTTAGTGCAAAAACTGGAAAAACTCTACATTCATCTTTTGTCATTCTTATGATTATTTTATCTTTAGGATTATTTTTATTGATTATTTTGTTTTAATTATGCTTTTGGTATAAAAAACTGTTGCACTTATTTAAACACAGTTACAATCAAAACTGAATGTGAACAAACAGCTTTTTTTTGACAGTATTTGAGTTAATTTATCATAATTTAAACCATAAAATCCACCAAATATAATAAAGTTAATTCAAAGAAAAAATATTTATCAAAATGTATTTGGAATTTTTTTAAAGTGTTATTGTGAGCAGATTTTGACTCTCACATCAAACATGTGAGAAAGTTTATCTTCATATTTCATCCTAAAGTTTTATTAAATTATTTCACTTCTTATTTTCCTGATCAGTATATTGATTAATAAATATATTTACACAAAGACACTTTTTGAACTAAACAGCACAAATATTTGATTATTAAAAATATTTTTAAAATTTGTTCCTAAACATAAAATTACAGTTTCCTAACAACACATTTAAAAATCAATATTATTATTTTCTCCATCTAATCTGATGTTGCTGTCAGAAAGCAGCAGATGGTTCAGAATTACTGAGATGATCAAATCCTAAATATCTGTAACATCACTAATATTTGCAGAAATAAAGAATAACTTTAGTTGTTCAGTGAGATTTAAACATGTTTTCAGAGATTATTGAGCTTTTCTTATGGAACAATGGCTGCAGATGAATTCTCTACTAATTATGAACAAACTAACATGTGAAGCCTGAAGCAGCACAAACTGACTTTAAACACATTTTCAACTTCTACAATAAAACAACTGAAGGAAAATAAATGTTTGTTCTTACCTGTTACACTCAGTTTGGTTCCAGAGCCAAAGATGAGGTACCACCATCCTCCTCCCACAGTGAGACAGACTGATACAAAAACCTGTCTGCTGCTGAATGTGTCAGCTGAGGTGAATGAGTCCAAATGATGAAGCAGGATCATATTTCAGCTCCATGATGAGTTTCTCTAATGTTCATATCAACATGACTGTCTCTGCTTCTCTTTTCTTTTAGCCACACTAGCAGCATGGCTCTGATGTTAATGTCAGTCTGTTGGTCAGTCCACTACTTTAGTCCACATGGATTGGATCTGGACTAAAGGATGATGGACTGACTCCAGTTTTCTCCAATGCATCATCTGAGTGTGAGTGTGAGCCTGATAGAAAGAAGAAAATGCTTCAAGGCAGAGAATAAAGTGCTGTTTGAATGTGTGTGAATCTCTGAATGTGCCTTGTAGGAAAAACTGCTTTGAGTGCTCAGAGTAGAAAATCCCTCTATAAGTACCAGTCCATTGATCCATCAGTGATGCTCCCACACCTTTCTGATGTGGTTTTGTTGCAGCCTTCAAACCACAGCTGCTGTATTTAGAAGTGAACCATGTTGGTCTGCACAGGCTCTTCTATTCTGAACACTGACAGGATTTCCTTTGCTGTTTCTGCTGCTCTGCCCATTTTCCTCTGTTTGCTGCAGCTTGATGGAGCTTCTGTAAAAACAGACCCAGAGTTATTTTTAGTGGAGCAAAGAGATGCTTCAGGGATGCTTCTGAAATGTGCTGTGGCAGGTCTGCTGGAATCATCAGTGTTGTATTGAGTGTCCTCGATCAGCTCCGGCAGCCTAGTTGGAGCACAAAGCGCCCATGCCTGCTGTTAAAAATAGTGCTTTGGAACAACCAAGTCCAACAGAGTCCAACAAAAACTGTGAGAAAGAGCTGGAAGAGAGCAGTTCATGAGAGAAAATCCAACATGTCAGAGTTAAAGCTGCTCTCAGTAAAAATGGAGTCAAATTCTTCCAAACTGATGAGCTGGACTGATTATCAGTTACTGCAGGTGCTCCAGCTGAGGAGGAGCAGGAACCACCAGAACTGCCAAACCCCACTGACACACATCACACACACCACAAATACCACACTCACAGACACAGAAGTATAGAAAACAGAGGAAGGAAGGAAAATAAATAAAAATGAATGTGGTCATAAGTTTAAAAAGCATGTGTTAGAGAGGAGTACAAAACACCTGATCCAGATCCAGCAGTTGGAACAAAGTCCCAGAAACCCACTGTGAGAAGCTTGTGGAAGACTCTAAAACTACTTTTAGTAAGCAAATTTTATTTGTTTATTACTTTTCATAGACAGTTGTCACAAAGCTCTGTACATGGTAAATAAAAAAACAAAGACAGTAATTAAACACCATAATAGCTAAAAACTAAAAAAAAAAAAAAAAAACTTCAATAAAAATTCTCAGCAGGCCTTTTTAAAAGAAAGGTTTTAAAGTCAACTAAGCGTAGATCTAGAGGTAGACTGTTCCACAGGCTTAGGGCCAATGTAAGGAATGTAAAATCGGATTATTGTGAGCTTGTTTGCTAGAATGTGTTAATAATCTGGCTGCAGCGTTATGTATTTCTTGTAGACGTGAAAGATAAGATAATCCTTTATTTGTCCCACAATGTGGGAAATTTACAGTGTTGCAACAGCAAAGGAACAGCAGAAAACACAGATACAAGAATTAATAATATATAAAATCTGATAGAATACTAGAATACCACAAAAATCTCTACACACTATACACATTTATATACGTTAGTAAAAAATACTCATTTATACACATTAGTAAAAGTGAGTAATTATTGCACTTGTTTAGTTTGGGTGAATGAGTAATAAGGTAAACAGTCTGCTGTGGGTCAGTGCTGGTTGTAGCCTCTGACAGCAGCAGGAAGGAAGGACCTACGATGGTGCTCTCTTACACACTTTGGGTACAGCAGTCACTCACTGTTGGAGCTGCTGGTGCTGCCACAGGCCCATGCATGGGGTGGGAGTCGTTCCTCAGTATGGATGCCAGTTTGGCCTGCATCCTCCTCTCTCCCACCACATGCACAGGGTCTAAGTGACAGCCCAAGACAGAGCCAGCCCTCTTAATGATTTTGTTCAGTCTCTTCCTGTCTGCTGTTGAGATGCTGGTACCCCAGCAGACCACTCCATAAAAAATGGCTGATGCCACCACTGAGTCATAGAAAGTCCTCAGGAGTTCCCCCTGTACTCCAAATGACCTCAGTTTCCTGAGTAGGTGAAGCCTTCTCTGTCCTTTCTTGTACAGAGCCACAGTATTGTCAGTCCAGTCCAGTTTGTTGTTCATGTAAACACCCAGGTATTTGTAAGAGTCCACTCTCTCAGTATGTGTTCCCTGGATGCTCACTGATGGAGGGGGATGTCTGCACCTGCAGAAGTCCACCACCAGTTCTTTGGTCTTCCACACGTTAATCTGGAGGTGATTGTTCAGACACCAGTCCACAAAGTCTGAGATCAGTCCACTGTACTCACTGTCCTCATCATGAGGCCAATGATCGCAGAGTCATCTGAGAACTTCTGGAGATGACATGACTGTGAGCTGTACCTGAAGTCAGCAGTGTACAGGGTGAAAAGGAATGGAGCCAGGACTGTTCCTTGAGGGGCTCCTGTGCTGCTGAACACCGTATCAGACAAACAGTCCTGAGTCCTCACATCCTGTAGTCGACTGGTTAGGTAGTCCAGGATCCAGTTTGACAGGTTACAACTGACTCCAACGTATTCCAGTTTGTCCCTCAGAAGACTCGGCCCAATGGTATTGAAGGCACTGGAGAAATCAAAAAAGGTGATTCTTACAGTGCTCCTCGGCTTCTCCAGGTGATGCAGAGCTCTGTCCAGCAGATGGATAACAGCATCGTCTCCAGGCTCATAAGCAAACTGAAGTGGGTCCATTGATGAGTTCACCAGAGGGCGAAGGTGTTAAACCAACATGTCGTCATCAGGTGTGAAGTCAGGGACACTGGTCTGTAGCTGTTTAAGTCCTTTGGATGTTGAGTTTTAGGCACAGGTACTGCAGAAGATGTTTTCCACAGCTGTGGTACTTTACCTAGCTTCAAGCTCAAGTTGAACATGTGTCAAACTACCTCGCTTAGTTGGTCTGCACAGGACTTGAGGAGCTGGACAGTGATACCATCTGGACCTGAAGCTTTTTCAAAGCTCAAAGAAGAATCAGATATTACACCAAGATTACAGATGTTGGACTTAATAGACTTTCAATAGAGCAGATTCAGTGGAAGAACTCCCTTAAATAACTATCTGACATTACCAGTGCCAGAGCATACACAGATATTTCTCCCTCAAAAGCCACAGAAAGAGAGTTGTGTGTGTTTTCAGATGAGTCTACTAAAGCCATAGCTGCAGTGGCTCATCTAAGAGTGACAGATGCAGAAGGAAACTGTCAAGTAGGATTCATTACAGGCAAGGTGAAGCTTGCACCACATCCAGATCAGACCAGACCAAGACTGAACCTTAGTGCTGCTGTGCTAGCAGTGGAGCTCGGAGGTTTGATTGCAGATGAATTTGACTGTCATGTACGCTGTGTGGATGGAGCAGCTAGACCCCAAAAATGCAGAACTCACAGGCAAACTTAACTGAAAGGGTGTTTATTATGAAAAGACAAAATTACAAAGCTACACTGTGATGGACGGGTGCCAGAACTAAATATAAGAAAGCAAACCAGGAATGAAACACACAGCAGCAGGAATCATAGACAACAACACGACAAGGAACAGACACAGACTGAGCACTTAAATACACACACACACACTAATCAGGGAACAGGTGAGGGACAAAGCTGAAGGTAATAAACCAGACGAGACAAGGGGAAGCAAAACTAAACACAAAGCATCAAGAACACAGGACTGTCAAAGTAAAACAGGAAACACACACAGACACAGGACAGAGACGCAGGGGAGACAGGAACTAAAGGGACTAAACCAAAACTATAACAAACTGAGGACCTATACAAAAGAAAACTAATAAACATAATCAGAGATATAACACAAAACACTGGGCCACCGGCACAGGACCATGACATTGACATTGAACTAGATTACATTACATTCTATAGAGACAGTAAAGTAGTCCTAGGTTATGCCTACATTGAGACTAGGAGATTTTATGTCTATGTTAGTAACCAGAATCTGGAGATCTTCTCAGCCAAGTCGGTGGCATTATGTAGCTTGTAGTCAGAACTCCACAGATCATGCCACAGATCATGTCCCTGCATACCAGCTGCCTCTTAGTAACTGGTTTGCTTTCTCAGACTTTTTGCTCCACGTCCAAAGGCTCCCAAATGACTCTTACGATCTTGTGGACCCTAGCATGGACTCAGATGTTAGACTCTCAAAACCACAGCCCCATTCAGGCAATGTGTATTCTGAAGAGATCAGGTGTGTACAGAATCAATGTAAGAAAGATAGCGCCGGTGCGAGTGGCTTGCCGTCAGCTGTGTTTGTGTTTTTGTTATTGTTATTCGACATCAGAAATGTTGGCTCTCTGACGGTGTATGATCGGCAAGATTTATTGGATATTCAAAACCTCACTAAAAACTTGAATGGTTATGACCAGACAAACCAAAAAAGTGGTCTCCCTCCATTTTAGCAAATATACCGTATTATCTCCTTCGTAGACCGGCATCACTACCCCGGAGGAGGCGTCTTCAGCGCCGTGGAAAACGCAGCGACCGACTAGTTAGGCTGAAAATCTTCCTGGCATCGTACCCTCTGACTAGCTGGCCCGCTCATGCTTTCATAGACAAACATGGATCAACACATTCCTACTCTGTCTCTCGGCCTCCCGTGGGGTCTGCTAACATATGGCTGGTTCCTGCTATCGGCTTCGATGGAGGGAGTGTTTTTCCTTGCCGTCGTTCACTTCGCCGCTGCGGAGGGGGAGCTAACCACCGGAATCTCCGACCACTGGGACCGGCACCTCGGACGGCTCGTCTCTCGCCTCCCACGAGGTTTGGTCTGGTTAACCCCTTAACTGGCAGCAAAAAAAATCACCTGAAACAACTACATAACACCCTCTGGTTATTATTGGCTCTGAACAACCCATTTCATAGCCTATTAACCGGCTGCGTCTGGTCCGCGGGCCGAATGAAGTGCATTTATATGGCAGGCTAGACCCGCCCATTTTGACTGACACCTCATTCGGCCAATCATGTTAAGAAATGGGTTTCCCAGAGCCAATAATACTCAGAGGGCATCACGTAGCTTTGTCAGGTGATTTGGTGCAGCCAGTTACATGATTGGCCGAATAACGTGTCAATGAAAATGGGAGGGTCTAGCCTGCCATATAAAAGGGACTACAAACGGCCCGTCACCGGGCCCTTGCCAGTTAAGGGGTTAATGCAAGATCCCTTTCAAATAAGACATTTGTTTTAAAGGAATTTTTCACATCTCATGATCTAGATTTCCTGTTTATAACGGAGACTTGGCTGCGGCTCGGTGAGTTAAGCCCTTCTTCCGACCTCTTGCCACCTGGCTGCCTGTTTCTTGACTCACCAAGAAAAACTGGTTGAGGGGGAGGACTCGCAGTGGTTTTTAAGGAAACTTATAGCTGCAAACCACTGTGGAATGTCCAGTTCTTCAGCTTTGAAATATGTATGTTTGAGCTGGGTCGATCTAACCCAATATTGTGTAGTTATTTATCGTGCTCCCAAATACAGCAAGGACTTTATAACTGACTTTTCAGAATACCTGGCTGGGATTATGCCGAGCTATGACCGGGTTTTAATTGTGGGTGATCTGAATATTCATGTCTGTTGTCCGACTAAGCCACTGTCCACGGACTTTTTAAATCTTATTGATGCTTTTAACCTTGTACAGTCTGTCAGTGGTCCAACGCATGAGCACGGTCACACGTTAGACCTTGTTTTATCATACGGCCTGTCTGTTAGCAATGTTGCAGTTTCAGAAGCTGTTTTCTCAGATCATAACCCAGTTTTATTTGAGATACCGCTTCCCTGCTTGATTCCTAATAATTGTACTCGCACCTGTGGTATGGTTAAACCTACAAAGGCTATTCAATTTATTGCATCTTTTAATGCTGCTGTGGAAATTGAGAAGCCCTCCCCATGTTTACGTATTGAGAGGCTTACTTCCTTGTTTCTCTCATCTTGTAAAAACATCCTTGATACTATTGCTCCACTTAAAATCATATGGCTTAGGCCGAAACCTGAGCCGTGGGTAAATGATATAACTTGTGCTGCCAGACGAGAATGTAGGAAGCCAGAATGCAAATGGAAGAAGGATAAACTACAAGTGTCTTATGATGCTCTCAAGGAAAGCTGGCGGAGCTATCAGAAAGCTGTGAAGGCTGAAAAAACTAATCATCTCACTGGTATTATTTTAAATAATGCTCACAAACCTCGTGTGTTATTTAATATAATTAACACTTATCTTAAACCCCCTCAATACGAATCTTTTAATTCTCCATCAGTCTCCTGCGAAAAAGTTCTCCAGTTTTTTGTGGATAAGGTTACTATGATCCGAACAAATATCTTGGCTCCGACTTTTGATCCGTCTGTTTCTGTCAAATTCCCTGATGTTTTCAGTCAGTTTGAACCAGTGTCTCTCACTTTTCTTGACAAAATAATTTCTGAGCTAAAACCCTCAGCCTGTCCCACTGATATTATCCTTACTCGCTTATTCAGGGAAGTCTGGGACACCATCAGGCCTAATATACAGTCTATTATAAACAGTAGTCTTGTTTCTGGTGTTGTTCCCTTATACTTTAAACAAGCAGTGGAGCAGGCTTTGATGAAAAAAGCAAATCTTGACACCTCAGTGCTTTCAAATTTTCACCCAATCTCTAAGCTCCCATTTATTTCTAAGATTTTAGAGAAAGTGGTTCTTCTGCAGTTCCAACCTTTTTTTTTTAGATACGCATAGAATCCTTGAGGTGTTTCAGTCTGGTTTTAAGGCATTTCACAGCACAGAATCAGCTCTTTTAAGAGTTTTTAATGATATTTTACTGGCTACAGACTCTGGGGATTCTGTTATTTTAATGCTTTTATATCTCACAGCTGCCTTCGATACTGTTGACCACAGTATTCTCATTTCTCGCCTTGAGCACTGTGTGGGGCTAAAAGGCAAAGCTTTGAAGTGGTTTAAGTCATACCTGTCTGAGAGAAGTTTTAGAGTCAGTTTTGGAGGCTCAACTTCTTCATCTGCCCCGCTTTTATGTGGAGTTCCACAGGGTTCTGTTTTGGGGCCGATCCTTTTTTCTTTATATCTACTTCCCCTAGGATCAATTTTGAAAAAATATGGTATCTCCTTCCACTTCTACGCTGACGATTCCCAAATTTATCTGCCCCTGAGAGGAAACAATGGCAGCTCTCTGAAAATATTAACTGAATGTCTGAATGACATTAAAGCCTTGATGGCTTTAAATTTTTTACATTTTAACGAAAGCAAGACTGAGGTCATCATCCTTAGACCCAGTAGTTCGAGTGGTACTGCGAAATTGGACCTGGGCCCACTTGATCTTTATGTAAGGCCCGTAGTAAATAACCTTGGTGTGAAAACAGCCTGTGATCTAAAGCTGGAGAAACAGATAAACTCTGTGGTGAGATCAGACTTTTACCATCTCAGGATCCTTTCTAAGGTCAAGCCCTTCTTATCTTTTAGTAACTTTGAAAGAGTTATACACGCTTTTATTCCTACTCGGCTTGACTACTGTAACGCCCTGTACGTTGGTATAAATCAGTCCTCTCTTTCACGCCTTCAGTTGGTCCAGAATGCAGCCGTTCGCCTTCTTACTAGAACTCCTAAAACTGAGCACATCTCCCCTGTGCTGGCCTCCCTTCACTGGCTTCCGGTACATTTTAGGATTGATTTTAAGATTTTATTGTTTGTTTTTAAATCTCTAAATGGGCTGGCCCCATCATACCTCACCGAACTCCTAACCCCTTATGTTCCCTCTAGGTCACTGAGATCTGCAGACCAGCTACTTCTCAGTGTTCCTGGCTTAAGAACAGGGGGGACAGAGCTTTCTCAGCCATAGCCCCTAAACTATGGAACAAGTTGCCCCTTTATGTTAGGTCAGCTTCTACTCTGCATGCTTTTAAAGTGCGTCTTAAAACTTATTTTTATTCCTTGGCTTTTAAATCAGAGTGAGAGTGAAGGGAGAAGTGTAAATAAGCTGCACACTAGACACACCATAAATATAACAATTCAAATAGAAATATAGCATCAAGTAGCATATTGCAGCATTAATCTTCAAAACAAGGTGAAAGTTGAAATAACTCTGTACAGGAGACAGAAATAAGACTGCATAGTAGAGAGACAACTAAATCACATGCCGATTATTTCCTGGAAAAGAATGTGTGTTTTGGTCTGATGTTTTGTGTCTACAGGACCCAGATGAGGTCGTTAACAGGCGACAGTGAAGGGCACAGAAGAAGGAACTGATAAGCTGCTACATGCTTGCATATTTCAATAACTGTGTAACTGTGTCTAAGTCTGTATAAAAGTTGAACTAAGATAGAGAGCGGGGTCAGACTTGTGTGAAGCTGCACTGAATGCATCAGGCAGCTCCAACAATTCTGAACCAGATTAATCTGTAAACTGTTTAAAATGGCTTTATTAAACTCAATAATTGGACTCCTTATTCTGATTGTCTTATGTCATTCCTGTTTCAAGAAACGAACACGCAGAAACCTAAAGGCTTAAACAGCAAACCCACACACTTATTATTTAAATTCCTTCAATTGGTGACACCCGACGGGATCAAACAGGAATGTTTTTGATTTTCAGATGTTTTTGTTTCTTGAGTTTCTTGGGAATAAGGAGTGAATTTGGCCACCGATAATCGCCGCTTCGAGGTTCCTCGTGACAGTGCTGACTTCCAGATGCTATCACTGACCAGGAGATCTCCACCTAAAGGTTGGCAGAGACCTTTTCTAAATATCTGCATATTGAATTGCATCAAATTATAATGGTCACTGGTTGTATGAGAGGAGGAAGGTGTAATTCGAGCCATTTCACACAGGAGTAAGAGTTTAAGAAAAAGAGTTTAAAAGAGTAAAGAAAAATATAGGCAAAACGAATAGCGATGGTGATGAGTCCAAGGGCCGTCTGATCAGCGGACCGAATTAATACCCTTTTTAGGGGGATTTTAGGTTTAGAGGGCCTTTGGTTTTTCTGAAATCTAAAGCAGAACATTTGTCTTTTACTTATATCCTTTGGAAAGTTGAGCGGCGTAACAGTAATGCGTCTGTCTACGGCTCCCGGTAGAAAAGTTGATAGAGTAAACACTTGTGGTATTTGCGGTTCTTTTCACGAACCTTGATCTCAGAAATTCATAAAAGCAACTAAAACCCTTTAAAAGCCTCAAAAGATAGAAATAAAGAAAAAAAGAATAAAGAGAATAAAGAAAAAGTAAAAGAATACAGAGAAATGAAGAAATAAAGAGATAAAGAGTTTTTTGTAATTAAAAATAAAAACCCTAAAAAAAGAAAATTAAAAAATTAAAAAAAATTATTTAAGTGTAAACTTCCAAGCACAGATATTAAGCTGAAAGCTAAGTTTAAAGGAGAAATCTCTCCATCCTAATCAGGTAAAAGTTGAGCTTTGGGTCAAAAGCTTTGACTCACCCACCTAAAGTAAGCAATCCCAAAATTAGGTCACTTGGGAAAGAAAAATCTACAACAATAATGAATATTGAAAAAATCTGATGGATGCTTGAATGTGTGTCTGTGTGTGTGTGTGTAAGGAGGCCTCCACATGTCTGTCTGTGTGACTGAGTACTGCTGTGTATTTGTATTGTCATGTGTGTTTCAGAGAGAAATAGGACAAAATATTTTGAGGTAAATTTCTTTGCAGAGTATGGTGTCATTTGTTGTTTAAAAAGGAACAGAGTTTAGAGGAATAGGACAATTTTCCACTGGTCAATATTAGCTGTTTTGTAATGTCACAGCTGTGTCAGTATGTGTAGGAAAGAAAAAGGAAAAAAGGAAAAGAGAATGGTGCCAAGGTTTTAGCATTGCTGTGTATGTGTGTGCATTTCGATCTCAAGGACCTATGTGTGCGTGAATCTAAGTCTCAAAAGGAGGGATATGAACTAGGAGAAAAGTAAAGATTCAACTAATGAAAATCTCTCAGCTTTATTCTAACAGGAGCCTGAACAACAACACCGGCGCTGCAAGAGACTGGATCAGCTACCAATAAAGAAACTGGTGCAGATCGTGGTGTTCAAGCTCATCTTAAGATCTCCTGAACAGACTGAGAGCTCCATAAACTCATATAAAAAAGGCTCCTGGTGCTCAAGAAGAAGGAGGAGGCCAACCATCTCACAGACAGGTGACCTGAGAGTTCTTGACCCTTGACCTCTGTGTAAAATCTGAGACCAGGAGGAGAGTCATCAACAGGAGATCTCTTTGACATGGGGAGTGTTAGGCCTTATGCACACTCAGTCATAGGTTTCAGTGAAGAAAGAGCACATTAGAGGGTCAAAGGTCAAAGAACTCCCAGGCAGAAAGCAATTGATTTCAAGATTGTAATTACAGTTATGCTATATTCAGTAGTATGACTCAACTACTATTGTAAGGCCACCCCTACAGGGGCCAGAATTTTGTGGTTTCAAGAGTATAATTTGTTTAATGCTTCCTCCAACACTAACTATTGTTCTCTTATAAATTCCCATGAGGCCAAAGGGGGACACGCCCTGATTTCAGTTTAGATGACCAAAGATGACAAACCTGCAGTGAGCTGCATGTAAGGTCAACGAGCAATGGTGTTGTGAGTATGACCTCTGACCCTAAAAGTATCTATATTTTGACTAAAGACTGTCCATAACATTTTTATTTTATTTTTGTTTGTTTTGTGGTAAAAATTCCACTGCAGGGGTTTAAATTTAAAAGCATAGAATTACACAAAATGAAGAAAAAAATAGTTAAAGCCTTTATTTCACTGCTGAACTAGTAACAACTGCTGATGTTGTTTTAGGTCAAGGTTATGCATTTTTCCCTTCACAATTTAATAACCTGAGGTTTATGAAGCCAAATTTTGTCTGCCATAATTATGCTTTTTTGGGTACAGACCTTACAGAATAAATAGTCCAGTAGAATACTTTGAAATGATTTTGATTGTTAATCCTTCTAAGATATTTTATTTCCTCAGATTTTCATGCCAAAGAAGTCAGAATTTAACAGTAATTTTACAGGTACAGACAGAGTTATCCAAGAGCTGTTTAAGATCAGAGAACTTTAAAATGATTATTTTTAGATATTTTAAGAATCATCCCATGTTTTGTTTTTTGTTTTCTGGTGTTTTTTTTGTTTCCTCTTTAGCTCACATAGAAGGTGTGTCAAATTTTAGTTTAAGGACATTCATTTGCATTTTGAATTTTCTGATGAGTTTGAGACCAAAATGCAAAAGTTAACTTTACAATTGGATGAAAAATGAGAAGCTGACACTGAGCTTGTAAAACAAAACACAAACACTTGTAATGAAGAAGCAGCTTACACTCACACACACTCACTCACTCACACTCACCCACTCATAGACAGACAGAAGCTCATATTAGCCTTTTGCTTAATCTGACATTTAACTCTAGGTGCATTAAATCAGGTTCACTTTTGGTGGATTGAATCCACTTACTTAGTAAATTAGTAAATTAGTGGTATATGAAAATTGCAAGATCATTTTCTCAGGCTGATAAACAAAATAAAAGATTTATAACTAAAACCCATTGAATAAATAGATCTTTAGAATGTTTATGGGCATTTTGATGTGCTGTCTTAGTTTGTGTAAATTTAATTATTGACCCACAGAACCTGCAGTTCATGGTATTTTGTTTAATTGACAGGGAGAAATTGGAACTTCTTTCACTGGACTTTTTCCACAGATACCTGAGATCATACCTGAGACATTATGCAACTTTCGCAGGAAACTAACCAGGATGACGGCCAGATGTGAACAGCTGTGTCTAAAGAGGTGCAGGAATGCATCTCAGGGACGAGTGCTGACTGCTGTGGTTTGAACATCCATGGCTTTGGTGAATATGAGCAGGCTGTGCTGAAGGCTGAAAGAAGGCTGCATATATAATTATTATTGTGCACTGATCAGTGATCATTTCTTTATGTTTGCAGTAAGATTTTCATCAATTGGAACTGGATTTGATCCTGAAGGGATGCAATCCACATTTTTAATGAATTTGAGGAAAATTATTAGATAGTGACTGTTTCATGTTACTGTTTGTCATGTGGGCCAATTTATATGCAGAATTTACTTTGGACTGATTAAATTTAAATGCTAATCCACTTCACTGAACAACATTGATCATGAAAGACTAATGTTTGTTTTCTTTTTGTTTTCCAGGCCATAAGAAAGTATAGAAAGTAGGTACATCCATTATAAATATGACATCATTAAACCCTGTCTTAATTTTTTGCTAAATTCACAATCACAATAGTATGAGATTAGTTTTCACAAGAATCCTCTTCTGGCTCTTAACATCAGTGCAGTCCTGGCTGACCACCCCAGGTCAGGCTGGTGAAGTTGACCTCAGAAAGGTCTGAGGTCAAAAGGGGGACTGAAGGGAGAAGTGTAAATAAGCTGCACACTAGACATCCCATAAATATAACAATTCAAATAGAAATATAGCATCAAGTAGCATATTGCAGCATTAATCTTCAAAACAAGGTGAAAGTGTTGAAATAACTCTGTACAGGAGACAGAAATAAGACTGCATAGTAGAGACAACAAAATCACATGCTGATGATTTCCTGGAAAAGAATGTGTGTTTTGGTCTGATGTTTTGTGTCTACAGGACCCAGATGAGGTCGTTAACAGGCGACAGTGAAGGGCACAAAAGAAGGAACTGATAAGCTGCTACATGCTTGCATATTTCAATAACTGTGTAACTGTGTCTAAGTCTGTGTATAAAAGTTGAACTAAGATAGAGAGCGGGGTCAGACTTGTGTGAAGCTGCACTGAATGCATCAGGCAGCTCCGACAATTCTGAACCAGATTAATCTGTAAACTGTTTGAAATGGTTTTATTAAATTTAATAATTGGACTCCTTATTCTGATTGTCTTATGTCATTCCTGTTTGATGAAACGAACACGCAGAAACCTAAAGGCTTAAACAGCTGACACACACACTTATTATTTAAATTCCTTCAAGAGCTATCTCTGAGCTGTTGTACTGTTGTATATTTTAGATGTATGTGTGTGCTTGGTGTGTTTATTTTATTTTTCCTATGTACAGCACTTTGGTTAATTCTGTTATTTTAAATGTGCTCTATAAATAAATTTGGATTGGATTTGGAAAAGAATGAGAGGCTACCCAAAACCAGTCCTCTCAAGAACTTAGACCCTTATCTGGATAAAAATGGACTCCTTAGAGTAGGAGGTCACATCGCTGTCTCAAACTTAACTCAAGGTGAAAAGAACCCACTTTTAGTTCCAGGCCACCACCATGTAGTGGTTGTTCTCATAAAGCACTATCGTGATCAGGTTCACCATCAAGATAAGATAAGATAGCTTTATTGTCACGGTACATTCAGAGAAATTTCCATTGCAACCACCGTGTTATATAAAAAATGTATATACACTATACATAAACTATAAGTAAAATACACAGTAAGTTAAGTTGGGTTGTGTGTGAGTGCAGTGTGTGGCTGCAGTGTGTGGCTGCAGTGGGGGGGGGGGTGCCTGGGTGTTGCTGCTGTCTGAGGTGCCGTTTACACGAGACCGTTTTCATTTTGAAACGGCGTCGTTTCGATGCGTTTCGCCCTTCCGTTTACATGACAACAGAGTGAAAACGATGTGTTTCAGAAACGGGGTCCAGAGTGGAGCGTTTCAGAAACGCACCGGCTTACGTTCTCGTGTAAACACTTGAAACCGGGGTGATTTGAAAACGCCCGACTCGCACATGCGCACTATGGTTGCGACGGCCACAGTTTTTCGCGCACGCGCAAATTGATAAACAGTACTCGCAGATTCACGAGTGCTTCTTATGCTTTTCTTGTGTTTTTACCGTTTTGTAATTCAGCGTTGTGTGCAGCAGCGATCCAACCTCATCGTCAGTCCACACAAAACCTCTCACATTGGCCGTTTTGTAAGTAATGAACAATTTGCCGCACTACCTACTGTGTCACTCCACGCATGCACGTCTTGCATAAACAAACTTTGCAAAGAGAGAACCAGCGCCAACTTGTGGCCTGGCATGGGAACTACATCGTTTTCATCGTTTCCATCGTTTCACATGTCATCGTGTAAACGCGGATCGTTTCTGAAACGCCATCGTGTAAACGAAAGGCTGAGTGTGAGTGACTGCAGGGTGATGAGGTGTGAGAGTTTTGTGTGTGGCACTGTGGGGGGTGATGTCTGGGGGAGAAACTGTTCCTCAGTCTGTTGGTGGTAGTCCGTATGTTTCTGTACCGCTTTCCTGATGGAAGTGGTGCAAACATTCTGTGGCCCGGGTGGCTGGGGTCCGAAGCGATGGCTTTGACCCAGCCTGCATATATAGAGTCCAAGTCGGGGGGTGGGGGTGGGGGGGCAGCCTACAATGCCCTGTGCTGTACTTACCAACCTGGTCAATTGTTGTCAGGAGCAGTTAATAAATTGCTTTTTTTTTCTCATTTCAAATTGTTTCTGAACTGTTCGTGCTGTGCTGGCGCCTCAAATCTCTAGTTTCTCTCCCCTCAGAGATGGAGGACAGCCACATACAGTAAAATGCACTGCATCCGTTCTGCTTACAGGACGGATGCAGTGCATTTTATATGGCAGGCTAGACCCTCCTATTTTGATTGACACCTCGTTTGGCCAGTCATGTAATTGGCTGCACCAAAATCACCTGAAACGCTACGTGACACCCCCTGATTATTATTGGCTCTGGAAAACCCATTTCTTAATATGATTGGCCGAATGAGGTGTCAATCAAAATGGGAGGGTCTAGCCTTTCATATAAAATGCACTACATCCCGGAGGACAGGACACGGGCAATGACGTGGGTTTTCAAGAGCCAACAATAACCAGAGGGCGTAGTTTTTTTCAGGTGATTTTGGTTCGGCCACTTAACAGGTTAAAACGTTCACCGCTACGTTTAATGTCGGTCTGCTTGTTACAAACTATCTAAATTAAAAGCAAGTAGAGAATCTCAAACAGAACTGAAGGCAGATGAGGTGTGAAAATCAGTGGTGTACGATGTACATGTGTGTCGAGATGTTTGTAAGTGTTGTGAATGTAGTAAATAAAACATGTTGACTGCAGGTTGATGCACAGCACCCAGGAGAAGTTCCTGCCTCTGATTTATACCCTGGGAACACAGGGCCCAGGTGTTCCCAGTTGGGACAGACGATCCCTACCCACCAAAGACCTGAAGCACCTGGAGACTGAAAACAGGTCAGGGGTCATCACACTTTGAAATTTGATGCTATTATTTTAACTGTTAGTATTAAAACAAAGCCAATGATGATAAGTCTAATTGTTTAACAGTGTAAGAGGGTGTGAACTTTACCATCTTTGTCCTTAAAACAGTGGTTTCAGGTACATGGCCTCTGCCCTGCCACTTCCTCATGTTAGTGATTTAACAGCATTTTATATGAGATTTTTATATTTATACTAGGGGTGGGACTCGATTAAAAAAAATAATCTAATTAATTAGGAGTTTTGTAATTAATTAATCAAAATTAATTGCATTTTAATCACATTTAAATATTTAACATGATAAATATTAATCTAAGTTTGGTTGATGAGTGAATCAATATACATAAGCTTACACTTCAAAATGTTGTTTATTTTCCCACCAGTCTGCTACACAGACCAACGAAGGGTGGAAGTGCTCCTGTGATAAGCAAACTCCTGAAATTAAAGTTAAGCATCATAACTGGATAGTTTTAGTCAACATTAATGTCTCACTTAATATAGTTGGAAATTAATCATTAGCTCAGCTGTATTCGTTGATGTTGAAATGTGTTAAACTTGTTTTAACAGCTTATTTTGATTTAAAGACTTAAAATTAAACCACAAAAAGGAGAAAAGGACCGGTCTACGTGGGCCGGGTCCTTCGAAGGATGCGGCTCCTGAATTTTTGACATTGTGCATCGATATAATCTGTATGCCTGGAACTCGTGCACTGAGAAATGTTCCACGGTGCAAAGTGCGATTAAAATGTGTTAAAATTTTTAATTTGTTATTTTCCCCGTAATTAATTAATTGAAATTAACGTGTTAAAGTCCCACCCCTACTTTATACATTTAAGTGTTGTTTTTATCTTGATGCCTCAGCTTCCATCAGGAAAGCACAGCAAGGTGACAGCACCATAAAACATATGAAAACTATTACACAGACACAACCTGAGTGGGTATAAGCAAGAAAAAATGTAGAGCTGTAGGTCCAGCCTTGTAAGACACATGTGACTTTCTTCTGTGAGAATTAATTCATTTTCTTTTGTTTATGCTTTTCAGGGTGGGTCGGGGTGGGGTGGCTGGAGCTCATACCAGCTGCCATACAGGTACAGGTGTGAATGAGGTGTGAATGTTCCAACACTTACCCACAGCCTCTGGGAAGTAATGCAGGGATCTGAACTCCTGAGTTTTAGTGACACAGCTGTCTCTGTCATGGCCCTGGGTCCTCTGACTCAGTGTTTTAAGTTGTATGTTGTTTTCACCTGTGTCTCCTTGTGTCTTTAGTGTTATGCTGTTCACCTGTGTTTCCCAAATGTGTCTTCTTCTGTTAGGTTCGGACCACCGTTAAATAAAGAAAGACACAGAAACCCGTAGTTATCTTTTAACCTGCAGGGAGAGTCTCAGTCAGCCAACACTGGTGTGCGTGTCTGAAAGAGAGTCTGACTTCCTTCTTCCTGCCGGCTCTTTTATTTTAGCATCACGTGGGTGTGTGTGTATGTGTGTGTGACGTCAGGAAACAGGCGTTACCTGCTTTCCTCACCTGGAGGGTCCGGGTGTGTATGAGTATGTTTTGTGCTTACAATCTGATGGTCATGTGCATGTTTATGATGAACACATTGTGATACATAGAAAAACAGTTAAACGTTTATCTATTCTAACATTTCCTCCCTGTTTATCATGAACATAGCACATACAATCCTGAATGAGGTTGAGGCGAAAAACCTGTCGTGCGGCTGTCTATCCTTCTTTTGACCCAAAGTCACACTCTCTATTCTTTCAAGACAGGAAAATTCCTCAACGGCCCGCCGCTCACGGCAGCCACTGCTAGTCAGTCTCACTCGGGGAAGCACCTACATACATTTGCAAAATTTAAACAGTTTGAAAACCAGTTTACATCCACCCCCATCACTTGGTCTCCCATTTTCAATGGGGGTTTCATATTTGGTCTTCTGTTTCACCCTCCTGCCCACCCTGCACAAGGGTACACTGATAGAAAGCTGAAAGGAAAACATTCGTCATCATTTTCCTTAAACATGGAACAATACAACTGAAAAATAAACAAAACAGTAGCAGAATGACCCCTGGTGGCACTAAGACTTTCAGCAGAACTTGCCACCAGGCTCCAGTAGTCAGCCAAGAGAGCCAATCCAGACTCCCTCCAGGTGTCTGCCGGTCCACATACTGCTGCAGGGTGTATACTCCTCCTTGCGGGGCGGCCAGCAAGTCCAAAACCACTCTATTCTGCATCACCATTGCACGCAAGGCGCTCAACTCTTGTGTTGCAGTCGCGATGGTCATCAATGCGCCCACGGTGCAGATCCAGTTCCACATAGTCATTGCATGTGAATGAGCCATCCCTATTTAGTGGGGGATTCAGTTGTTTTCTTCACGGGTTTGAGACGAAGGTGGCCTAGGGCTCACCCCCCCCTTTGTACCCCGACTTCCGTCCCCTACTCAGCGTTGGTTGGCTCAATCCTTTTGCACTGGCTGAGGTGGATCTCTCAGCTATTTTGACTGCAGTTGGTGTGGTCAGTAGTACTTTGTAGGGTCCGTCCCACCGGGGTTGGTTCCAGCACTTCTTCTTAATCACTCTGACCAGGACCCAGTCTCCCACCGCCACCGGATGTTCCTGTGGAGAAGCAGAAGAGCCTTCCGGCAGTTTATTTGTATCAACAACATTTTTGCTTTGGAATAACTTTCTCATCCAATCACTCAAGTCTGTCTCTTGCTCTGCTTGTTGTTCTTCTGTGTAGTCTAAAAGGTTGGCCAAACAACGCCTCATATGGGGTTTATCCCTGTGTTGTTGGGGGTCACATGCATGTATGTTTTTACTAAGTTTATGCATTCTACCCAGGGCCTTCCCGTTTCTGCCATACATTTCCTTAGTCTGTTTTTTACTGTGCCATTCGTTCTTTCAAAGAGTCCTGCGTTCTTGCGGATGATAAGAACAGTGATTTTTTTAGCTGTACTCCTAGGTTCTGCAACTAAGCAATACTTATAGGTCTTACTCACTATCCCCCCCTGTTGATACATGTGTTAAACCATGTATCAATATGGCTGCTGTTTTGAGTAGTGACCTAGAAAGTTGTTCCACTTCAATTTTAGGAGCTTGCTGCTGCATATCATGCAGCACTTTGGGTCACAAGGGTTCCACAATTGTTGTGTAATTGTTGAGGTGCCATATTTAACACTTGCGGACAGCTTTGCTGCTTTGTCAGCGTAGCTGTTTCCCAATACTATCAAGTCTGTGCCTGTTTTGTGTGCCGCGCATTTACAAATGGCCAGGGCTGATGGTAGTTTTATGGCCGTTAATAAGTTTTTTAAACAGTTCAGCATGTTTTACTGGCTTCCCTGTAGAGGTCAGCATTCCCCTTCTCGCCCACTGTGCTGCAAACGAACGAACGTACGGCAGAAAAGGCATACTGGCTGTCAGTGTAAATCGTGACTTCTTTACCTGCATAATGCTGGCATGCTTCGGTTAATGCGATTAACCCGCCTGCTTGAGCAGAGAGGCGTGAGGGCAGTTTTTTAGCTTTTATTATGTTGGTATTGGCGACTATAGCGTAGCCCGTTTCTGTTTTGCTTTATCATTTTTCCGGCTTGAGCCGTCCACAAACACAACGTGGCCTTTCGCCAGTGGTTCATCTTCCAAGTCTAATCTGGGCTTGCTGTTTTGTTCCGCCAGCACTTTGCAGTCATGAGGGTCGCCGTCATGTGGCGTTGGTAGCAGAGTGCCTGGGTTTAGAGTGTTGCAGCGCTCTATAGTTATGTGTGGTTGTGACAACAGGAGAGCTATGCAGCTCCGGTGTCTGGCTGGAGATAAGAATGTCATTTTACTCTGTAAGAGCAGCACCTCAAGTGTAAGTGAGTGGGAAAGCACCAGTTCTCTGGAGGCCTACATAGCAAGTGCTGCTGCACATACTGCTTGCACGCAAAGGGATCCATGCTCTGCAATAATTACACAGGCCTAAAAAGGCCATCATTTGCTTCTTCGTTTGTGGTTCAGGTGTTTGTGCTAGTGCTGTGTGTGTGTGTGTGTTAGATGCCAGTAATGAGTGAGTGGTGTGTGTGTGTGTGTGTTATCTCACTTCCCTTCTCTGCTGATCCAGCAACTCGCCCTCATCTGACTTGTCCGAAGTCCTCCTCTCCGATCAGTGTGACACAGTCTGGTTAGTCCGCATTCCATTCGCCAGTTGTGGACATTCAGTTCACCAATGACCCGTCAGGCTGCAGTTGTAACATCTGTCATCTCGATGCACCTGGGAAAAAAAATCATCCCCGTCTTCTTCCACATCCTCGGCCTCTCCCTCGGGAGCAGTGTTGAGGGCTCTTCTGAGGTGGAGCTGTTCTGCTTGTCTGCAGGTTGTGGTGCAGCAGCGACTCAATGAGGAGGTGGTGGATCACGTGTCTACCGACGATCATTCTGGTCCAGACGATGTCTGATCGGAGGGCAGGAGTCCAGATCTGGGTCAGAGATTTTCAGCGCTTATAAATTTTCCTGCAAAAAGGGCATAGAGAGATGAGGTATCACAAGTAACAACAAATGGAGATGGGCCCAAAACCGCCACTCCATTAATTAGAGCATCAGCTGTTCTGCCGCTCAAAACTCTGCTAAGATCTCGCTCTACGCAGAGTTCTTTAACTATTAATTTTCTACTCCTGCGTTCCCATCTCCATTTTTTCCTAGTGAGACGTCTCTCACAGGTTCTTCTACATGTAAGAAAACAGAGGAAAAAGGACATGTTCAAGGAGGCCTAATCACCTTAGGTTAAACAACACAATTTGTCTTTAACCTCTTTTACACGCGACCCAGTCTGCGTGCCACCCATTTGCCGATGGGTGTTACCCTTTTAAGCAGACTCCCACTGTCTATTCGGCTCTGACAGTGACAGATGCAATTTTTGATTTACCTTTTAAATCAAACTTTTTCCCATTTTAAATTATTTGGAATCTTTCTCACTCGATATGTGTTATGGCCGTGCCTCTAAGGCAGGGTCCTTGAATCCAGGCAGCTGTCCAGCAAAGGGTGAAAATTCGAGTTCCTCCATAATTTGCAAATGCAGGAGGACTGAAGCATTTTTTTCTTCAGCTGGCCAGAGACTCGTCACTTCTTTGTGGAAGAACTTACTGGATCCTACCAACAATCACCAAAATTGTTATGAAATTTATCAAATGAGAGAGACAAGATTCCTGTCGCCCCATCCTTCCTGCTGTTTAACTCCCCCTCCTCCTTAACCTGTGAACCACTAACTGCCCCCTGTAGCTGCGGGGGAGGTGGTTGAGCTGGAAAAGGTGGTTGAGCTGGGGGTTGCTTGGTTCTGCACTTTCAGGAATGCCGCTGTGGGCTTTAAAAACTGCTTCCAGGCGACCTTGGTACTCGTACACATCTTCGCCCTCTTTTTGTCTGCATTGGTTAATTTTGTCATAATTTGGGGGTGGCACTAGGGTCTGTTTTGTTCTCAAAATTACCCCTTCCATCCCTTGCCATAGGATTTCTGAATTATGCCTTAAAATGTTGCCGCCTTCATCTCTTCCTGTGAAGGTGTCCCTTACTCTTCCCCACTCGTGTTTAAAATGGTTTCGGAACACACGGAACATTTCATCTCCATTCAGGTTAAACGAGGTTTGTAATCCCCTCACATCTGTTGCCCATTGTTCTATGTCAATTTTGTGTGGGGTTAAGCCTTTAACGGCCTCTTGCATTTCAGTTTCAGTCCAAGGTCGGTAAAACAAAATAGTGGGAGGTGGAGGGGCGCTTGCTGTCCCTGTGTTTGGGTTTGCGACTTGGAGCATGGGGAAGGTTTGTGCCACTGGTTCCAGTGGAGGTGGGGGCCCTCCACAATTGAAACAATCCCTTTCATGCCCGTACTCTGATAAAATGGGATAGAATAGAATAGAATAGAATGCCTTTATTGTCATTATACAGGATGTACAATGAGATTGGAGGGCCACTCTTGTTCAGTGCCATGCAACAGAAAATCAAACTCTAAAATAAAAATAAAAATATTATAATCTAGTAAAATCAAGAAATATACAGAAAATAAACAATGTATAAAATATACAAAAAATAGAATGTATAAAGATATATACATACATTCATTGGTGCATCTGTACATTGTAAGAAAAGTAAATAAGTGTATACATATAATGAAGATGATGAATATTGCACTTGGGGAATGAATATTGCACTAGTGAATGAATACTGGATATTACACAATATAGGAATGTTAGATATTGTTCAGTATGAATAATCTAATATTGCACAGAGATGTGGGTGTTGCACAGTTACAGTGGGTGAGTGTGTGAGTTCAGGGTGGTGATTGCTCTGGCGAAGAAACTGTTCTTGAGTCTGTTTGTTCTGGCTTTGATGCACCTGTAGCGCCTGCCAGAGGGCAGCAGGTCAAACAGGTCAAAGCCAGGGTGTGAGCTGTCCATGATGATGTTCCTGGCTCTGCTGATGCAGCGGGAGGTGTAGATGTCCATCAGGGAGGGGAGAGGGCAGCCAACGATTCTTTGTGCTGTCTTGACTACCCTCTGAAGCCTGACCCTGTCTGCCTCAGTGCAGCTGCCGTACCATACTGTGATACAGTACGTCAGCAGGCTCTCAATGGATGAGCGGTAGAAGGTCAGCAGCAGGTTTGAGTCCAAGTTGTTCTTCCTGAGGACCCCCAGGAAGTGAAGTCGCTGCTGAGCCTTCTTGATAACAGCTGTGATGTTATCTGACCAAGAGAGATCAGCAGAGATGAGGACACCTGATGATGATGATGATGATGATGCTGATGAGGATAACCTGCTGTGCCAGTGTTTTAAGTTCTCCATTTCTGGTGCGGCTCGCAATGGGAGAAAATGCTGCGGGAGAAACAGCTGTTAAGCCTTCCCTTGCTTGGGTCTCATGTTGTTTTGCCCCGTTAGCCCCTCCCCCCTCTAAACATGTCACGGCTTGTTTTGCCCCATTAGCCCCTCCCCCCTCTAAACATGTCACGGCTTGTTTTGCCCCGTTGGGCCCTCCCCCCTCTAAACATGGCGCAGCTCCGGGTGCCGCAGGGACAGGCCCTCTACGGTCTTGCTGGGGTCTACATACAATGTGAGTTTCCTCATCTGCCTTTATTACAGCTGCATGCACATGTGTGGGTGGTTTTGCCGCTGTGGTTTTTGCCTTCCACTGTTCCTTTGTCTCGTACAGACCACGTGTCTTTATTGAGACCTAAACCCAAATCCGCCCTTCACTGTGTACTTCAACAGACCATGAAGTTGAAAACCGTTAGATTTTCTTCATGCTGCTGCTTCCACTTCAATGGCAGCTTTCACTCTCTCAGTCACTCACATTCACACACACATACGCGTATTTATGGCGCCTAAGTCCGAATTAAGGCCAAATTAAAACCTCTCTGTTCAGTGAGAGTTACCAATTTACTTTCTCTTTTCGGCGAGAACACCTACGGTACCGTTTTATATTTTTCTGCTTTTCCCTGAAAAGTTACTTCGGCCGGTGCCCCTCGTGAACCCTGTTCTGAGGGCGCGTTTCTCTGAAAAGCGAACTTTCCCTGAAAGTTACTCCGGCCGGTTACCTCACGAACCCGGTTCGGAGGACGTACACTACAGTTTTCCCTAAAAAGCCAACTTTCCCTTAAAGTTATCCTGGCAATCGGACCCGGTCCGACTCAGTAGTCTACGATTTGTCCTACCTGGTTTCTGTCGTCTTCACGTTGGTGGATCGGGTCTCGAGGAAAGCGTTCCCAGCGACCGCGGAGAAACCTATGAAGCCGGGCCTGACAACGAATTCACGTCTCAGGTCTTTGCACAGCGCCTCTATCGCAGCTGGCTGTCCGGACAGTCTGCCGGCGTCCCTCCGCTGTCGTTAGGAAAAACCTCCTCACTGCCCGCCCGGCTCTCGAAGGACCAAAAAATGTTAGGTTCAGACCACCGTTGAATAAAGAAAGACACAGAAACCCGTAGTTATCTTTTAACCTGCAGGGAGAGTCTCAGTCAGCCAACACTGGTGTGCGTGTCTGAGTCTGACTTCCTTCTTCCTGCTGGCTCTTTTATTTCAGCATCACGTGGGTGTGTGGGGGTGTGTGTATGTGTGTGTGACGTCAGGAAACAGGCGTTTACCTGCTTTCCTCACCTGTAGGGTCCGGGTGTGTATGAGTATGTTTTGTGCTTACAATCTGATGGTCATGTGCATGTTTATGATGAACACATTGTGATACATAGAAAAACAGTTAAATGTTTATCTATTCTAACATCTTCCCTCATCAGCCCTTGTGTATTTAAGTCTTGTGGTTTCCCCTGCTTGTTGTCGTGTCCTCGTCATAGTCGCTGTGTGTGTTCCTGTTTCTGAGTTTCTGCTCCTGCTTCGTCCATTCAGCCCTCCCTGTTTGCCATAAAGCTGAGTTCTTTTGAGTTTACATCGAGTCCAGTGTCCTGCTTTGGGGTCCTCACGTGCCTGCCCAGCACACCGGTGCCGTCCACACTGCTTTCTGTCCCACAAAATGAATCTTTCTAGATTTCCTTTTACTGTCTACAGTAAATGTGATTGCTCACACTTTGAACAGAGCAGCCACAACAACAGTTAAGGACAAAAATGAAGCCTAGAGAAATCTCAAATATCCATCCATCCATTCTCTTGGACTTACCTGGGACCAAGTCGGGGGGGGGGGGGGGGGTCTAAGCAGAGAAGCCCAGACCTCCCTCTCCCCAGCAACCTGTACCAGCTCATCTGGAGGGACCCCAAGGCACTCCCAGGCCAGCTGAGAGATATAATATCTATATAATACAGTAATAATTAATACCTCATTAAAGGGTCTACATACTTTCTTACTGGTTGAAATGGAGACCAAAGGTTCATTGCCTTTACCTGTTTATATTCTTTTATGAAGGGTTGATATTTAAAATAAATAAATAAATAATTAAACATTTATGGTTTGAGAATTTTTTATTGGAGTTACTGAGTTTGATATTTTGGTGTTATTGTTAAAGTGACAGTTATGAAAGATGAAGAAATGGAGGACTGGCCGTCCTACCTGTGTAGAAAAGAAAACTTAGAAGTGTTCACAGTTTATTATTTGTTGTGTAATCTTTGATTCTGTGTAGTATAAATATTTGGAGTATATTAATGTTAGCAGTACTCACCTTCTCCTGGGTGTGTCCTCAGCAGGATGTGGAGCTCAATCACCTGCTTATGAGTCCATGGAGCAAATCATAGTGGAGGTTAGGGGAGGTTAGGTTAAAGTGTTAAATTCTTATATATATGTAAATTTTACTTCTTTTTAAAAATATTTTGTTGGTGTGTGATTATTGGATGTTCACTGGGTTTCAGCACCCAGACTTGGATTAATCTGGATGCTCACCTGTGGCAGGTAAAGTATAAAAGGAAGTTGCTGTTAGAGGGGTTGTTGTTGGTGTCAGTGAAATAATCTTACTCATATAATAAAGTCCTCAAATTTCTGGATGATTTTTATTCCAGCCTTGTGCTTTTTGTTTAAACCCAAGAGAACACCAGTCAAACTGACACTGATATTTCAGTTCTGATCAATTATTTACTTGAATTATATTTTAGAATATAATTTTAGAATATAATATTTTAGAATATAATTTATTATTATTTATTATTTTTATTAAATGAAAAATCTCCCTGAGCTCAGTCTGTCTGTGACTCTGAGATGGAGGTGAAATGTGTGAACCTGGGCTGTGGTTTGCTGCTCTCTTCCTGTCACAAACACTGTTTGACATCTGTTCATCTTTTTGTTCAGGCTGCACGGATCATTTCTCACTGTGGAAATCGTCCATATAACAGACGCAGTAGTAGGTGGCTGAATGATCACGTTTAATATTCTCTATCTTTAATTTACAGCCATTCTGTTTATCCTCAACTGAAAAATCATCTTTCTGAGGATGACCATAAGCTGAATTAATACTACAATCATTTGTATCAATACGCAGAATCATCCTGAATGTTTCTTTCTTCTGGTACCAGTCTATATCCCTGTCAGAGCACTTCTCATTCCCTCCACAGCTGAAGGAGACTTTTTCTCCAACTCTCCTGGTCAATGTTAAATCGTCCTGAATCAGCTGTTCTGCTGCCATGGTAAGCAGTGCTGCAGAGACACAGACAGATAGATGAAGGTCAGTGTGACAGTGTTTGTTCCAGGTTGAGTTTGTTGGCTCCTGATTGGCTGCAAACACTCACCTGAACACAGACAGCACAGAGCAGCAGCTGGGAGGAAAAGCATTTTGTGCAGTGGTGTTTCCTCTGGTGAACCTGGGGAGAAGTGGCGCTCTGATGCAGCCGAGGCCAAACGAGGACGAGCTGCCAGATCAGACGAGGGCCACGTGCTTTCTAACGGCTCCTCAAAGCTCCCGTCGGCCCCTGCTGTGGGCGGCCCACAGATAAGACCGCTGCTGCTGATTGACAGCTCAGCTGAAGCTGCTGTGTGCTTTCATGGTCTTCATTTGAATCTGACAGCAGATCCAAAAATCTGGGTCACATGATGCAGAAAGACTAAAAACATTGATGTTCCCACAAACACATTCAGCTTGGAGCTGAATTTAGTAACACAGACTGTTACTGCTGAATCATCAGCTCATCCAGCAGACAATAGATTTCATTGTTCACACATTTGTTGCTCTTGTGTTATTGTTTCATACTTTATGTGTAGTGTGGCAGCTTTGAAATGCTTTAAGTGGAACACCTTTTATTAAAAAATACATTTGATTTCACATTATTGTTTGAGCTGATTTAACACTTCTATCTTTCTAATATTAGTTCTTAAAAATGGATCTCAGCTGAAAAGCCTCCAACATTTAGAGCTCACAGCACCGACTAAAAATAATCAAACTGTCAAAGAAAAATAAATATAGTGTTCCACAATTTAAACTAATTAATTCTTTTTTAGATAAAAATATTCATGAATTGATTTAAAATTTGTCCTTTATCTTTAACAATATGTTTAATAATATATCAAACTAAACATTTTAATATACAGCACTAACTACAAGTAATAAAAATTTAAAATACGCAGATTTTTTTCTTTTCCAGTAGAGGTGTTAAAGCCTTTGCTGTGGTTGCCCCTAAACTCTGGAATGACCTTCGTCTCCACATAAGAGAAGTTCATTCAACTACTTTTAAAAAACTTCTTAAAACTTATTTATTTGCATGTGCATTTCTGACTGGTTGATAGATCTTCTTGGCATTACTATTATGGTCCTTCATTGTTTATTGCATTGATTATGGTTTTATTGTGTTTTTATTTTTGTTTTATGTTCTTATGTTTTATATTATTTTATTTGTTGTTTTATTTGTTTTATGCCCTGTGAAGCACGTTGGTCAACAGCTGTTATTTTAATGTGCTATAAAAAAATTGATTGATTGATTGATTTAATGCTTGTAAATATTTAAATATTCTGATTAATTTTGGTTCCTAGTATTAATGATCATGAACAGTTTTTGTATCAAGTTTGTCCTGATGTGTGATTATTATTTAATATTATAACAATGGTGTTCACCAACCTCACTGAAAACAATTCAGTTCATTTTCTGATTCCATCAAAGTTCATTTGTCAGCTCTGAGTTGAGGATTTGAGCTGTTTCTCTCACAGGTGAAGAACACAGATCCTTCCTGGAATCCTTCTTTAAGCAGAGTTCATGCTTGTAACTGTCATTGTGTTATTAAAGTGCAAAGCCACAGCTAACGGTGTGGAGGCTGCAGAGCAGAAACCCACACAGCCCGTCTGCTGCAGCACAGGAAGTTTGATCTTCTAATAACCGCTGACAACAGATTCATATCTGCAGCTCAAACCATTTTTCCACAACATATTTTGTAACGCAGCTTTAAAATGTCATTTATATTTCAGTCTGAATTCAATGTGATGAAGTTTGACTGGAAAACAGGAATTAATGAGTCATGTGGCACACCCACAGTTATGATAACTATTTATTAATATTTGTAATTGTAATTTACTACAAACAGAAATTCAATCAATGACTTGTTTGTTTGTTAAGAAGGGTGGACTCAAGATAGCTTTGAAAGTGAGGAAGACTATACATGAAGTACAAAAAAAATTACACAAGAGCATAAAAATCTAATATAATCTATGTGTGACTGAAGTTACTGTTTAGTACAAGTAAATTTAATGTGAAAACACTCGACACTACAGACTCAGTAACACAAACATGTGGATATGAGCTGAGAGTAAGACAAAGATCTCAGATGTGTGAATGGTGATCAAAGTGATGAATGAGATGAATGGATGAGATTTGATGGTGAGAAAAGGCGAGCAGAAAACAGTCAGTCAGCATGTGTGCAGTTGGTGGACGCTCCCTTGTTTCTGAGGATCATCAGCAGAGAGAGTCCACAGCAGTACACCAGACTCTTCACTATCAGCACTGTGGACAGCAGGCAGAGCAGCTTCACCCTGCACTGAGACTGGAAGGACCCTGAAGGACACACACACACACACACACACACACACACACACACACACACACACACACACACACACACACACACACACACACACACACACACAGTGGGGTTATTCCTGTGAGATGAAGGAGAAAAAGTCCAAATAGAAACAGTCACAGCTTCTTCTTCAAGTGGATGAATGGATTGATTTGTGTTTGTGTCCACTTGGGGGCAGAAGAACTCCACAAGCAGCTAACAAACTGATCTCTGACATATTATGGTCTGTGTGCTGTTTGGTGCTGAGCAGCTAGTGTACAGTGGCTTTCTCAGAGCTTGTTTGATGAAGATATGAATGAGTGGAACAACTTTGAGACTGAGTCCCTAAAGTTGTTCCAGCTCCCTCATTGGACATTGGAGCTGTCCATGCAGAGAGGCAGCAGGTGATCTTACAGTCAGCTGGCTGCAGAGCTGGCAGGTCTGCTGGCTCTCTCTCTGGAGGACAGGAGGCTGCTGGAGCTGGAAGCTCTGAAACACAAAAGGAGTCAAATGTTTGGAGCTGCAGTGACAAATGTCAGTCCTCTGCTCCTCTGCTCTCTTTGACAGCATCTCCACATGAAGCTGAATCCCTGAAGCTAAACACAGTCAGCGAGCCTTCATTACCTTCTTGTGTTTGGGCCTCCACTGTGCCCCCTTCGTGCTTGACGGAGCAGCTGTATTTCCATGTGCTGTTCTGACGGATCAGTAAGATGGAGGCGCTGCGTCCCGACTCTCTGAGCTCCAGCTGCTCTCCCTCAGCAGGGGGCAGCTCCTCCAGCCCGCCGTTCTTCTTCTGTCTTTTCCAGGAGAACTGGACCAGAGGAGGAAACATGGCTGAGGCCACACACAGCAGGGAGCTGCTCCCCTCCAGGTGGGCTCTGGATGCTGCTGGGTACACGCTCACCACGGGCTTCACTACCTGCTCATCTGAAGTTTGACAGCAGCAACAAGCAGCACAGACACACATTCACACAGTCAGCAGCAGCTTCCAGCACTGCACTGCATTCAGTCTGATCCTGGAAACTACATGGACTCTGATCACTAAACTACTCATCAATACAGCACAAAGTTCACTACATACACTGGATTCAGCTTCAGATCAAACACAGTCAGAACCTCATGTCAGCACGGCTCACATGAGTAACACACAACATCCTTTAAAAAACACAAAATAATTTCAACTTTATTTCTCGTATTTAAAAAAATATATATTTTTTTCAGTTTTGTATTATTTAAAGTTCAAAATGATTCAGTACAATAAAAAAAATATCAACATTTACCTTCATAACACTGAAAATATAGTTTCCATGTTAGTCCTATACACATTGTAACAAATTCTTCCACAAAAATTTGTCATTTCATGAAGTACTTTATTACACATAAAACAAAGTCATAGTTCAGCATTTGGGAAAATTGAATTCAACATAATTTAAAAATTGAAATTCATGTTCAGATTCTTAAAAAAAACGTCACAATATTTTATTAACATGTACAATATTAATTTATGCTACATGTGAATTAAAACCTTTCTGACAGTATTTTAAGTTGTCATCAAAGGCTCCCTGAACTGAATAAGTGGAAGGAAATGGATGGATGGATTTTTCTTTTTAAAAAATATAATTTCAATGATAACAGAATTTTTAACATATTGTTTTTTTAATCAGTTTATCATTCAAGATAAAATATATCTGCCTTTCAAACAAAATGACAAAGGTTACTGATATTCTTCATCTTTGTATTTAATATGTAGTTTACATGAATATAAATATGTTTATATAACCATTTATTATCCCAATTGTACACATTACAAATAAAAATGAGTGGTTTAATAATAGTCAATAGTCCTTTTTACAATGTTCATATCATGTCCGTCACTGTCAGTAGATGTTTTATTTTCACTTTTCCTAACGATAGATTTCATTTTCCTGAACCTCCCCCAGAAACATGGACTGCATTATTCTGCTTTCCATATTACAAATAACTTCTTGGTTTTGAATAGATGTATCCATGGATTTGGCAATATTCTCCCCAATATTAATTTAAAAAGAGTTAAATTCATTAGCCTCATCTGTGCCTTTGTTTATAACAGTTTGTCTACAAAATAATCAGGCAAGTTGGTGTTCTGTGAATTTGGTTTGATTACATTATTTAATATTTTCCATGTTTCTTTCATATTTCCTTTCTTTCATTTTTTTTTATTGTAATGATCCTTTTTAGCTTCTCTTAAAATTGTTTTTTTGTATGTTTTATATTTGGTCTCAGAATTAGGTGTCTTATTTTTATCAAAGTCTTTATACAATCGAATTCTCTTTTTTGCATGCTTTAATTAGTCCTGATGTCATCCAAGGTTTATCACTTTTAGGGGGTTTCTTTGATAACTTGGATGGACAACATTTATTATAACTCGATGTACAATTATTTAAAAAGGTTTCATGTGCTACATTCACATCAGCCACACAGACACCTGACCAGTCCTGCTGTGAGAACTTGCTCCTAAAATCATTTATTTTATCAGTTCTCACTCTAAAATATTAGCGCTGATGTCAGCTCTTATATATCTCAGGTTGCATGTCATATATGGTAAAAACAGGCAAGTGATCACTGATGTCATTTATCAATAATCCACTTTGAACAATTTTATTAACCTGATTTGTGACCTTATCAATTAATGTGGCACAAGAGCTAGTGTGCCAAAACTAAAAAAAACTAAAAATTGTGCAGAAATAATGAGATGATCAAATCCTAAATTATTATAATGTTGCTAATACTAAACTTTTAGGACTCTTAAAACCTGTCCTTAATAACAGTGGCTACAGATGAACTATCAACAAATTCTGAAAAATGACGTAAATCCAGAATCAATATTTTACTGTAAACAGTTTCTGCATTTTCAGCTTCTACAAAAAAATAACAGAAGGAAAATTTCTTATTTCTTACCTGTTACGTACAGTTTAGTTCCAGAGCCAAAGAGTTTATTCACAGTGAAACAGACTAATACAAAAACCTGCTGAATGTGTCAGCTGAGGTAAATTTCAGCTGTGGTTTCTCTGATAATCACATCAACATGACTGTCTCTGCTTCTCTTTTCTTTCAGCCTCACTAGCAGCACATGGATTGGATCTGGATTAATAGACTGACACTAAACATCTCACAGACATTCTCTGCCCCGAGAGAAGAAACTTCATTAAATGAAGTTTAATGAAGTTTAATTTTATTTTGAAATTCTAGTTCCATCCAAATATCCATCTATCATCCATCTGCCAGTCTATCGCAGGGCTGACAGAGAGAAACAACATTTACACCTATAAATTCACACTACCACCAGCCAACTCCAAACACAACACCCACAGGCCCTCTTTCTGATCTCCGGGGACTTTAGGCCCCGTTTACACGATAGCGTTTCAGAAACGATCTGTGTTTACACGATGACTCATAATGAAAACGATGTAGTTCCCATGCTAGGCCACAAGTTGGCGTTGGTTTTCTCTTTGCACAGCTTGTTTGCGCAAGACGCTCATGCGTTGACGGACACAGTAGGAAGCGCAGCAAATTGTTCATTACTTACAAAACGGCCAATGTGAGAGGTTTGTGTGGACTGACGAGGTTGAATCACTGCTGCACACAACGCTGAATTACAAAACGGTAAAAACACAAGAACAGCACAAGAGGCACTCGTTAATCCTCGAGTACTGTTTATCAATTTGCTCATGCGCAGAAAACTGTGGCCGTCGCAACCATAGTTTGTGCGAGTCACCAATTTTCAAATCACCCCGATTTCAAGCGTTTACACGAGAACGCAAGCCAGTGCATTTCTGAAACACTCCACTCTGGACCCCGTTTCCAAAACACATCGTTTTCACTCCGTTGTCGTGTAAATGGAAGGGCGGAACACATCAAAACGACATCGTTTTCATTTTGAAACGGTGTCGTGTAAACGGGGCCTTAATCACATCTCCCTGTCTGTCTCCTGAATCCAAGCTGGGAGCTGGTTCCACAGAAGAGGGGCCTGAAAGCTGAAGGCTCTGCCTCCCATTCTACTCTTAAGTATCCTGGTCTCAACCCTGGGTGTTTTAGGGTTAATAAATTTGGCCATATTTCTAGAAATGAGAGCTGCTCCATCCAAAGTGGGATGGATGCCGTCTCTCCTAACAAGACCAGGTTTTCCCCAGAAACTTTGCCAATTATCTATGAAGCCCACGTCGTTTTTTGGACACCACTCAGACAGACAGCGATTCAAGGAGAACATGCGGCTAAACATGTCGCTCCTGGTCTGATTGGGGAGGGGCCCAGAGAAAACTACAGAGTCCGACATTGTTTTTGCAAAGTTACACACCGAGTCAATATTAATTTTAGTGACCTCCGATTGGCGTAACCGGGTGTCATTACTGCCGACGTGAATAACGATCTTACCAAATCTACGATTAGCCTTAGCCAGCAGTTTCACATTTCCATCAATGTCGCCTGCTCTGGCCCCTGGAAGACATTTGACTATGGTCGCTGGTGTCTCTAGCTTCATGTTTCTCAAAACAGAGTCGCCAATAACCAGAGTTTGTTCCTCGGCGGGTGTGTCGCAGAGTGGAGAAAAACGGTTAGAGACGTGAACAGGTTGGTGGTGTACCCGGGGCTTCTGCTTAGGACTACGCTTCCTCCTCACCGTCACCCAGCCGGCCTGTTTTCCCTGCTGCTCGGGATCTGCTGGGGGGAGCTAACGGCGGCTAAGCTACCATGGTCCGCACCTGCTACAGGGGCCTGGCTAGATACAGGATTTTCTAGGGTGCGGAGCCGAGTCTCTAATTCAGAAAGCCTGGCCTCCAGAGCTACAAACAGACTACATTTATTACATGTACCGTTACTGCTAAAGGAGGCCGAGGAGTAACTAAACATGTGACACCCAGAGCAGGAAAGTGCAGGAGAGACAGGAGAAGAAGCCATGCTGCTAGTGAGTCGGCTAAGGGCTAAGCTACTAGCTGAGCTAAGCTAGCGAATTTCTAAAAACAAATAAAGTGAATAATGTGAATACAGGTGATTCAGCAAAGAGTATGCTATTTAAAGTAGGTGAAGATTACACTAAAATATGTTATTATCCAGATAGATCGAGTTATACAAATATAACAGCTAACAGACAGCAAAACACTGTGCTCCGAAACAGGAACAGGAAGTGATACAATACCGCAGTGAGAGCCAACACCAAGTGACACCTTTCAGACACACCTTGTTGAGCACTCAAAAATTTAAACAAGTGTAACGTAGGTCAACCAACCTATTTTGTTAGACAGGTATGAAGCTTATGGTTTTAATTTTAGCGGTGACTATCACGTGACCGAGACAAGCGTCTTGACACACGTCGAGAGAGTCATAGACGGATGTAACGGAGAGAATCCGCCAAATTTTCAAAATAAAACATCATTCAGCCTCAGAGAAGTAAAACAGAAATAATCCAAGTTATTTAGTTTTTATTTAGTCGCGGCCCGGTACCAAATGACCCACGGCCTGGTACTGGTCCGGGGCCCGGGGGTTGGGGACCTCTGCTGTAGACCACCCAGGAATGTGAGGAGATGTCCGGTGTCATATGGCACCAGGTTAGCATGATGGTGGAGGACCCCCCCAGTTACCAATGGCTGCACAGAGGGTAACATTGCCACCCTGCTGGCAGGGGCTTCCACATGTTGCGTGAAAAGGGCACTCCTGCCACCCAGATGTGGTCATTGTTCAATTCTGGGAAAGGAGGAGTGCACTTACGAATGTATATTTCCAGTGGACATTGCACTGTAATGAACATCACAGTACTTCCAGTGAGGCAGACTGTGTCAAATATCCTGATGATGCTGCCACAGAGACTCTGCTCAGATTGGTTTGGACCCTTTGTCCTGCTTCCCTCATGGTCATGTGAAAATGTGTCTGTGAAATGAGGACATTGTGTACAATGGTTGCCCGCATCTCATTGGCTGTTCTATCATCCTCGTCCCCTTCATCCTTGTCCACCACCTCTCACACACACTCGTCCTCCTCTGCCTCTGTCAGTCCATTGTAGATGCACATGTGCCACCTGCACATTGAACTGACTTTTATCCTGCCCAGTTGGTCTGCTCACATCATTGGACATGTGTGTTCAATTGTGAGCTGCTGTGTGTAACAGATGACAGCGGTGTTGGAGTTGTGTTTGTATTCTGCTGCCAGTGTTTAAGGTTTAGAAACACACGTGTGAAGTGTGTTTAGTGACTGGGATTGCGTTTGATGTTGCACAAAAGAGAGTGATTGAGTTGTCTGAACTGTGTTCATGGTTTGGTCAGAAGAGTGTTTGATTCAGGACATTCATTCAGCCCTCTGTGGATTTGATTTAGGGAGTTTAGTGTTTTAGCAATTTTGAAATACTGTAAAATAAAAAATGCCGTTATTTCAATTGTGATACAGTGTAGGATTTTTGACTAGATATTTTTAATGAGGGAGGAATCATAGAGTCTGATCCCCAAAGGTAGAAATGACTTTCTGTGCCTCTGTGTGGAGCATCTGTTGTTGGTTGTAAGAGCCTCTGGTTGAAAGTGCTCCTGTGTCTGTTCAGAACATCATGGAGTGGGTGGGTCCAAGATATCCTGTAATTTAGACATTCAAACCCCACACAGAAAAGCCCCATCCTGGATTTGAACCCTCTACCTTCTTCCTGTGCTAACTCTGCTAACTTCTAATATCTACACCTAGAATGTCACCAAGCCATCTAAGAGTCCTGGGGCTAACCTTAGGCCTTCTTGGGTGCATCATGTACAAAGCACCTCACCTATTCAGCTGCAAATGTCTACAACGGGCCTTCCTTTAGATACAGATGAGTAGTAGCTCTACCTTAAGGTAATGGCTCTACTACTCTCTGTGAAGCTGAGCCCAAAAACCCTGAGCTGGTATTTTCCATCTTATTCCTTCATTACCCACAGCTTATTGGAATAGATGAAAACAAAGATCGAGTAAATCAAAAAATTTACCCTCATTCATACAGACCAACAGCAGTCATATCACATGCTGCACCAGTCTCAGGTCTGAACTCCTGCTACACTCTTCACCCACTCATGAACCTTAAAATATTTGCTGCATTAAGTGGAAGAGTTCAAGTTCTCGCAGGCTCAGAAACAGAGGTGTTAATTCTTATTCCATCTCTTTCACACACAAATGAAAACTGCCAGAAGATGAACTGGAGGTGACCACTCCATAAAGCTGGAAGGACCACATCTGCAAAAAAGTGATATGATTTTGAAGTCACATGTATGCACTGTTAAAAAAGTGACTGTAAAATTTACAGTAAATTACTGGCAGCAGGGTTGCTAGCCAGTTACTGTAATTTTTACAGTACCTCTACTGTAATTCTATTACAGTTTTACTGTAATTTTATTACAATTTTACAGTAATTCTGTTAGATGTCCTGTAATTTTTTTTTTTTACAATTTTATTGTAGTTTCAGTACAATTTTACTGTAATTTTATCAGAATTTTACTGTAATTATATTACAGAGTTACTGTAATTTCATTACATTTTTGATGTAATAAAATTACAGTAACCATGTGATATAATTACAGTAAAAGTTATTTAATTTGAGGGTAGTTTAATAGGCATCCCTAAATTGTAATTTCAACAGTAATTGAACTCTGCATACTTTGGCTTTTGCTAGCTGTTAAAAGTTAAAATGTCAACTTGTAACCTAATTTATCAAACTCTCAATAAATATGTGATTTTTCTAATTTCAAGCAAATTAAAAAAAATACTTTATTTCATTGTCAATTTAAAACAGACAAACTGAAGGATAACAAAATATGACATGTTTTGCAACAGCAACATTTGATTTTTACATACAAGTCAAAAAGTATAGCAAACAAAGTGTAAAATCACTCTGACAAGAATTGATCTAAAAACATTATAAATTGATGCATTTTTTAAATGCATAAATATTACATTGCATACAAAAAGTTAAATATTGTTTAAAATAAAACTGCCAAAGGGTCAAAATTTCCAAACAAACTGCCTGTCAAACAAAGGCACAACAATGTTTTACAAGTTTTTCATGTAAAACCTCCAGAGTCAAAACTCTAAACGTCTTTGTCCTTTTCCCTTTTGAAGGAAGGAATCCAACACTGTCAAATATTGAAGTTACATATTTTTGAACACATAAGAACCCTAAAAATAACATCTTTAACATTTGAGCTAGTTTAAAACTTAGTCAACAGCCAAATCAACCCATCATGAATGAGTGCTGAGTAGGGCTTAGTCCTGAACGCCTCCTGAAATCATCAAAGCGTTGCTAGAAGACAAAGAAAGGGAAGATGTTTTATTTAACACATGAAATGTACATATTTCACATTAAACTACATTTATGTCAGTTAAAGACAGACAGGATTTAGTGGACAGACACTCTTTCTCTGACCTTCCCTCATTGTAGCTGTCCTCCTGTCTGTTATGAATGGACAGGACAGATACAGAGATGTATCTGTCCTGTCCATTCATAACACTCATAACAGAGAAAGAGACAGAAAGGGAGAGACAGAGTAAAAACACTCTGTTTTTCTATCTATCTGTCCTCCTCTCCATCTCATGAATCCAAACAATGACCAACTTAGAAACACACTGAAAAGAAACTAAATACAAAAACAGAAGGCACAGAGCCCAGGACCATGATGAGTGTAGTTTTCACTTGGTGTTGGTCTCACGGTGGTATTTTATTTACTGATCCTGCTGCAGTGCACAGTGATGCTCTCTCTACTTAAATATCTGTAGCTCAATTAATTAAAAACTTAGTGATTTATTTCATATTGTACATGAACCAATTGTAAATTAATATTATTCACTTACTGATCCTTTTGGCATAGTGTAGCTCTTACCCAACTCTCCAGCAGCATGCCTTGTGGTTCTCCTGTACTTTCACTGACATTTTCCTCTTCAGTGTATCAAATGTTTAGTTACTCCTTGGCCTCCTTTAGTGCTAATGGTAATTGTGAATTAAAGACCCAGGTCCTCACCCTGGACAATCCAGTAGCTGGCCAGGCCCCTGTAGCTGGTGTAGGTAAAAGCAGCTTAGCCATCGAGATGGACACAAGATAAGAATGCTACCAGTGAAAAGGGATACATGAAGAGGATGTGGGACCTATGCTTTCTTTTACACCCAGCATCCAGACTGACATTGGAACAACTTGTAGCTCAGTGTTCCAACATCTGTAAGAAGCAACTATCACAACTGGAGATTCACGAGGTACAACACAAATGCTACGGTAAGGAGCCAGGATGTCAGGTCAGGGGGGAGAACAATAACTAGTGATTAAATACAGAGTGGGGTATAAACAGAGTTTTGACTTCCAGAGGGTATTTCACTTAGTCCTGGTAATCAGCCACAGGGGGTCCGGGTTGCTAGCTTAGCCATGATCTTATCTTTCAGGTACTCTGGTATTCAATGTACCAGTTGTTATTGGGGCTTGGCACTCAATCTCAGTACGGGGATGATGATATCTCCCTCCTGGTTCCCCTTGTATTTGTTGAACCTCATCAATCTGTAGTTATGATGGCAGTTGCTTCTTGCGGATGTTTGAACACTGAGCTACAAGTTGTTTCAATCTCGGGTAGCAAAGGGTGCTGAAAGCCAGTGCAGCGCTGCACCTTGCACACTCCACTTTAATTTTGTGTGTGACTCCAAATCCAGGCCTCCATTGGTTAATAAATTTGATTTCCATTGATGATTTTTGTGTGATTTTGTTGTCAGCACATTCAACTTTGTACAGAACAAAGTATTCAATGAGAATATTTCATTCATTCAGAAAACCTTCATCCATATCTACTTTTTTCAAATGTCCTAAAATATTACTTCGTTTTGTAGCTCCATTAAGGCCTTTACAGTTCCAGGTCACTAATTTGATCAAATTATCTGACATTGTTTTTGCTATCCTGATGTTGTCATTGGTCGTGTCAAATTACTGCTTAGTAGCCAGTTTCTTCCGTCATGATCTCCTCTGAAGGACAGAACATTCTGAACACAAAAAACACAACATGCCCTTTAGGCCAAACCTTAACTCCCTCCCCATCTACCCTTCCCTAAACTCAAAACAACCTAAAGTCTTTAGACACTTGACTTACCACTAAGCTCCTTCTAAGTAAACAATATATACACCTGGGTCATATAACTTCCCATTATGTTCTAATCTAAACAAGTAAAAGTTAACACGGGCTGAGTTTAGTACTGTAAATAAAATATCAATCTGCACCCATAGTCCTAAGCATGTAAAATAAATCTATTTGTGTTGTTATGTTTCAAGTCAGCCAGCTTCATTATAAACCTTTCTTCTTCATTGTCTTTTAATTTATTCTGTCAGAGAGTGAGCTCTGAAGTTTTCAGCGGCCTGTGGACCTGTGCAGGAATGTTTGTTGTTCATGGTTATGATCAGCTTTGTACAGTACAGGCTGTAGGGTATTCCAGCATCATGCAGTTTCACCTTTATTGGATTGAAAGTCACTCGTAGTTTACCGATCTCTGGGCTCATATCTGGGAAAATGTGTACAGAAGATCAGGGGTTACAGCGGGCTGTACTGAGTCTGTAAGCTGTGCTGGCAGGACATAAACAGCTTAGCTAGCGCTACTGAAGAGGAGCGAGCATAAAGGGAGTAACGTGTGACAGGTACGTTTCTAAATGCTCAACAAATATCAGCAAACACACAAAGTGTGTGCAGTTTGTCGCACAGTGTGTCTGCTAGCTAAAAGAAGAGCTGCTGTATTTCAGGGAGAGCAAAGAGAGAGAAGTTCACTCAGAGATGGAGAAAGAGGACAGGAGAGGAAGAAGAGAGGTTAGAGTTAAAGGGAAGGACTGGAAAACAAACTGAAGTATGCTGACTTTGTGTTATTCAAAGATTGTATGAAAATACTGCAGTTTAGTGTGTAATAAACAGGTCAGCTTGTTGTACTGTATTTACAGTAAAGCTCTGTGTTGGTGCACAGAGGCTGTGTTCATGGTCAGAGTTACAGGTTACATCAGTGCAGCAGAGATGAGTTTGAATCAAAGCTGCTGATGCTGAGATTCATTCACTGAATCCAACATTTCTACAGCCTGTATGCTGTCAGTGTAGGGGATGGAGATCAGCTCAGATAGCTGTGAAATACAGGGTTACATCTTTGTGAGTTCAGTTCATCCACACAGAGCAGTAAACCTCAGAGCAGCAGGTCAGCTGATCACAGCCTGCACACCAACATCATTTACTGCAGCTACAATAGAAAGCTGTGATTCTTCTCCCCATGCAGAGCCACTACAGCTGATCTTAGGGTTCCTCCACCTTCTGAATCCCACTGTAACCCCTGAGTATCCTCATGTTGGTGTTTAGGTGGAGGCACAGTCACCTTCTACTATGGAGGACACAGAGAACAGAGCTGTGTTTAAATTAGCTTTCACAGTTTGTGTCCTACAGAACAGATTCAAGCTGAGTGCATTCATTAGGATTAAAATTTAGATTGGAATAACGTTTCTATTCTCATGTATTATTTTATATTCTTACAATAATATATAATGAGGTTCAGTTAGCTTTACACAAAAATATCAGGTAGAAACGTCCTCTAAAGAACTACTTTTACTTTCTTACTTTGAGTACATTTCAGAGCCTGTACTTTTTTACTTTTACTTAAGTAAAGAAGTTGAACCAGTACTTCGACTTTTATCAAAGTACTTTTTAACACAAGTATTTGTACTTCTACTTAAGTACAGAATGTCAGTACTTTTGCCTCCTCTGTCAGTCAGGAAGTGGACAAATGGACAAAACTGCACCTTTTAAAAACATCAAAGCTAAGCTACCAGAGCGACTGTCACAAATCTGATTTCAATGAAATAAAAATTTATGGAGAGAAAAACAAAATTCAATCAAGAGTCAGAAGAAGCTGATGGAAATGTGTCCAACCAAATCAGTGTCCTAATGAGCCGCTGCTAGAAGCCCAAAATCCTGAGCTGACATCAGTCCAAGATTTGTCTTTCAAATGTAATAAAGTGAAAGTGTCTGCTTAAATGTGCTGAAAGGTGTTAAACAACAAGTGCTGCTGGAAGAGTTTCATTAAGAGAACATTAACACTGTGAATGAGGGATGGACTTTTCTTCACTTTGACACTTTGATCTGTTTTTCTTTGAATAAATGTTTTTGTGGGACTGAGGATACATTTGTTTAGATTTGGAGCTTTGATGTCATCTGTTCCTCTTGTTTGTGTCTGAAAACCTGATGAAAAATCTGTGAGAAACAGAAATCAATAGAATTGAATTTCTGACAGCAGTGAATAAAAATCTCCCTGAGCTCAGTCTGTGACTCTGAGATGGAGGTGAAATGTGTGAACCTGGGCTGTGGTTTGCTGCTCTCTTCCTGTCACAAACACTGTTTGACATCTGTTCATCTTTTTGTTCAGGCTGCACGGATCATTTCTCACTGTGGGGAGCAGATTTATCACAGGAGCAGTAGTAGGTGGCTGAATGATCGAGTTTAACTTGTTTAATTTCTAACTCCCAGCCTTTCCCTTTATTCACAGCTGAGAAATCATCTTTCTCGTAACCTGAAGGAACTTGACCATTATCTTTGTGAAAAAGAAAAAGAAATCTAAATGTTTCTTTTTCTTTCTTCTGGTACCAGAATATATAGTCATAATCACACTGTTCAGTCCCTCCACAGCTGAAGGAGACTTTGTCTCCAACTCTCCTGGTCAATGTTAAATCGTCCTGAATCAGCTGTTCTGCTGCCATGGTAAGCAGTGCTGCAGAGACACAGACAGATAGATGAAGGTCAGTGTGACAGTGTTTGTTCCAGGTTGAGTTTGTTGGCTCCTGATTGGCTGCAAACACTCACCTGAACACAGACAGCACAGAGCAGCAGCTGGGAGGAAAAGCATTTTGTGCAGTGGTGTTTCCTCTGGTGAACCTGGGGAGAAGTGGCGCTCTGATGCAGCCGAGGCCAAACGAGGACGAGCTGCGAGATCAGACGAGGGCCACGTGCTTTCTAACGGCTCCTCAAAGCTCCCGTCGGCCCCTGCTGTGGGCGGCCCACAGATAAGACTGCTGCTGCTGATTGACAGCTCAGCTGAAGCTGCTGTGTGCTTTCATGGTCTTCATTTGAATCTGACAGCAGATCCAAAAATCTGGGTCACATGATGCAGAAAGACTAAAAACATTGATGTTCCCACAAACACATTCAGCTTGGAGCTGAATTTAGTAACACAGACTGTTACTGCTGAATCATCAGCTCATCCAGCAGACAATAGATTTCATTGTTCACACATTTGTTGCTCTTGTGTTATTGTTTCATACTTTATGTGTAGTGTGGCAGCTTTGAAATGCTTTAAGTGGAACACCTTTTATTAAAAAATACATTTGATTTCACATTATTGTTTGAGCTGATTTAACACTTCTATCTTTCTAATATTAGTTCTTAAAAATGGATCTCAGCTGAAAAGCCTCCAACATTTAGAGCTCACAGCACCGACTAAAAATAATCAAACTGTCAAAGAAAAATAAATATAGTGTTCCACAATTTAAACTAATTAATTTTTTTTTAGATAAAAATATTCATGAATTGATTTAAAATTTGTCCTTTATCTTTAACAATATGTTTAATAATATATCAAACTAAACATTTTAATATACAGCACTAACTACAAGTAATAAAAATTTAAAATACGCAGATTTTTTTCTTTTCCAGTAGAGGTGTTAAAGCCTTTGCTGTGGTTGCCCCTAAACTCTGGAATGACCTTCGTCTCCACATAAGAGAAGTTCATTCAACTACTTTTAAAAAACTTCTTAAAACTTATTTATTTGCATGTGCATTTCTGACTGGTTGATAGATCTTCTTGGCATTACTATTATGGTCCTTCATTGTTTATTGCATTGATTATGGTTTTATTGTGTTTTTATTTTTGTTTTATGTTCTTATGTTTTATATTATTTTATTTGTTGTTTTATTTGTTTTATGCCCTGTGAAGCACGTTGGTCAACAGCTGTTATTTTAATGTGCTATAAAAAAATTGATTGATTGATTGATTTAATGCTTGTAAATATTTAAATATTCTGATTAATTTTTGTTTCCTAGTATTAATGATCATGAACAGTTTTTGTATCAAGTTTGTCCTGATGTGTGATTATTATTTAATATTATAACAATGGTGTTCACCAACCTCACTGAAAACAATTCAGTTCATTTTTTGATTCCATCAAAGTTCATTTGTCAGCTCTGAGTTGAGGATTTGAGCTGTTTCTCTCACAGGTGAAGAACACAGATCCTTCCTGGAATCCTTCTTTAAGCAGAGTTCATGCTTGTAACTGTCATTGTGTTATTAAAGTGCAAAGCCACAGCTAACGGTGTGGAGGCTGCAGAGCAGAAACCCACACAGCCCGTCTGCTGCAGCACAGGAAGTTTGATCTTCTAATAACCGCTGACAACAGATTCATATCTGCAGCTCAAACCATTTTTCCACAACAGATTTTGTAATGCAGCTTTAAAATGTCATTTATATTTCAGTCTGAATTCAATGTGATGAAGTTTGACTGGAAAACAGTAATTAATGAGTCATGTGGCACACCCACAGTTATGATAACTATTTATTAATCTTTGTAATTGTAATTTTCTACAAGCAGAATTTCAATCAATGACTTGTTTGTTTGTTAAGAAGGGTGGACTCAAGATACCTTTGAAAATGAGGAAGACTATACATGAAGTACAAAAAAAATTACACAAGACCATAAAAATATAATATAATCTATGTGTGACTGAAGTTACTGTTTAGTACAAGTAAATTTAATGTGAAAACACTCGACACTACAGACTCAGTAACACAAACATGTGGATATGAGCTGAGAGTAAGACAAAGATCTCAGATGTGTGAATGGTGATCAAAGTGATGAATGAGATGAATGGATGAGATTTGATGGTGAGAAAAGGCGAGCAGAAAACAGTCAGTCAGCATGTGTGCAGTTGGTGGACGCTCCCTTGTTTCTGAGGATCATCAGCAGAGAGAGTCCACAGCAGTACACCAGACTCTTCACTATCAGCACTGTGGACAGCAGGCAGAGCAGTTTCACCTCGTGTATAGGAGGAACATACAGCAGGGCTGGAAGAGCTCTAACCTCTGAAACAGAAAAGGAGTCAATTGTTTAAAGCTGTGAAATGTCCTCTGCTTTGAAAATGTCTACTGATTAACACAGACTGTCACTGCTGAACACCGAGCCTTCATTACCTTGTTGTGTTTGGGCCTCCACTGTGCCCCCCTCGTGCTTCACATAGCAGCTGTACATGTATGTGTCGAAAGGATCCCGGTCAACCACCCTGATGGCGATGCTGCGTCCCGACTCTCTGAGCTCCAGCTGCTCTCCCTCAGCAGGGAGCAGCTCCTCCAGCCCGCCGTTCTTCTTCTGTCTTTTCCAGGAGAACTGGACCAGAGGAGGAAACATGGCTGAGGCCACACACAGCAGGGAGCTGCTCCCCTCCAGGTGGGCTCTGGATGCTGCTGGGTACACGCTCACCACGGGCTTCACTACCTGCTCATCTGAAGTTTGACAGCAGCAACAAGCAGCACAGACACACATTCACACAGTCAGCAGCAGCTTCCAGCACTGCACTGCATTCAGTCTGATCCTGGAAACTACATGGACTCTGATCACTAAACTACTCATCAATACAGCACAAAGTTCACTACATACACTGGATTCAGCTTCAGATCAAACAGTCAGCACCTCATGTCAGCACGGCTCACATGAGCAACACACAACAAGCTTTTAGAAAATCAAATATAATATATTTCAAGTTTATTTCTCCTGTTTAAATTTTTTTTTTTCAGTTTTGTATTGTTGTTATTGAAAGTTCAAAATGATTTCAGTACAAAAATATCTACATTTACCTTCATAACTAAAAATATATTTTCCATGTTTGTTTTAACAAATTCTTCTTCCAAAGAATTAATGTCATTTCATGAAGTACTTTATTACACATAAAACAAAATCATAGTTCAGCATTTGTTTAAATACAATTCAACATAATTTAAACCTTGAAATTCACGTCCACAGATTGTTCAAAACACTTCACACTTCTGTTTTAATAACAAGTACAATATTAATTTATACAGTGTTTTATTTTGTCATCAAAGGCTCCCTGAACTGAATAGACTGAAGGAAATTGATGGATTTTTCTTTTCTTTTCAAAAAAATGTAATTTCAATGATAACAGAAATTTTTAACATTATATCTATTTTTATTTACAGAGTTTATCATTGAAGGTGAAATATATCTGCCTTTCAAACTAAATGACAAAGATTACTGATATTTTTCATCTTTGTATTTCATATCATAAATTTCTAATCTTAAAATAATTACACTAGCATATATATTTGCATGTAAATATTACTGAACACATATTCACTGAAACTGATAACAAATAGACATCATGATAGACACATGAAATATGTGTTTGAGCCTAATTTATCCATCAAAATTTAAAGAAATCATGTGTCCATAAGTATTTTAATTTTTTAAGTTTGGTTTCATGTTTTAACTCATGATAGTTCACAAAGATTTATGACCTACTTAAACAAATCTCTAAAACACATTTGCATATTTTACACTCTGCTAAACTTTTTGGACTATTTTCAAAAACTAAAAATTGTGCAGAAATAATGAGATGATCAAATCCTAAATTATTGCAGTGCTGCTAAAACTAAACTGTTAGGACTCTTAAAACCTGTCCTTAATAACAGTGACTACAGATGAACTATCAACAAATTCTGAAAAATATGACATAAATCCAGGATCAACTTTTTACTTTAAACACAGTTTCTGCATTTTCAGCTTCTACAATAAATAACAGAAGGAAAATATATATATTTCTTACCTGTTACGTACAGTTTAGTTCCAGAGCCAAAGATGTCATTCACAGTGAAACAGACTAATACAAAAACCTGCTGAATGTGTCAGCTGAGGTAAATTTCAGCTGTGGTTTCTCTGATAATCACATCAACATGATCGTCTCTGCTTCTCTTTTCTTTCAGCCTCACTAGCAGCACATGGATTGATCTGGATTAATAGACTGACACTAAACATCTCACAGACATTCTCTGCCCCGAGAGAAGAAACTTCATTAAATGACTTTGTTAATTTTATCTTGAAATTCTAGTTCCATCCAAATATCCATCTATCATCCACCTGCCAGTCTATCACAGAGAGAAACAACATTTACACCTATAAATGTTATAAATGCAATTTAAAATCACCAATTAAAATGATCCTAATCCATACATGTGTTTAGATTGTGGGAGGAAGTGGGAGAACATCAGAATCACAAATACTTCATTGATCTACAGGAAATTTGCTTCATTGCACTCACAGATCAACTATTAAATAATACAAATTTTATTATAAAAATGTCAGATTTTATCCTAAATTTTATGGCATCATCTTAGTTTGGAATTTCTGTGTGAATTCAGATGTTATTATATTTCCAAAAAGACTTTATTACCCAACAAAGTACAGTAACAGTCAGAGCTTTGGACACGTATTCATTTTAATGGGTAACTTTAAACATTTGACTGTTGCTGAATGTTGGACAATTAAAAAATAAATAAATAAATAAAAATCATTTCTTGTTCAACATATTAAAAATTTATTTTTCCCAATTTTGATGGTGCAGAATTACTGAGATGATCAAATCCTAAATATCTGTAACATCACTAATATTTGCAGAAAGAAAGAATAACTTTAGTTGTTCAGTGAGATTTAAACATGTTTTCAGAGATTATTGAGCTTTTCTTATGGAACAATGGCTGCAGATGAATTCTCTACTAATTATGAACAAACTAACATGTAAAGCCTGAAGCAGCACAAACTGACTTTAAACACATTTTCAACTTCTACAATAAAACAACTGAAGGAAAATAAATGTTTGTTCTTACCTGTTACACTCAGTTTGGTTCCAGAGCCAAAGATGAGGTACCACCATCCTCCTCCCACAGTGAGACAGACTGATACAAAAACCTGTCTGCTGCTGAATGTGTCAGCTGAGGTGAATGAGTCCAAATGATGAAGCAGGATCATATTTCAGCTCCATGATGAGTTTCTCTAATGTTCATATCAACATGACTGTCTCTGCTTCTCTTTTCTTTTAGCCACACTAGCAGCATGGCTCTGATGTTAATGTCAGTCTGTTGGTCAGTCCACTACTTTAGTCCACATGGATTGGATCTGGATTAAAGGATGATGGACTGACTCCAGTTTTCTCCAATGCATCATCTGAGTGTGAGTGTGAGCCTGATAGAAAGAAGAAAATGCTTCAAGGCAGAGAATAAAGTGCTGTTTGAATGTGTGTGAATCTCTGAATGTGCCTTGTAGGAAAAACTGCTTTGAGTGCTCAGAGTAGAAAATCCCTCTATAAGTACCAGTCCATTGATCCATCAGTGATGCTCCCACTGCAGTGAAACATGCGATCAGCTCCGGCAGCCTAGTTGGAGCACAAAGCGCCCATGCCTGCTGTTAAAAATAGTGCTTTGGAACAACCAAGTCCAACAGAGTCCAACAGAAACTGTGAGAAAGAGCTGGAAGAGAGCAGTTCATGAGAGAAAATCCAACATGTCAGAGTTAAAGCTGCTGTCAGTAAAAATGGAGTCAAATTCTTCCAAACTGATGAGCTGGACTGATTATCAGTTACTGCAGGTGCTCCAGCCGAGGAGGAGCGGGAACCACCAGAACTGCCAAACCCCACTGACACACATCACACACACAACAAATACCACACTCACAGACACACAACTATAGAAAACAGAGGAAGGAAAGAAAATAAATAAAAATAAATCTTTTCATAAGTTTAAAAAGCATGTGTCAGAGCGGAGTCCTAAAAACCTGATCCCGATCCAGCAGTTCTGTCAGGAGGAACAGGACAAACTCCCAGAAACCCACTGTGAGAAAGTTGTTGAAGGCTACAAAACTACTTTTTCTCCAGGATCAATTATTTTAAAACTGATGCTGTTTCAGTGGCAGCCTTAAACATCCGGGGGGCCAATTTAATAGTTCATTAGGGGTCCTACCCACCATTAAAAAGAGAGAGAAGAAATACTTTAAAAAAGGATTCAAGTCAGTAATTGTAGATTTTTGAATTTCAACTTCTCATTTATCTTTTTTTAAGCCTGTCATATCTGGCAGTTTTTGTAATCAGAATGAAGTTCTAAATGCACTACTGTATCAAAGACATTTGCTTTTACAAGAAGAGATCTATATGTTCTCAATAGGCTATTCTTGTTCATGTTTATATTTTTTATTTTCATTTTATTTATTCATGCCAGCTCTGACAGGAAGGAAGGAAGGAAGGGGTAAAAAGAGGAGAGATAGAGAGAGAAAGGGAATGCGAAAAAAGAAGAAATAAAAAATGGAAAGAACAGAAAAAAATAGTAGGGGTATGAAGGGGGTAGATACACACACATACACATTCACATATACACACATACATACAGTCCTACTGTAGTTTGTAGTAATGTGTGTGTGTGTTCCTTTGTCATGCAACGTACTCACTAATGAGGGCAAGAAGTCGCAACCACCCCCCCTCAGGATCCAGAGGCAAGCAGGGAAAGACCCAGGGGCCCCTGATCATCCACGGCCCATCAGGAGCTCAGAAGACACGAGGCCCCAGGCGCCCAGGAACCACCTGACACCCAGCAGAGCCTCCTCTACACGTCAAAGAGGCCTGAGCCACCCCCAGGTCACTGCTGCCAAAGGAGCGAGTCAGAAGCTACGCCAAGACTTCCATCCACACACCCCAAGACCTACAGGCACCTACATCCCCGGGGCGGCAGTGACGACCAGTGGGGAGCAGCAGGGAGCGGTAGCTCCCACCCACCGCAACAGTGTCCCACAGGGGCCAAGGCGGAGTAACCCACAGACCCAGCTCCAGCTGCCCCCACCCCACCCAAAGCACAGGTCATATACTCATACACACAAATATATGCCAATCACACACTCACGGACCTTACATGGACACCAAGTGTGAACGGGCACCAGCACAGAGCCAGCGGGATCCCGGGGAAGCAGCCAACCCATCCCCACCCCAGGCAGGGTGCATGAAACTGGGGTGTGGGGAGACCCGCCCACCCCCTCCTCCCAATCAATGTGATTGGGGTGATGTGAGTTTTTGTAGTGGGAAGAATGTGTATGGCTGTGTGAAAGCTACAGTGCTATTAAAATTGGATGGACAGCTGTAACATGAGCAGTGAGCAACAGCACCCCCCCCGAGGCCTTCAGTGTCTAAGATGTAAATAAAATTGAGGCGCATGCAGCAGTGAACAGGTAAATGGGGCCACCTCAGCAGCTCCACCCACTAACCACTGTGTGACACACCTGCCCCCCCCCAAGGCCTTATGTGTACTATGACATGTTGTGAGCCGTACGATGTAATTAAAAAAAAAGGAGGGGGGGGGCATCATGCAGCACAGCGAGCAGATCCAAGGGAGTGGCCCCACTCACTGTGGCACGAGCCCCCCGCAAAGACATTGCATTGTAATTTGGTGTTATATAAATAAAAAAATAATGGAATTAAATTTGATTTTGGCACAAGAGAGAAGAAATGATCTGAGGAATTTGCTTAATGATATTCTAAATTAATGCCCTTATTGCAGCAGAATGAGGAGAAACATGGCTGTGCTCAAAGTGCAGTGAAGGAAATAAAAGCATCATCAATGATTCCCTCAAACTAACTGATAGGTTCAGATCATTTTAATAAACTCAAGGAACAAACACAGAACTCTTTTAAAACTTGCGCAAGGAGGAGAGATCCGTTCCTTAAGCTCAGCTCTCGGCTGAGCGGAAGTGATCTGTCCCGCGGGACGGCTTCCTGCGCAGCGCTTTTATTGCGAACTTTCACAATAAAATCACGTGGGTTACACAGAACTCAGTTTACAACATGTAGTAAGTGTACCGTGGAATGTTCATATGTAACATGGCGTATGTGAGATACGTATCTTATGTATCTTATGTGTGTTCTGTAGGCTTGAAACAGCCTGCAGGTAACTACACCTTCTTCTTTAAGAAATATCACCATGTGTTTCCATTTCAAACATAAAAACAACAGTATAATGTGTACATAAAAACTTATAAAAGCATACAAACAGAAGATATGATAATTCATAATAAACAGAATGGAATTTATACTATAATTCAAACATTTCCCTCCTGTTTATCATAACTTCACTGGCACCTTTTTTTTCCCATGCCACACCACTTGATTACAAATTTTCAGTGTTGGTTTCATTTATTGCCAGATGTATATATTTACAAGATAGCTTCAGGCAGTACGGCACCTTTGCCGAACATCTGAAGCTGCAAATATGAAACGACATAACCTGTGAAAATCTTTGTTATCATAGATCTGATGCAAGGCAGAATGCACATTGTGAACACACAAACCAGCACCAACACACACGAAACAGGTGTCAGGCATTTCAACAATACCTGCCACCAGGTTCATGTCAGGAAGTTGCTGCAAGCTTTGGGCAGGACAGACACCTGCAGAAAAGAGGCGAGCTGAAACAATATCTCTACATTGCCATCAGTGATAAGTGCCTCTCCAGAGTAGGCAAAGTCCAGGAAAGAACCCACTGCTGCTGGTCACTGGTTACCTAGCGTCACTGAACCATCACCACATTCTCGCGTATCCACCTCAAACATGGCCGCTGAAGCTGCAGTAGGGCGCCATTCTAAAGGAGTAAGGAATTTCCCCCTTTGTAACCAGACTTCCACCTTTACTCTGAAGTAAGTGGCTCCACCTTCTTGCAGTGACTCAGATGAATCCACGTAGATCTTTCAGCGATTTTCACTGCTGTTGGTGTGGTCAGTAGAGCTTGGTATGGCCGTCCCACCTTGGGTTCAACCAGCACGTCCGTTTAATGACCTTAACCAGCACCCAGTCTCCTGGCTGTATCAGTGGCACCTGTGGAGAGAGAAGATGCTTCTGGCAGTTTATTAGCATCAATTACTTGTTTACTTTGTAGAAATTTTCTCATCCAATTACTCAAATCACAGCTGCCTTCTGCCTTCTCTTCCTATGTATATACAGGCAGCCTGAATGGCCTGCCGTATAATATTTCATACAGAGTAATTCTGATGGTGTTATGCGTATGTACATTTTCAGTAGTAAAGCTTTAACCCAGGAAAGTCTCGTCTCCTCACAACATTTGGCCAGTTTGTTTTTCAAAGTACCATTCGTAGCATTCCCCCTTTGAAGACATGGTCTGACACATGACTCCATGCAAACCAAGGAAAGGCAGACAAGATTAGTTTAAAGAAAACCATCCATGAGGAGTGTAAGTACACTCAGCTCAAAGACGACGCTCCTCCTGAGTATCAAAGGCTTGAATCTCTGAAACAGAGAGATTAAGAGGTTGTGAATCAAGTAGAGAAGCAGAACCAACATGGTTGACACCATCAGGAGATCTGTGAGAGGAGCCATGAAGAATGGTATGTAGATTAGGTACTGTAGAAGCTCTGGCCACAACAGTCCTGTTGACAACTTTTAAACCTCGGACCAAACACCACTCAGTGGGTTGTCCATGATCCCTGTTTTTCCTCCACAGGAAATAGAGGAGTGCAAACAGGAGAAGAAAGACATGAAACTATAAATCCATTAGGCAGTAAGGAGTTGAATACTGGTGTTATTCCAGCAACGGCCTCTGGTTTGAGAGGATATTGTTTTTTAACAAGGGCAAAAAAGAAGATTTCAGTCTGATAACAACAGGTTCACAGTCCCTAATAAGGCCTACATCATACTTTGGCATAAAATCAGAATTAGGATTCACCAGATTGCGTACTTCATCTAATCATTTCAAAAAATGAGCTCTGACCCTGGTAGACATAATCAGGCAAAATTGGACTAAATTTTACTCCTGAAAACTGAACCATTTAAACACTAAAAAGAATGGGTGAACACTCGTCCAGACTCTGTTTTGCCAGAGCTTGGAACTGCAAATCTTTCTTTAACTGTATTCCCAGATGTGGACATTGAGTAGATGAGGCGCCCACTTAACTTAAATGAAACGAGTAATGCACATTCACGGATGACAGAATTTGTTGCTGCCGAATGGACCAAAAAAAGGGAGAGTTTCTCCATTTCCAGTGGGATTCAGCATAGGCATTTTCTTATACAATTCTGATTACAACTGTGCATAAGTGCATTGAAATAATGCATTACAGGAAACCTGCTGAGCAGGTTGTTGTATGGGTGCTAGGCTGTTTTTGTGTGTGTGTGTGTGTGTGTGTGTGTGTGTGCTAGGCGCCATACGTCAGTAATGTGTGTGAGCTTTGTGTGTGTATGCTGTGTGCCTGTTCAACCACGTTTTTGCCACCAAATCTTCAGTGATATAATTCATAATAAACAGAATGGAATTTATACTATAATTCCAACATTAACAAAAGTAATATTTTATTGTGCTCAAGAATTAAAAGTGACTGAATGAGCACGGATGAAATCTAAAGGAAAATTACAAGTAATTTCCTCTAAACAGTTATTTGTGCTTGTTCAGCACCATGGATAGCTCACTAAAGGCCTAAAGAACAAAGAGCACAGAGAGAGAGAGCCGAGTCACACACTGATTTTTCTTTTTACTTTGAGTGACTCTTTGAAAATCTGATGTTTTAGGTGATATTTATGCAGAAATGTAAACTAGCATAGAGAATCCATTCAAATTGCTAGAAAGTCAATCAGCTCTGAGGATGTTCACTCTGAGTGAAGCGTAGAAAAAGAAATCCATCAGTGGAGCTCTGATTCACCATGGCAACGAGTGAATTAAGAGCAGAGCCTCCATTTTAATCCAGCTGAGTGAATCTGCTGCACTGTAAAAAATGATCCAGGAGTTCAACGTAAAAAAGTTCAGGAACACATTTTTTGAGTTACTCGACTTTGTTAGAAAACCTCATTTTGTCATTTAGTCGATACAACATGCACTCAGTTCAAAATATGAAGCTGACAGAACTTTATCATTCAGACTTTAAATTCCTGCAACTTATTTCTCTCAGGTCAAAGTTGCCCAACTTTTCTCCAAGGTGAAATATTGAGTTATAGCTGATTATAGTTGTTGGTCAGCTACATGTTTCTCTGTGGGGTCCAGCTGGCTCCAAGCTGTTACATTATTTAAAGTGGGTTTTTTTCTTTGTGTTTTGCAAATTTGTTTAAACTAAAATTTAATTTAAAAAATGAAATGTTTGTGTATTTAATGTTTGGAGTAACTGCACTGTAATATTATGTTAAACCAACTTGCTGTGAGAGAACAATGAGTGAGACCAACAACTTCAACAAACTGATAAGCTTCACCTTTTAACAGACAAGATTTCATGAACTGATGCAGTGAACATCTCTGAATACCAACCATAAGATTTATAACCATATAAATACAGACAGCAGCACAAACCATGAAGTATAATCAACTATGATTACTACAACTATGATATCAAATATGAGGAACAATGGCAGCAGCTGCAGCAAAAGCTCCATAAAGACACAGAGACAAGTTGAACCCCAAACTTTATTAAACTAAGCTTAGTCTAACTGATTAATTCTGCTATCTAAACTCACCCAAACTGTAACTGATTAAAAACACTGAAACAATAAACTCACACTGACTTCTGTGTTTCTGTTTAAAGTGTTTGTGTCAGATAAACCTCTCCCACTGCTGCAAAGATGACTGATCAGAGCAGCGTCACCTGTTTACTGCAGCCTAACCAAATTCAAACAACCAGAAAGTAGACATCACTTACCTTCTACAACAGATGCCCTCATTTCCTTCCTTCCTTCCTTCCATCCATCCATCCATCCATCCATCCATGTTTCACTGTTTCATTGATGGTCATTTGGTCACTTCCTATTTTATTCTATTAACTAATTTTCTCTCATTTCTTGTTTTGAGTTTCACTTCCTCTCCTCTAATCATGTTGATTGTGGTCACCTGTGCCTCCTTTCCTCCCAGCTGTGTCTGGTCTTCATTAGTCCTCAGTGTGTGAGTATCACAGTCAGGTCAGTCCTGTGTTCAGTGTTGTTTCAGCCACGTATGCAGTGATTTCCTGTTTGTGTCTCTGTATTTTCTGCTTTCTGGGTTTTGTGTTTCTTCAGCATCAAAGGCTCTTTCTGTTTGGGTCCTCAGAAAGTAACTCCACACAGTTTGTGTGAGTAAAATCACAGCAGTAAAGCTGACTGCTGTCTCCACCTGCACATAAAGCCAGTGATGCTCTCCCAGTCATTACACTGTATCTCTGCATTACGTCCTGATTATAATACACCCCTAATCAAAATCTTAAGACCAGTTAAAAAAATTGCAAGAATTTGCATTTTGCACTATTGGATCTTAAGAAGGTTCTAAGTAGAGCTTCACGATGCTAAAAGAAGAAATCGGCGCAAGAGAAAAAAAATTTTGTGCAGGGAATTTATTGAAAACTGTATTTACACTCAAACATAATTTTTTTCAGCTGATCAAAAGTTTAAGACCACAGCCTTTAAAAGCCAAAAGCTGTGCAAAAATCTGGATTCCATGTCATTTTATGTCAAGTCTTTACACTGTCGAGACCTCCTGATGGCAAAAGCAAAAAAGGTCACTGACTTTGAGCATGGTAGGATTGTTGAGCTGCATAAGCAAGGCTTCTCACAACGTGCCATTGCTGCTGAGGTTGGACGCAGTAAGACAGCCATTTTACATTTTTTAAATGATCCTGAGGGTTATGGAACAAAAAAGTCAAGTGGTAGACCCAAAAAAATTTAACCAGCGCCGAACGGCAGGATCCGATTGGCTGTCTGTCGAGACGCGGGACAATCCTCTACCCAAATTAAGGCCATTACTGGTGCTGACTGCAGCCCAATAACCATCAGACGGCATCTGCGAGGGAAGGACTTCAGAAACGAAAAACGTCTTCAAAGGCCACGTCTTCTTCAACGCCACAAAACTGCCTGTTTGGACTTTGCAAGGGTGACCAAACATGGGACACTGAAAGGTGGAAGAAAGTTGTCTTCTGTGATGAGAAAAAATTTAACCTTGATGGTCCTGATGGCTTCCAACATTACTGGCATGACAAGGAGATCCCACCTGAGATGTTTTCTACACGGCACAGTGGGGGGGGCACCATGATTTGGGGTGCGTTTTCCTTCAATGGAACAATGGAGTTTCAGGTTGTGCAGGGACGTCAAACAGCAGCTGGCTATGTGGAGATGTTGCAGCGGGCATCCCTCATGACTGAGGGTCCTCGTCTGTGTGGTAATGACTGGGTTTATCAACAGGACAATGTTGCAGTTCACAACGCCCACCTGACAAAGGACTTCTTCCAGGAGAAGAACATCACTCTTTTGGACCATCCTGCATGATCCCCTGATCTAAATCCCACTGAGAACATTTGTGGATGGATGGCAAGAGAAGTTTACAAAAATGGACATCAGTTCCAGACAGTGGATGCCCTTCATGAAGCCATCTTTAACACTTGGAGCAACGTTCCCAATAGCCTCCTGGAAACACTGGCATCAAGCATGCCTAAACGATTGTTTGAAGTGATCAACAAGAATGATGGAGCTGCTCATTACTGAGTCCTTTTTTTTTGACACTTTGATTTCTGTTTTTAGGGGGTTTTCGGTTTTTTTTGAGCTATGGTCTTAAACTTTTGATCAGCTGAAAAAAATCATGTTTCAGTGTAAATGCAATTTTCAAAAAATTCCCTGCTCCAAGGTTTTTGTCTCTTGCGCCGATTTCTTCTTTTAGCATTGAGAAGCTCTACTTAGAACCTTCTTCAGATCCAACAGTGCAAAATGCAAATTCTTGCAATTTTTTAACTGGTCTTAAGATTTTGATCAGGAGTATATAGTTCACTATAAAAACCCTGAATAAATCACATTCAACAAACTTTGATTATTGAAGTTCTCCCAGGGTGGGGGTGAGGGGGTGCTACTTATCATGGTCATTTGGGAAAGCTGTGGCTCAAACAGTCTGATTAAATACTGTGGTGACACTCGTGTGTTATGCTGCAGGAAGACGGCTCCATCACTGCCAGAGGTCAATGTGGCTGAAAGAACCTTTGATCAGTGGCCTCATGTCTGTGCATAAACATCAATCAGGTGCTTTGCATTAACAGTTTATGGGCCCTGTTCTGTTCTCATTATACATGCTGCTCCTCAGGTTCATATTTAAGGAGCTGATTTTACTCAGATATGCACTATACTGCCAAAAGTATTCACTCATCTGCCTTCACACACATGAACCTGAGTAACATCCATTCTTAATCCAGAGGGTTTAATATGATGTAGGCCTACCCTTTGCAGCTATAACAGCTTCAGCTCTTCTGGGAAGTCTTTCCACAGGTTTAGGAGTGTTTATGGGAATTTCTGACCATTCTTCCAGAAGCACATCTGTGAGGTCAGACACTGATGTTGGAGAGAAGGCCTGGCTCACAGTCTCCGCTCTAATCCATCCCAAAGGTGTTCTATCAGACTGAGGTCAGGACTCTGTGCAGGCCAGTCAAGTTCTTCCACACCAAACTGGCTCATCCATGTCTTTATGGAGCTGCTTTGTGCACTGGTGTGCAGTCATGTTGGGACAGGAAGGGGCCATCCCCAAACTGTTCCACAGAGTTGGAGCATCAAATTGTCCCAAATGTCTTGGTATGCTGAAGCATTAAGAGTTCCTTTGACTGGAACTAAGGGGCCGAGCCCAAAAAACACCCCCACACCGTAACCCCCCCCCCCCCCCAACCCCAGACTCCTCCCTCAGATTGGCAGATGGAGAAGTGTGATTCATCCCTCCAGAGAACACGTCTCCACTGCTCTAGAGTCCAGTGACGGTGTGCTTTACACCACTGCATCAACACTTTGCATTGAGCTTGATGATGTAAGGCTTGGATGCAGCTGCCATGGAAACCCATTCATGAAGCTCTCACTGTTCTTGAGCTGATCTGAAGGCCAAATGAAGGTTGGAGGTCTGTAGTGATTGACTCTGCAAAAAGTTGGTGACCTCTGTGCACTATGACCCTCAGCATCCTCTGACCCCACTCTGTGATTTTACGTGGCCTACCACTTCATGGCTGAGCTGCTGTTGTTCCCAATCGCCTCCACTTTGTTATAATCCCACTAACAGCTGACTGTGGAATATTTAGTAGTGACTGGACTTGTTGCACAGGTATCAACCTATCACGGTACCACGCTGGAGTTCACTGAGCTCCTGAGAGCGACCCATTCTTTCACTGATGTTTGTAGAAGCAGTCTGCATGTCTAGATGCTGGTTTATACACCTGTGGAAGTGACTGTAACACCTGGATTCAGAGATTTGGATAGTGAGTGGATACTGTTGGCAGTATAGTGTACCTCCCTCTGAAAGCAGACACTGATTCCTCAGTAAACTCCTATAAATGTTGTTTAACTGACTTTCACAGAATTTCCTCCCAGCAGTGAGAATAAAAGTGAAATCTTGGTTTTTAATCCTGCTCACTGTCAGGCAGCTTCATCTACAAATATTACTTCATCTCTCGATCTCTGGCAGCATGTTGTAAACCTTCTGTAAATTATTTTAATAACATGAGAAGGTTATCCATGTTATCCCATCCAGACTGGATTACTGCAGTTCTTTATACATCAGACTTTAGAAGGCAGTACTATCAGACTGCAGCTGGTCCAAAATGCTGCTGCTGGACTCCTGACTGGGAAATAGAAACAGGATCATATTTCACCTGTCCTGGCATCGTTGCTCTGTCTACCTGTGCAGGTTAGGACTCATTTTAAATCTTTGTTAATCCTCATTAGAGCTTGCATGGTGACTGCTGAGGTCAGCTGACCAGCAGCTGTTTGTAGCTCCAAGCACCAAACTAACTTCAGTGGTCCCTCACTGCTGCAGCTCTGAAACTCACTCACAGTCTGCAGGTATCAAAAACAAACACACCTCTCCTCATTAGCCTTTCAGTTTGGGTCTCATTTACAGCTGAGTCTCTGTGAACAGGAAAAGATGGTTTTAATTATGTTCCCTTTTTGTGGCTAATTCTTCCTTCCAAATTGTTTCTGGTTGATTTTTATTTTGATCTGTGATTTTTTTAATTGCTTGTTGTTCAGTAATTGGGTCAAAGAGCTCCTTTGTTCTTGTGTGTGTTCCAACCACAGGACCTCCTCCTGTTGGAGCTCTTTGAGATCTTTTAGGAAGGAGCTTCTTCTGTGCAGGTACTTCTGAGAGGACCTGGAAAACTGCTGAGTCACTACAAACAGCTGCAGCTGGAAAAGCGCCGGTTCCTCCCAAAGATGCTTCCCAAATACAACACCACACTTCAGAGTCACAGCCTGACTCTGGAGGAGGTTCAGCCTTCTGATTGGACATTAATTTCACCATTTGCTAAATTTGATGTTTCAGTTAAGTTATTAAAATTAAACCATCAATTTTCTAGATCCTGGGGTTTAACTGTAGAGAAACATTTGTTATAATTGTGGTGCTAATGGAAAGGTCACAAGGTCACCATGTTAGGATTCATCCTCTGGGATCCACAAACATCCACAGGAAGCTGATGGAAATGTGTCCGACCAAATCAGCGTCCTAATGAGCCGCTGCTAGAAGCCCAAAATCCTGACCTGACATCAGTCCAAGATTTGTCTTTCAAATGTAATAAAGTGAAAGTGTGTTGGAATTGTTGTATGTAACTTTATTTTGGTTGCTATGAATTATCATAGCTTCTGTTTTTATAAGTTGATAATTTGTTTTCACTGTTACGTTTCTGGAGCTTGAAAAAGCTCCAGAGACTACTATGACCTGGATGACTGAGAATCTACACCGACATACTCTCTGTTATGTTGTTGTCCCTTTTATCTTGATGGACACACACACACACACACACACACACACACACACACACACACACACACACACACATACATGTGTAAACATACATGATTTAATCATGTGAGTGAGTGAAATAAAACAGCTGCGAAGGAGACCGCCCCTCTGAGATCTTTTCCTCTTTGTTCGGAGTGAGCTCAGAGGACGGTTTCCGCTTGCTGCAAGTAAAAATAAGAGTTGTGTGTGTCATGTCCTGAGGGTTTGTGTGTGTGTTTGTGGGCGTGTATGTCTTCTGTCTGTCTCTCATCTTTGTTGTGGGCTCATGGGAGGCGGTCTCCCGTGTCTCCTCCCTTCCTGGGCGGATGTCTGGGCGTGCTCCACCACACCTGTGGCAGATCGGCTCGTCAGGCTGCGCTTCTTAAGCTGCCAGCAGACCTTCAGTCTTCGCTGGATCATTGACTAAGTGTCAGTTAGTGGTGGCCGTTGTTTCTTGTGCTTCTCTCGTTGTGACTACTTGTGACTTACCTGCTCTCCGTTTCCTGCCTCCAGATCCCTGTGGAAGTTCCTGCGTGTTTGCACCGTAACCGTCTGGTCCTCTGTCGCCGCTCACCACGCCGCCCTCTATCCTCTGTTGGAGTCCGCCAGCCCCCACACTCGCCAACCCTGCTGCCACTCGCTCCCTCTGGATTCCCTGGACCTCTCCATCCTCATTCAGCCTGTGTTCCCCAACCCCTCACCTGGAAACCCCTTTTCACAATCCCATTTTCATATCGCACTGTAAATAAACTGACACCTTTTTCACTTCAGCGACTGCCTGTGTGTCCACTGTTTTCCCCCACGCCTTGACAGCGTGCTTTGTTCCATGTTTTATAAAATGATCTGAACCTATCAAGTGTCTGCTTAAATGTGCTGAAAGGTGTTAAACAACAAGTGCTGCTGGAAGAGTTTCATTAAGAGAACATTAACACTGTGAATGAGGGATGGACTTTTCTTCACTTTGACACTTTGATCTGTTTTTCTTTGAATAAATGTTTTTGTGGGACTGAGGATACATTTGTTTAGATTTGGAGCTTTGATGTCATCTGTTCCTCTTGTTTGTGTCTGAAAACCTGATGAAAAATCTGTGAGAAACAGAAATCAATAGAATTGAATTTCTGACAGCAGTGAATAAAAATCTCCCTGAGCTCAGTCTGTCTGTGACTCTGAGATGGAGGTGAAATGTGTGAACCTGGGCTGTGGTTTGCTGCTCTCTTCCTGTCACAAACACTGTTTGACATCTGTTCATCTTTTTGTTCAGGCTGCACGGATCATTTCTCACTGTGGGGCCCAGATTTATAACAGGAGCAGTAGTAGGTGGCTGAATGATGGCGTTTAACGATATCTATCTTCAGCTCAAAGGCATTCTGTTTCTTCTCAGCTGAAAAGTCATCTTTCTGAGGGTGATTGTAGCTATCATAATCAACAGCACCACTACTCCGACTAATATCAAGTATAGCTGTGAATGTTTCTGTTTCTTTCTTCTGGTACCAGAATATGTAGCTGCCACTACACTGTTCAGTCCCTCCACAGCTGAAGGAGACTTTTTCTCCAACTCTCCTGGTCAATGTTAAATCGTCCTGAATCAGCTGTTCTGCTGCCATGGTAAGCAGTGCTGCAGAGACACAGACAGATAGATGAAGGTCAGTGTGACAGTGTTTGTTCCAGGTTGAGTTTGTTGGCTCCTGATTGGCTGCAAACACTCACCTGAACACAGACAGCACAGAGCAGCAGCTGGGAGGAAAAGCATTGTGTGCAGTGGTGTTTCCTCTGGTGAACCTGGGGAGAAGTGGCGCTCTGATGCAGCTGAGGCCAAACGAGGACGAGCTGCGAGATCAGACAAGGGCCACGTGCTTTCTAACGGCTCCTCAAAGCTCCCGTCGGCCCCTGCTGTGGGCGGCCCACAGATAAGACTGCTGCTGCTGATTGACAGCTCAGCTGAAGCTGCTGTGTGCTTTCATGGTCTTCATTTGAATCTGACAGCAGATCCAAAAATCTGGGTCACATGATGCAGAAAGACTAAAAACATTGATGTTCCCACAAACACATTCAGCTTGGAGCTGAATTTAGTAACACAGACTGTTACTGCTGAATCATCAGCTCATCCAGCAGACAATAGATTTCATTGTTCACACATTTGTTGCTCTTGTGTTATTGTTTCATACTTTATGTGTAGTGTGGCAGCTTTGAAATGCTTTAAGTGGAACACCTTTTATTAAAAAATACATTTGATTTCACATTATTGTTTGAGCTAATTTAACACTTCTATCTTTCTAATATTAGTTCTTAAAAATGGATCTCAGCTGAAAAGCCTCCAACATTTAGAGCTCACAGCACCGACTAAAAATAAACTGTCAAATAAAAATAAATATAATGTTCCACAATTTTAACTTTAATTTTTAAAATAAAAATATTAATGAATTGATCTAAAAGTTCTGCTGTATATTTTTTAACAAGATTTTTAATAATATATCATAATAAACATTTTAATATACACCACCAACTACAAGTCATAAAAATATAAAATAAACAGATTTTTTCTTTTCCATTTATATTCTAGTTCATTTAATTATTTTATTTAACCATTTATTTTAATTAATATTTTCAGTGACATATTTATTATTAAATAAAATAGAAATTAATTAAATTAAAAATATACATATAAAACAATATTAATAGCTTAATATAAATTAATGTTAAGTTAAGCTATTAATATTCTGTATTTTATATTTATATTTTTTCTTGTATAATTATCAAATTTATTTAATAACTTATTTTTAGCCTTTTACATTTTTTTATTGGCTCTAATGTGTTCAACAATAATAACCTACATTTACTGTTTATTTTAGTTTGGATATATAAAGTGTATAATTCTATTTAATGCTGGTAAATCTCTTAAAATTCTGATTAATTTTTGGTTCCTAGTATTAATGATCATGAACAGTTTTTGTATCAAATTTGTCCTGATGTGTGATTATTATTTAATATTATAACAATGGTGTTCACCAACCTCACTGAAAACAATTCAGTTCATTTTTTGATTCCATCAAAGTTCATTTGTCAGCTCTGAGTTGAGGATTTGAGCTGTTTCTCTCACAGGTGAAGAACACAGATCCTTCCTGGAATCCTTCTTTAAGCAGAGTTCATGCTTGTAACTGTCATTGTGTTATTAAAGTGCAAAGCCACAGCTAACGGTGTGGAGGCTGCAGAGCAGAAACCCACACAGCCCGTCTGCTGCAGCACAGGAAGTTTGATCTTCTAATAACCGCTGACAACAGATTCATATCTGCAGCTCAAACCATTTTTCCACAACATATTTTGTAATGCAGCTTTAAAATGTCATTTATATTTCAGTCTGAATTCAATGTGATGAAGTTTGACTGGAAAACAGGAATTAATGAGTCATGTGGCACACACACAGTTATGATAACTATTTATTAATATTTGTAATTGTAATTTACTACAAACAGAAATTCAATCAATGACTTGTTTGTTTGTTAAGAAGGGTGGACTCAAGATACCTTTGAAAGTGAGGAAGATTATACATGAAGTACAAAAAAATTACACAAGACCATAAAAATATAATATAATCTATGTGTGACTGAAGTTACTGTTTAGTACAAGTAAATTTAATGTGAAAACACTCGACACTACAGACTCAGTAACACAAACATGTGGATATGAGCTGAGAGTAAGACAAAGATCTCAGATGTGTGAATGGTGATCAAAGTGATGAATGAGATGAATGGATGAGATTTGATGGTGAGAAAAGGCGAGCAGAAAACAGTCAGTCAGCATGTGTGCAGTTGGTGGACGCTCCCTTGTTTCTGAGGATCATCAGCAGAGAGAGTCCACAGCAGTACACCAGACTCTTCACTATCAGCACTGTGGACAGCAGGCAGAGCAGCTTCACCCTGCACTGAGACTGGAAGGACCCTGAAGGACACACACACACACACACACACACACACACACACACACACACACACACACACACACACACACACACACACACACACACACACACACACACACAGTGGGGTTATTCCTGTGAGATGAAGGAGAAAAAGTCCAAATAGAAACAGTCACAGCTTCTTCTTCAAGTGGATGAATGGATTGATTTGTGTTTGTGTCCACTTGGGGGCAGAAGAACTCCACAAGCAGCTAACAAACTGATCTCTGACATATTATGGTCTGTGTGCTGTTTGGTGCTGAGCAGCTAGTGTACAGTGGCTTTCTCAGAGCTTGTTTGATGAAGATATGAATGAGTGGAACAACTTTGAGACTGAGTCCCTAAAGTTGTTCCAGCTCCCTCATTGGACATTGGAGCTGTCCATGCAGAGAGGCAGCAGGTGATCTTACAGTCAGCTGGCTGCAGAGCTGGCAGGTCTGCTGGCTCTCTCTCTGGAGGACAGGAGGCTGCTGGAGCTGGAAGCTCTGAAACACAAAAGGAGTCAAATGTTTGGAGCTGCAGTGACAAATGTCAGTCCTCTGCTCCTCTGCTCTCTTTGACAGCATCTCCACATGAAGCTGAATCCCTGAAGCTGAACACAGTCAGCGAGCCTTCATTACCTTCTTGTGTTTGGGCCTCCACTGTGCCCCCCTCGTGCTTGACATAGCAGCTGTATTTCCATGTGCTGTTCTGAGGGATCAGTAAGATGGAGGCGCTGCGTCCCGACTCTCTGAGCTCCAGCTGCTCTCCCTCAGCAGGGGGCAGCTCCTCCAGCCCGCCGTTCTTCTTCTGTCTTTTCCAGGAGAACTGGACCAGAGGAGGAAACATGGCTGAGGCCACACACAGCAGGGAGCTGCTCCCCTCCAGGTGGGCTCTGGATGCTGCTGGGTACACGCTCACCACGGGCTTCACTACCTGCTCATCTGAAGTTTGACAGCAGCAACAAGCAGCACAGACACACATTCACACAGTCAGCAGCAGCTTCCAGCACTGCACTGCATTCAGTCTGATCCTGGAAACTACATGGACTCTGATCACTAAACTACTCATCAATACAGCACAAAGTTCACTACATACACTGGATTCAGCTTCAGATCAAACACAGTCAGAACCTCATGTCAGCACGGCTCACATGAGGAGCAAAGAACATGCTTTTAGAAACTCAAATAAAATATGTTTGAAGTTTATTTCTCATGTGTTTGTTTGGTATTGAGCCCAAATATAAATCAGCTCAGATTCAAAACATATTTTTCATATAGATAGATTCAACTTTATTGTCATCGCTCAGTACAAGTACAGGACAATGAAATGTAGTTAGCATCTACCAGAAGTGCTAATATGAAGACTGTGCAGCTCTTATACACAAATATACATTCAGCTGTTTTATAATATACTGCATTAAAAATTTAGAAAACTAATCATTAAATTTAAACAATGAAATTTACATTCTTAGATCTATTTTTAAAATGTTCTTTATATTTATTATAATAAAGATCAAACTCACCTTCAAGATTTATTTGCTCCTAAATTTTTTTAGTGCAAAAAACTGGAAAAACTCTACATTCATCTTTTGTCATTCTTATGATTATTTTATCTTTAGGATTATTTTTATTGATTATTTTGTTTTAATTATGCTTTTGTTATAAAAAAATTTTGCACTTATTTAAACACAGTTACAATCAAAACTGAATGTGAACAAACAGTTTTTTGGCAGTATTTGAGTTAATTTATCATAATTTAAACCATAAAATCCACCAACTATAATAAAGTTCATTCAAAGAAAAAATATTTATCAAAATTTATTTGTAATTTTTTTAAAGTGTTATTGTGAGCAGATTTTGACTCTCACATCAAACATGTGAGAAAGTTTATCTTCATATTTCATCCTAAAATTTTATTAAATTATTTCACTTCTTATTTTCCTGATCAGTATATTAATTAATAAATATATTTACAGAAAGACACTTTTTGAACTAAACAACGTAAATATTTGATTATTAAAAATACTTTTAAAATTTGTTCCTAAACATAAAAGTACAATTTCCTAACAACACATTTAAAAATCAATATTATTATTTTTCCATCTAATCTGATGTTGTTGTCAGAAAGCAGCAGATGGTGCAGAATTACTGAGATGATCAAATCCTAAATATCCGTAACATCACTAATATTTGCAGAAATAAAGAATAACTTTAGTTGTTCAGTGAGATTTAAACATGTTTTCAGAGATTATTGAGCTTTTCTTATGGAACAATGGCTGCAGATGAATTCTCTACTAATTATGAACAAACTAACATGTAAAGCCTGAAGTAGCACAAACTGACTTTAAACACATTTTCAACTTCTACAATAAAACAACTGAAGGAAAATAAATGTTTGTTCTTACCTGTTACACTCAGTTTGGTTCCAGAGCCAAAGATGAGGTACCACCATCCTCCTCCCACAGTGAGACAGACTGATACAAAAACCTGTCTGCTGCTGAATGTGTCAGCTGAGGTGAATGAGTCCAAATGATGAAGCAGGATCATATTTCAGCTCCATGATGAGTTTCTCTAATGTTCATATCAACATGACTGTCTCTGCTTCTCTTTTCTTTTAGCCACACTAGCAGCATGGCTCTGATGTTAATGTCAGTCTGTTGGTCAGTCCACTACTTTAGTCCACATGGATTGGATCTGGACTAAAGGATGATGGACTGACTCCAGTTTTCTCCAATGCATCATCTGAGTGTGAGTGTGAGCCTGATAGAAAGAAGAAAATGCTTCAAGGCAGAGAATAAAGTGCTGTTTGAATGTGTGTGAATCTCTGAATGTGCCTTGTAGGAAAAACTGCTTTGAGTGCTCAGAGTAGAAAGTCCCTCTATAAGTACCAGTCCATTGATCCATCAGTGATGCTCCCACACCTTTCTGATGTGGTTTTGTTGCAGCCTTCAAACCACAGCTGCTGTATTTAGAAGTGAACCATGTTGGTCTGCACAGGCTCTTCTATTCTGAACACTGACAGGATTTCCTTTGCTGTTTCTGCTGCTCTGCCCATTTTCCTCTGTTTGCTGCAGCTTGATGGAGCTTCTGTAAAAACAGACCCAGAGTTATTTTTAGTGGAGCAAAGAGATGCTTCAGGGATGCTTCTGAAATGTGCTGTGGCAGGTCTGCTGGAACCATCAGTGTTGTATTGAGTGTCCTCGATCAGCTCCGGCAGCCTAGTTGGAGCACAAAGCGCCCATGCCTGCTGTTAAAAATAGTGCTTTGGAACAACCAAGTCCAACAGAGTCCAACAAAAACTGTGAGAAAGAGCTGGAAGAGAGCAGTTCATGAGAGAAAATCCAACATGTCAGAATTAAAGCTGCTCTCAGTAAAAATGGAGTCAAATTCTTCCAAACTGATGAGCTGGACTGATTATCAGTTACTGCAGGTGCTCCAGCTGAGGAGGAGCGGGAACCACCAGAACTGCCAAACCCCACTGACACACATCACACACACCACAAATACCACACTCACAGACACACAACTATAGAAAACAGAGGAAGGAAAGAAAATAAATAAAAAATAAATGTGTTCATAAGTTTAAAAAGCATGTGTTAGAGAGGAGTCCTAAAATCCTGATCCAGATGAAGCAGTTCTGTCAGGAGGAACCAGAAACCCACTGTGAGAAGCTTGTGGAAGGCTACAAAACTGCTTTTTACCACAGGATCAATTATTTTAAAACTGATCCTGTTGCAGTGGCAGCCTTAAACATCTGGCGGGCAATTTTAGAGCTTATAAAGGGTCTTACCCCCATTAAAAAGAAAGTGAGAAGAAATACTTTAAAAAAAAAGCATTCAAGTCAGTAATTGTAGATTTTTGAATTTCAACTTCTTATTTATTTTTTTAAGCCTGTCATATCTGGCAGTTTTCTCAATCAGAATGAAGTTCAGAATGCACTATTGTATCAAAGACATTTGCTTTTACAAGAAGAGATCTATATGTTCTCAATAGGCTATTCCTGTTGATGTTTGTATTTTTTATTTTCATTTTATTTATTCATGCCAGCTCTGACAGGCAGGAAGGAAGGGGTAAAAAGAGGAGAGACAGAGAGAGAAAGGGAAAGTGAAAAAATGGAAAGAACAGAAAAAAATAGTAGAGGTATGAAGGGGGAGATACACATACATACACATTCACATTATTCAATTCAATTCAATTTTATTTATATAGCACCAAATCACAACAAACAGTCGCCTCAAGGTGCTTTGTATTGTGGGTAAAGACCCTACAATAATACAGAGAAAACCCAACAGTCAAAACGACCCCCTATGAGCAGCACTTGGTGACAGTGGGAAGGAAAAACTCCCTTTAACAGGAAGAAACCTCCATCAGAACCAGGCTCAGGGAGGGGGGGGGGGGGTCATCTGCTGTGACCGGTTGGGCTGAGGGGAGAGAAAAGACCTGCTGTGGAACAGAGCCAGAGATTAATATCAATTAATGATTAAATGCAGAGTGGAGTATAAACAAAGTAAATAAGGTGAATGAGAAGAAACAGTGCATTATGTGAACCCCCCAGCAGACTAGGCCTACAGTGGTGTGAAAAAGTGTTTGCCCCCTGCCTCATTTCCTGTTTTTTTGCATGTTTGTCACACTTAAGTGTTTCGGAACATCAAACCAATATAAACAATAGTCAAGGACAACACAAGTAAACACAAAATGCAAGTTGTAAATGAAGGTGTTTATTAGTAAAGGTGAAAAAAAATCCAAACCATCATGGCCCTGTGTGAAAAAGTGATTGCCCCCTAAACCTAATAACTGGTTGGGCCACCCTTAGCAGCAACAACTGCAACCAAGCGTCTGCGATAACTTGCAATGAGGCTTTTACAGCGTTCTGGAGGAATTTTGGCCCACTCATCTTTGCAGAATTGTCCTAATTCAGTTACATTAGAGGGTTTTCGAGCATGAACGGCCTTTTTAAGGTCATACCACAACATCTCAATAGGATTCAGGTCAGGACTTTGGCTAGGCCACTCCAAAGTCTTCATTTTGTTTTTCTTCAGCCATTCAGTGGTGGACTTGCTGGTGTGTTTAGGATCATTGTCCTGCTGCAGAACCCAAGTACGTTTAAGCTTGAGTACACGAACAGATGGTCTGACATTCTCCCTCAGGATCTCTTGGTAGACAGCAGAATTCATAGTTCCATTTATCACAGCAAGTCTTCCAGGTCCTGACGCAGCAAAACAGCCCCAGACCATCACACTACCACCACCATATTTTACTGTTGGTATAATGTTCTTTTTCTGAAATGCAGTGTTCCTTTTACGCCAGATGTAATGGGACACACACCTTCCAAAGAGTTCCACTTTTGTCTCATCGGTCCACAGAATGTTGTCCCAAAAGTCTTGGGATGCGTTTTGGAAAAATTGAGACGAGCTTTAATGTTCTTTTTGCTCAGCAGTGGTTTTCTTCTTGGAACTCTGCCATGCAGGCCATTTTTGCTCAGTCTTTTTCTGATGGTGGAGGCATGAACGCTGACCTTAACTGAGGCAAGTGAGGCCTGCAGTTCTTTGGACGTTGTTGTGGGGTCTTTTGTGACCTCTTGGATGAGTCGTCGCTGCGCCCTTGGGGTAATTTTGGGCGGCCGGCCACTCCTGGGAAGGTTCACCACTGTTCCATGTCTTCGCCATTTGTGGATAATGGCTCTCACTGTGGTTCGCTGGATTCCCAAAGCTTTGGAAATGGCTTTATAACCCTTTCCAGACTGATAGATCTCAATTACTTTCTTTCTCAATTGCTCCTGAATTTCTTTGGATCTCGGCATGATGTGTAGCTTTCAAGGATCTTCTGGTGGACCTTACTGTGTCAGGCAGCTCCTGTTTAAGTGATGTCTTGATTGGGAACAGGTGTGGCAATAATCAGGCCTAGGTGTGGCTAGGGAAATTGAACTCAGGTGTGAAAAACCACAGTTATAGTATGTTTTAACAAGGGGGGCAATCACTTTTTCACACAGGGCCATGATGGTTTGGATTTTTTTTCACCTTTACTAATAAACACCTTCATTTACAACTTGCATTTTGTGTTTACTTGTGTTGTCCTTGACTATTGTTTAAATTGGTTTGATGTTCCGAAACACTTAAGTGTGACAAACATGCAAAAAAACAGGAAATGAGGCAGGGGGCAAACACTTTTTCACACCACTGTATAGCAGCATAACTAATGGAGGTTCAGGGTCACCTGATCCAGCCCTAACTATAAGCTTGATCATAAAGGAAAGTTTTAAGCCTAATCTTAAAAATAGAGAGGGTGTCTGTCTCCTGAATCCAAGCTGGGAGCTGGTTCCACAGAAGAGGGGCCTGAAAGCTGAAGGCTCTGCCTCCCATTCTACTCTTAAGTATCCTAGGAACCACAAGTAAGCCAGCAGTCTGAGAGTGAAGTGCTCTGTTGGGGTGATATGGTACTATGAGGTCTTTGAGATAAGATGGGGCCTGATTATTCAAGACCTTGTAGGTGAGGAGAAGAATTTTAAATTCTATTCTAGATTTAACAGGGAGCCAATGAAGAGAAGCCAATATGGGAGAAATCTGCTCTCTCTTTCTAGTCCCTGTCAGTACTCTAGCTGCAGCATTTTGGATCAGCTGGAGGCTTTTCAGGGAGCTTTTAGGACAGCCTGATAATAATGAATTACAATAGTCCAGCCTAGAAGTAATAAATGCATGAATTAGCTTTTCAGCATCACTCTGAGAAAGGATGTTTCTAATTTTAGAAATAATGGACAAATGCAAAAAAGCGGTCCTACATATTTGTTTAATATGTGCATTGAAGGACATATCCTGGTCAAAAATGACTCCAAGATTTCTCACAGTGTTACTGGAGGCCAAAGTAATGCCATCCAGAGTAAGTATCTGGTTTGACACCATGTTTCTAAGATTTGTGGGGCCGAGAACAAGAATTTCAGTTTGATCTGAATTGAGAAGCAGGAAATTAGAGGTCATCCAGGCCTTAATGTCTTTAAGACATTCCTGCAGTTTAATTAATTGATGTGTGTCATCTGGCTTCATTGATAGGAAAAGCTGAGTATCATCTGCATAACAATGAAAATTGATGCAGTGCTTTCTAATAATACTGCCTAAGGGAAGCATGTATAATGTAAATAGAATTGGTCCTAGCACAGAACCCTGTGGAACTCCATAATTAACCTTAGTGTGTGAAGAAGACTCCCCATTTACATGAACAAAGTGGAGTCTATCAGATAAATATGATTCAAACCACTGCAGTGCAGTACCTTTAATATCTATAGTATGCTCTAATCTCTGTAATAAAATGTTATGGTCAACAGTATCAAAGCTGCACTGAGGTCCAACAGGACAAGAACAGAGATGAGTCCACTGTCAGAGGCTGTAAGAAGATCATTTGTAACCTTCACTAATGCTGTTTCTGTACTGTGATGAATTCTGAAACCTGACTGAAACTCTTCAAATAAACCGTTCCTCTGCAGATGATCAGTGAGCTGTTTTACAACTACTCTTTCAAGGATCTTTGAGAGAAAAGGAAGGTTGGAGATTGGCCTATAATTAGCTAAGACAGCTGGGTCAGTGATGGCTTTTTAAGTAGCAGTTTAATTACAGCCACCTTGAAGGTCTGTGGTACATAGCCAACTAATAAAGACTGATTGATCATTTTTAAGATTGAAGCATCAATAATTGGAAAGACTTCTTTGAACAGTCTAGTAGGAATGGGATCTAATAAACATGTTGCTGGTTTGGAGGAAGTAACTATTGAAGTTAACTCTGAAAGATCAACTGGAGCCAAAGAGTCTAAACAAATACCAGCAGTGCTGAAAGCAGCCGAACATGAAGATAAATCTTTGAGATGGTTATGAATAATTTTTTCTCTAATGTCTAAAATTTTATTTGTAAAGAAATCCATGAAGTCACTGCTAGTTAAAGTGAAAGGAATACTCGGCTCTACAGAGCTCTGACTCTTTGTCAGCCTGGCTACAGTGCTGAAAACAAACCTGGGGTTGTTCTTATTTTCTTCAATTAATGATGAGTAGTAAGATGTCCTAGCTTTACGGAGGGCTTTTTTATAGAGCAACAAACTCTTTTTCCAGGCTAAATGAGCATCTTCTAATTTAGTGAGACACCATTCCCTCTCCAGCTTACAGGTTATCTGCTTTAAGCTGTGTGTTTGTGAATTATACCACGGAGTCAGGCACTTCTGATTTGAGGCTTTCCTTTTCAGAGGAGCCACAGTATCCAAAGTCATACGCAGTGAGGATGTAAAACTATTGACGAGATAATCGACCTCACTGGGAGCAGAGTTTAGGTAGCTGCTCTGCACTGTGTTGGCACTGAAGAGCATAATAATGAAGGAATTAGATCCTTAAACTTAGTTACAGCACTTTCACAAAGACTTCTACTGTAATAAAACTTATTCCCCACTGCTGTGTAATTCATTAAAGTAAATGTAAATGTTATTAAGAAATGATCAGACAGGAGGGGGCTTTCAGGGAATACTGTTAAGTCTTCAGTTTCTATGCCATATGTCAGGACAAGATCCAGAGTATGATTAAAGTGGTGGGTGGGCTCCGTTACATTTTGAGAGAAGCCAATTGAATCTAACAATAGATTAAATGCAGTGTTGAGGCTGTCATTCTCAGCATCTACATGGATGTTGAAATCACCCACTATAATGATTTTATCTGAACTGAGCACTAAATCAGATAAAAAGTCTGAGAAATCAGACAGAAACTCTGAGTAAGGACCAGGTGGACGATAGACAATAACAAATAAAACAGCTTTTTGATTTTCCCAATTAGGATGGACAAGACTAAGAGTCAGGCTTTCAAAAGAATTAAAACTTTGTCTGGGTCTTTGATTAATTAATAAGCTGGAATTGAAGATTGCAGCTAATCCTCCTCCTCGACCTGTGCTTCGAGCATTCTGATAGTTACTGTGACTCGGGGGTGTTGATTCATTTAAACTAACATATTCATCCTGCTGTAACCAGGTTTCTGTAAGGCAGAATAAATCAATATGTTGATCAATTATTAAATCATTTACTAACAGGGACTTGGAAGAGAGAGACCTAATGTTTAATATTCCACATTTAATTGTTTTATTCTCTGGTGCAGTTGATGAAGCTGTATTATTTATTGTTTTTGAATTTTTATGCTTAAATAGCTTTTTGCTGATTTTAGCTTTGTTTTTTGGTGGTCTGGGAGCAGCACCGACTCTATGGGGATGGGGTTTTGGGGGGATGGCAGGAGGAGAGAAGCTGCAGAGAGGCGTGTAAGACTGCAACTCTGCTTCCTGATCTCAACCCTGGGTAGTCAGGTTTTAGGGTTAATAAATTTGGCCATATTTCTAGAAATGAGAGCTGCTCCATCCAAAGTGGGATGGATGCCGTCTCTCCTAACAAGACCAGGTTTTCCCCAGAAAGTTTGCCAATTATCTATGAAGCCCACGTCGTTTTTTGGACACCACTCAGACAGCCAGCGATTCAGGGAGAACTTGCGGCTAAACATGTCGCTCCTGGTCTGATTGGGGAGGGGCCCAGAGAAAACTACAGAGTCCGACATTGTTTTTGCAAAGTTACACACCGAGTCAATATTAATTTTAGTGACCGCCGATTGGTGTAACTGGGTGTCATTACTGCCGACGTGAATAACGATCTTACCAAATCTACGATTAGCCTTAGCCAGCAGTTTCAAATTTCCATGAATGTCGCCTGCTCTGGCCCCTGGAAGACATTTGACTATGGTCGCTGGTGTCTCTAGCTTCACGTTTCTCAAAACAGAGTCGCCAATAACCAGAGTTTGTTCCTCGGCGGGTGTGTCGCCGAGTGGAGAAAAACGGTTAGAGATGTGAACAGGTTGGTGGTGTACCCGGGGCTTCTGCTTAGGACTACGCTTCCTCCTCACCGTCACCCAGCCGGCCTGTTTTCCCTGCTGCTCGGGATCTGCTGGGGGGAGCTAACGGCGGCTAAGCTACCATGGTCCGCACCTGCTACAGGGGCCTGGCTAGATACAGGATTTTCTAGGGTGCGGAGCCGAGTCTCTAATTCAGAAAGCCTGGCCTCCAGAGCTACAAACAGACTACATTTATTACATGTACCGTTACTGCTAAAGGAGGCCGAGGAGTAACTAAACATGTGACACCCAGAGCAGGAAAGTGCAGGAGAGACAGGAGAAGAAGCCATGCTGCTAGTGAGTCAGCTAAGGGCTAAGCTACTAGCTGAGCTAGGCTAGCGAATTTCTAAAAACAAATAAAGTGAATAATGTGAATACAGGTGATTCAGCAAAGAGTATGCTATTTAAAGTAGGTGAAGATTACACTAAAATATGTTATTATCCAGATAGAGCGAGTTATACAGATATAACAGCTAACAGACAGCAAAACACTGTGCTCCGAAACAGGAACAGGAAGTGATACAATACCGCAGTGAGAGTGAGAGCCAACACCAAGTGACAGCGCCACCCAGAATGATAGGGGTTTGGCGGTCAGCAGTCAGTTCTCCTCTGATTGGAGGTTCCTGGCCGTCAATTATACACACATACATAGAGTCTTACTATAGTTTGTAGTAGGGATGCGCCGATCCGATATTCAGTATCGGTCCAATACTGGCCTAAATTACTGGATCGGATATCGGAAAGAAATAAAAAATGTAATCCGATACATTAAATAACGTTTCGCTCACATTAGCTGCATTACAGGGCTCAGTCGTCTTCTTCTTCTTGTGGGTTTGCGGTTGACCAAACCAGCTTAGAGCTGCATTACCGCCACCTACTGGAATGGAGTGGGGGATCAGGAGTTAGAAAACAACCCCCTCAGATCCTCCGTCGCTGCGACGGATTCCCTTTGACACTGAGCGATCATCGCTGCCATGTTTTCTCCACCGCTCGCTGCCTTGTTTGTGTGTTGTGCTCGCTGTGCTGAGAATCAGCTGTTATTTTTTTCTCTACTTCAGCTCCCGGACATACTGCTAGCAAGCGCAGCTATTAGCACTAGTGACCGTCCGGTACCGGAAGGACCCCTTCCCCGTCAAAATATTTTGGATACTTTAATCCCTGATTTGTGACTAAATATAGACCTGCAGTAGAAACGTATTTAGGAGAATGCTTGTGAATATAAAGCATTACAAGATTGCGCTCACGCAGCCCCTAGTTTTTCACGTGAACACTGATGACGCAACAGCAGCAGTCAGCTGATTTACGTGCAGTCTGTCTGTCCATCCATCCATCCATTTTCTTCCGCTTATCCGGGGCCGGGTCGCGGGGGCAGAAGCCTAAGCAGAGAAGCCCAGGCTTCCCTCTCCCCGGCCACCTCCTCCAGCTCATCCGGAGGGACCCCAAGGCGTTCCCAGGCCAGCCGAGATACATAATCTCTCCAGCGTGTCCTGGGTCTACCACGGGGCCTCTTCCCGGTGGGACATGCCTGGAACACCTCACCCAGGAGGCGGCCAGGAGGCATCCTAATCAGATGCCCGAGCCACCTCAACTGACTCCTTTCGATGTGGAGGAGCAGCGGCTCTACTCTGAGCCCCTTCCGGATGGCCGCACTCCTCACCCTATCTCTAAGGGAGAGGCCAGCCACCCTTCGAAGGAAACTCATTTCTGCCGCTTGTATTCGCGATCTTATTCTTTCGGTCACTACCCAAAGCTCGTGACCATAGGTGAGGGTAGGAACGTAGATCGACCGGTAAATCGAGAGCTTCGCTTTTACGCTAAGCTCCCTCTTCACCACGACAGACCGGTGCAGCATCCGCATCACTGCAGAAGCAGCCCCGATCCGCCTGTCGATCTCCCGCCCCCTTCTCCCGTCACTCTTGAACAAGACCCCGAGATACTTGAACTCCTCCACTTGAGGCAAGAACTCGTTCCTGAGCCGGAGATGGCACTCCACCCTTTTCCGGCTGAGCACCATGGCCTCAGACTTAGAGGTGCTGATTCTCATACCAGCCGCTTCACACTCGGCTGCGAACCGTTCCACTGCGAGCTGGAGGCCCCCCCCTGATGAAGCCAACAGAACCGCATCATCTGCAAAAAGCAGAGATGAGACTCTGAGGCCACCAAGGAAGAAGCCTTCCGCCACCTGGCTACACCTAGAAATTCTGTCCATAAAAATTATGAACAGAATCGGTGACAAAGGGCAGCCCTGACGGAGTCCAACACCCACAGGAAACAAATCCGACTTATTACCGGCTATACGGACCAAGCTCTCACTGTGGTTGTACAAGGACTGAATGGCCCGCAACAACGGGCCAGACACCCCATACTCCCGCAGAACCTCCCAAAGGACACCCCGAGGGACACGGTCGAATGCCTTCTCCAAGTCCACAAAGCACATGTAGACTGGTTGGGCAAACTCCCACGCACACTCGAATATCCTTGAGAGGATAAAGAGCTGGTCCAGCGTTCCACGACCAGGACGAAAACCGCATTGTTCCTCCTGAATCCGAGGTTCGACAGTCTGTCTGCATAAACGGAAAGAGGCGGAGCCGGCGCGCTCAGATGGAGCAGAAGGAAATGTTTTTCTAGTGTCCAAAAGAAGCCTTTTCGTCCCTGTAACCTCCATTAAACCTTTACTGGGAAACAGCTGGAGGTCCTTCATCAACCACCTGATCAGTAAGTGAAGAAAAGAGAACTTTGTAGCTGCTCCATCCACCCTGTTTGTTTCACACAGGGAAAAACTGCAGTACAGAAGTTAAAATATGCAGATGAACTGTTAATATGAAAAAAAGTATTTCTTATCCAGTTACTTGGGTAATCAATATAAATAGAATACACAATTGCTAAAATAATCGATAGTTGCAGCCCTAATGAAATTTGCAACATGCCATAAGCATCACCTTCTCACACAGAAGCAACCGGATTCAGGTGATAGTTATTGTTGTAAGTAAATTTATTTATATAGCGTTTTTCACAGACAGAAAAGTGCTGTACAATAATTAAAACACAATATCACCCCCCCACCCCCAGAAAACACTATGTTAAAAACATAACATTACCATATTAAAAGAAAAAGAATAAAAATAAAGTCAGAAACCAGAAAGCCTGGTTAAACAGAAAAGTTTTCAACTATTTTTTAAATGATGCCACAGAGTCAGCTAAATGGAGCTGGAGTGGTAAACAGTTCCAGAGCTTTGGTGCCACTGCCTAAAAAGCTCTGCCCACCCTGGTCCTTAGTCTTGTATGTGGGACAACAAAAAGACTTTGATTTTGTTGTGTGAGAGACTGTTGACTTCTTTTTTTTTTTTTTTAATGTTTTTAAATGCCTGGATCAATTTTAAATATCGGATTTATATCCGTATCGGCCGATATCCAAATGTAAAATATCGGTATCGGACATAAAAAAGTGGCATCGTGCCATCCCTAGTTTGTAGTAATGTGTGTGTGTGTTCCTCTGTCATGGAATGTATTCACTAATGAGGGCAAGAAGTCCCCCCCCCCCCCCCCGGTTCCAGAGGCAAGCAGGGAAAGACCCAGGTGACCCGGGTCATCCACGGCCCATCAGGAACTCAGAAGAGGAGAACGCAGCAGTCAACAGGTAAGCGGGGTCACCTCAGCAGCTCCACCCACTAACCACCGTGTGACACACTTGCCCCCCCAAGGCCTTATGTGTACTATGACGTGTTGTGAGCTGTATGATGTAATTAAAAAAATGGAGGAGGGGGGCATCATGCACCACAGCGAGCAGATCCAAGGGAGTGACGCGTAGAGAAAGAAATCCATCAGTGGAGCTATGATTCACCATGGCAACGAGTGAATAAAAAGCAGAGCCTCCATTTTAATCCAGCTGAGTGAATCTGCTGCACTGTAAAAAATGATCCAGGAGTTCAACGTAAAAAAGTTCAGGAACACATTTTTTGAGTTACTCGACTTTGTTAGAAAACATCATGTTGTCATTTCGTCGATACAGTGTCACGGCTGGGTGCTGCAGGCAGGGCAGAGAGGACCTCAGAGCAGGACGTGAAACGAGAGCTGAATAGTACTCAGCGTTTATTGAAAATATCACAAAAACAGAACTGGACAGAGGCCAGCTACATGAAAACCAAACACTTGAAAAGAACTCGAAAACTCAAAACACTCAGACTTAGGACCCGACAAAGACAAGAACAGGCAATAAATACACAAGGGTAATGAGGGGAGTAACAACAGGTGGGAAAACAGCTGACCATAATTACGCAGACGAGACAGGAGGAAGCAAACTTGAACACAACACACAAGGAACATGACACTATCAAAATAAAACAGGAAGTGGAACAAACACAAAACACCCAACCTAACACGAAATCCAGAATAACTTACAAATAAACAAAAAGCCTAGCCACAACAAACTGAGGATCTAAACAAACTAAACAAAAAGGAACCAAAACCCAGGGCCACCAGCCCACAACCATGACATACAACATGTTCACAGTTCAAAATATGAAGCTGACTGAACTTTATCATTCAGACATTCAGAGTTCCTGCAACTTATTTCTCTTGGGTCAATGTTGCCCAACTTTTCTCCAAGGTGAAATATTGAGTTATAGCTGATTATAGTTGTTGGTCAGATTCATGTTTCTCTGTGGGGTCCAGCTGGCTCCAAGCTGTTACACTATTTAAAGTGTTTTTTTCTGTGGCTGTGGGTCTGATGAGTGCGCTGCTGTGAGCATCTCTATGCTGTAGTCACGCGAGACTTGGTGAATCTCGGCCGTATTGTCTATGGCGGCGTGACTATCTGCAAACGTTCCAGTGATTAGCTTTGTTTTCCGCCAATTTATAACTAGAGAGGCTTAAAACTAACAAATATAGGTAGTTTCTTAGCCTAACTTAAATCATTTTCAGCAATCTGGAGGACGGTGAAGAGGACCTGGACAGTTTGCTGCGTTACATCGACGGGTGTTTTGAGCGAGTCGTTATGGGGAAAACTGCCAAGACGCCGACTCCCTCCACCAGCAAGGGAACTCCGTCCACAAAAAGAAGCCGCCCCGAAGAAACTGCCTATGCTGCTTCACCACAAGAACATATAATTAACAACCTGAGGAAACTGAAACAGGAGTTAAATGAAATAGTTGATAAAAGGACACAATTTATGTTGCAGAGGCTGCGTTTGGAAAACTTTGAAAATGGAAATAAACCTGGAAAAGTCCTGGCCAAGCAGTTAAAACTAAACAAAGAAAAAACAGCTATTTTTTCTATTAAAGACTCAACTGGTAACATTACTCATGACCCACGGCAAATAAATAACTCTTTTAAAGACTTTTATGAAGCCTTATACTCACCACAGATTAATCCATCTGATACTGAAATTGAAGAATTTCTTAATAATATAAATCTACCAAAACTAAATGAAGATCAGGCTGCAGCTCTGGATTCACCTCTTTCATTATCTGAATTTTATGAAGCCCTAGAGCATCTTCCAAATAATAAAGCCCCAGGCACAGATGGTTTTCCAGCAGAGTTTTATAAAGAATTTTGGTCTGAGCTAGCACCCATTTTTTTTTCAGAATGGTGACTCAGATTCAGAATGATCAGAATCAGAATCAGAATCAGGTTTATTTTGGCCAAGTATGTTTACACACACAAGGAATTTGGTTCCGGTTGATTGTGTCTCTCTAGTATTATACAGTGTCCTATAATTTAACTTAAATGCTATACAATATACAATACACAATATACAATACAGGTCTGGGAAGGGAAGGTGCAGTGTAATTTAAGAATTATACAATATCCAAAATCTAATAAAAAATAAAATAAAATAAAGTGTAGTGTGTGTTGTAGTGTAACAACAACGTTTGTAACATTTAGGCAGTTGTGTAGAGATCAGTGTTACTGATCAACTGTTAATGAGTGTGATGGCACGAGGAAAGAAACTGTTGTTTTTACTTTGGGTGTAAATATTGATTCTATTTACTCGAAAGACATTTTTATTTCTGATCATCATTGTATTCTGTTTAACTTGTCTTATCATGTCACTCGGTCCTCTGCCCGCGGGGTAGTTATTTCTCGCATGTTAAATTCCTCTACTGCACTCAACAAATCTTTTTAATGATCATTGTCTTTCCATTCTAGATTAAGTTTGTCCTGTTAAAACCAGATTAGCTCCTGCTTCAAAACCTTCACCCTGGGTAAATAACAGCATTCGCTGTTTAAAGCGTGACTGTCGTAAAGTTGCGCATCTGTGGAAGAAAACTCGTTTACACATTTATTTGCTTCATTTAAAGGATCTTTTAGTTTCTTTTAATGGTGCAGTCAAAGATGCTAGGGCGGCCTACTTCTCAAGCCTGGTCATAAAGAGTAGAGGGAATCCAAAGGTTTTATTTGACACAATTACTGATATCCTTACTCCTGCTCTACCTGTTGTTCCAATTTCTTCAAATGAAGACTGTAATCATTTTCTTTCTTTTCTGGTAGATAAGATCAGTAATATAAGATCTAACATTTCCCCATCTGGTTCTTCACTGACTGTACCTGCTCCAGCTCGGCCTGTTGTTTTAGAAAGTTTTTCTCTTATTTCATTAATTGAGCTGGAAAAATTAGTGGACTCAATGAAAGCATCTTCTTGCTCTCTTGATATTCTACCTACCTCTCTGTTCAAAAATGTCTTCCGCCATATCAGTCCCTGTGTGCTTTCAATAATTAACACCTCACTGGCCTCTGGTCAAGTACCCACTTACTTTAAGAACGCTGTCATTCACCCACTTTTAAAGAAACCCAAGCTTGACCCTTCTATTTTCAACAGTTATAGACCAATTTCAAAATTACCTTTTTATCTAAGATTCTGGAAAAGGTTGTATCTATGCAGCTGATAGCCTTCATGGACAAACACAATATCCTTGACAAATATCAGTCTGGTTTTCGTAGGTTTCATTCCACAGAAACAGCTCTTGTTAGAGTTTCCAGTGATATCTTGTTGCGTAGTGATGCAGGAGAGTGTTCTGTCATGCTGATGTTGGACCTTACTTCTGCCTTTGGCACTGTTGACCATCAAATCTTGCTCGATAGGCTGAAACATTGGGTGGGTGTATCTGATTCTGCTTTAGAGTGGTTCACTTCATATCTATCTGAACGATGCTTTTGTGTGGCTGACTCTGTCATGGCCGGGGAGGAAACGGGCGAGGAAGGGCAAATACGCAGGACACCAGAGGTAAACATCACTTAAAGGGGATTTATTAACATAGGGAAAAACAAATACAAAAACCTTGGGAGGGAGACGAAGGGAGACGACGGGCAGACACAGGGAGCACGGGAACACATGGGCACACAACGACAACGACGCGACAAAGAACAAATGAAAACTGAGGGCTTAAATACACAATGGGTAATCAGGGCAAGAGGAAACAGCAGGGAACAACAGGTGAGGCAAATGAAACTAATCACACAGGGGAAGCAAAGCTAAACACAAAGCACAGGGAAAACTACACTGCCAAAATAACACAGGAAGTGACTAACCAAGGAACATGCTGACTTAACACGGGGAACAGGCACAAACTCAGGACAGAGACGCAGACATATCACAACACTAGGAGACACAAGGAACCAGAAATAGTTGAGGGCAAAAATACAAAAGACAACAAAACATGACCCGAGAAACAAACAATACCAAGAACACATAAAACACTGGGCCACCGGCCCAGGACATGACAGTACCCCCCCCTCAAAGGCCGGCTCCCGACGGCCAAAACAAGAAAACAAAACCAGACCAGGGCGGGAGGCGGGGGACCAGGAAGGAGGGCCCGAAACAAAAAACAAAAACCAGGCAGGGAGCAAACAGGAAGAAGGCCCAGAAACTAAACCAAAACACTGGGGAAAAGAAAACAAAAACAAAACCGAGCAGGGGGCAACAAAGTCCAGGAACAAAACCCAAAACACAAGGAAGCACTGGGGCAAGGCTAGAGCATGAGGGCAAAAATACAATAAGCAAAAGGAACAGAATAAACAAAAGCCATGGCACAAGGCTGAACAACAGTCCACAAACAAGAACAAAACACGGGGATGAGAAAACAAAAAACAACCGGATGAAACAAAAAGCGACGGCACAAGGCCGGAGAGCCCCAATGTCCAAAACAGGGGGTCAAAACAAGGAACAGTTCAGGGGCTATGACAAAACAAAAACAGCAGCCGGCAAGGGGAGAAAATAGTCCATAGGTCAGGGGAGCGTATGGGAAGGCCCAAAACAAAAAACACAGTTCAGGAGGCTGCAGAGGCCAAGGGCCACAAAGGAGAGTCCCAAAGAGGGAGGCCGACCGCGCTCCCAGCGGCGGCGGCGGCGACGAGGAGACAGGACTGGGGGCCGACCACGCTCCCAGCGGCGGCGGCGGTGACGAGGAGACAGGACTGGGGGCTGACCGCGCTCCCAGCGGCGGCGGCGGAGACGACTCACCAGAGCCGCAACATGCCCGGACTCCCCTGAGCCCAGGGCGGTCAAGGACACAGGAAACTCGGAAGGTCCGAACCGAGCGGGACCCCCTGGCGGCTCGGACTGAGCGGAACACTCTGAGGACTCTGGCGGCTCGGACTGAGCGGGGCCCCCTGGCGGCTCGGACTGAGCGGGACCCTCTGGCTCGGACACTGGATGTGAAGGCTGGGGCTGCTTAGCCGGGCATAGTTCGGGTGAGTCTGACGGTGAGGAGGATGGCGACCGGGGAGCTGACTGGGAACCTGACTGGGAAGGAACTGACACTGGAGGAACTGACACTGGAGGACCTGACGGAGTGCTAGGGTGAACAGACGTTAGGGAAACCGACTGAAGGCTAGAGGGGCCTGAGTGCGTGAAAACTGGCTGCGTGGAAGCAGGCCGGGAGACGACTGGCTGCGTGGAAGCAGGCCGGGAGACGACTGGCTGCGTGGAAGCAGGCCGGGAGACGACTGGCTGCGTGGAAGCAGGCCGGGAGACGACTGGCTGCGTGGAAGCAGGTCGGGAGCCGGCTGCGTGGAGACTGACTGAGAGCTAGAGAGAGCTGGCTGCGTGGAGACTGACTGCATGGAGACTGACTGAGAGCTAGGGAGAGCTGACTGCGTGGAGACTGACTGAGAGCTAGGGAGAGCAGCTGGAGCTGACGCTGACTGTGGGAGAGCTGCTGGAGCTGACTGGGACCCTGCTGCAGCTACAGCTAACTGTGACTGGGACCATGTGGAGCGTAGCTGAGGCTTAGGGCCTGCTGCTGCTGCAGGTGGCGTGGAGCGTGGCTGAAGAGGCGCTGCAGACGACACTGGAGACTGCTGTGAGGGCTTGGACCTGGCTGCCCCCACCCGCGGAACAGGAACGGGTGCAGAAGTCAGCCCGTCCGTGGCTGCCCCCACCCGCGGAACAGGATCATCGCTTGCGTGGAAATTCGTGCCTGCAGTCTCTTCAGTGGCCAAAGTATCAGAAGTGATTGTTTTATGGGTCTTTGAAGGAAAAGGGAGTTCAGCCCAACTCAGTATTCGCTCAACATAACAGTAAGTTAATGGTGGTAAAGAGTCCGTAAGCCCGTGGTATTCTGTTATTAGTCCATGAAGTCTGTGTGCTATGGCTTTCCCTTGCTTGTCACAGGGTTGTCTAAACCACTGGATGCACAAATCCAATATACGCTTATTGGTGTCCTGTTTAAACCCCTCACTGGGCTGTTTAAGCAGCGGTGTACAACAGTCTGGCTCCATTACTTTAGGTTTTGGTGGCATAGAAACAGGCATAGCCAAAGAGTTACTCACGGAAACGCTTGACTGAGTATGAAGCGGTGACGGCTGTGTGGAATCCGGAGGCTGTGGTGACTGTCTCCGCGGCGATTCTCTCCGACGCTGCTGGGAGCTTGGCCTTCCTCCCTCAGCAGCAGGCAGCGGTGAAGCGGAAGCGCTGGGAGGCCAGGGACCCCTGTGTCCCAGGAACCGGAAAAACGACTCCTCCGGAGTCATTCCGGGCGTCGGCTTCGGGGAAACGTCTCTTTGCTTCCTCCGGGATCTCGTCCTCCGTGGCTGCGGCGTGGAAAACCGCGGTGGGGAAATCCGCGGCGTTATACCGCACGGCTCCGGGGACGAATCATGCTGCTGCTGCCGGGGACTCCCCTTCCTCCATGGCTGCGGCGACTGCTGAGGAAGGGGGGGGCCAGTGAGCGGAGCGGCAGGTGAGCGAGCGGCAGGAGACAAAAAAATTCCGCCAGTGCGGTTAACCCATGGCTTAGGTGGAGGAGGTGAGTGGCGTCGCCAGGGACCGTTCCAAAAAGCTGGTCCCCCCCAGCGCCAGGCGAGTGCCACTGTAGGGGTCGGAGTCTGCGGGGTCTTTAGTATGGTCGCGTCGTTCTGTCATGGCCGGGGAGGAAACGGGCGAGGAAGGGCAAATACTAGGGATGGGACGCTCGAAACAGACGCTTCGACACTGTATCGAGCTTCCGAAGCGCAGATGTTTCGAAACACTGCTCCGGCACCTGGTTCAAAACACCCATGTCACGTGACCGTGGCAAAGCGAGGCTTTGGTGCATTTCACCGTAGCTCCGATAGGTGGCTTACCCGCTGCCAGAAAGCATAAAAGTCAACCCAAACACATCGAAACTCCGAGGGTTTTTGTGAGAGGCGAGAGGTTTTGAGAGAGGAGGAAGAATTTGATATAGTGACATTGCAATTGAGAGCGTGATTTAGTGAGTGATAGATTAGTCAAGTTAGAATATTTATTCATAGGTTACTTAAAAGCAGACAGGTAGGATTACATTAAATTAATTCAGTTTAAAATATAGTCAGTGAAAGTAGCAGCGAGATAAAGATCGGTACGAGATAGTACAGCAATTTCAGGTGTAGTCACATAGACTAGATAGATTAAGATGGAACATCCCCGTAAGAGATCCCGATCTGTAGTGTGGGAGCATTTCCATTTGGAAACACCAAATAAAGTCAGGTGTATGATTTGTGCTAAGCAGCTGGCCTACTGCAATAATACATCTTCTATGATTCGCCATTTGAGGAGTGCCCATCCTGCCATTTTAGAGGGTTCAGAGGGAGGTAATGTTCCCTCTGTATGTAGGCCTGCTCCTGGGCCATCTAATCAAGGTATGCATTGTTTGAAAGATTATTCAGATTGAGCATTAATGCATTAAAACTCACTGAGAATGGCCACAGTTTGAAATGGGGCTCAGTAATGCCCAAACAATGATAAATCTCAGCCACATCACAGGACTCCATTGTCAACACTGAAATAGCAAACAAATGCTGAAAAATGAGAATTGTATTGAATCAGTATGTTACCTGCCTGTCTGAATTTATGCAAAAACACCAAAGGCACAATATATTTGTGTCTGTGTGTATTTGACATAATATTAACTGTAGTTCCCAAAGACTATATTATTTTCAGATGGAAATGTGACAGCACACTGAACAGAAACTCCCTATAACACAGTTCGGTTGTTTAGCGTATTTTGGCAATGCTGTTGTATGGCCAAGTAACAGCCTCATACCCAAAGTGGTTTTTGAAGATACATTTACTTTAACGCTACATTTACTCTTTTGGGATTGATTTTATGTTCTCTTTTAAAAGGCAGGCAGAAAGAGTTGGATGAGGCTCTGGTGAACTTGGTGGTGAAGGACTTGCAGCCCTTCACTATTGTGGAGGATGAAGGTTTTAGGGCCTTTGTCCAAAAGCTTGACCCCAGCTACAACCTGCCATCACGGAAAGCACTCAAAGAAATGGTGGAGGAGAGGTACAAGATCACCAAGGAGAAAGTGAAGGCAGACCTACAGAAGGCTGATTTTGTTAGTCTTACGGCTGACATGTGGTCTTCCATGAACATGGATGGATACCTTGGTGTGACTTGCCACTATATCACAAGTGACACAAAGATGGCAACAGTTCTGCTTGGGGTGACCAGGTTTCAGCAGTCCCACACAGCTGAGCACATAATGGAGGCAAAAAGTGTGCTCATGGCTGAGTGGGGAATAACATCAAAAGTTCAGTGCCTCGTCACTGATAACACAGCAAACATGGCTTTAAGTGTTCAGTTACTCAACCTCCGCCATGTTCCCTGCTTTGCGCACACTCTTAATCTTATTGTAAAGAAGGCTCTCGACCAGACACCTGCTCTGCTAGAAATCCGCAACAAAGCCCGAAAAATAGTTGGATTGTTCAGATCCAGCACCAAGGCCAAAGACAAACTGGTGAACATGCAGGGCTTGATAGGCAAACCACCAGTAAAACTGATTCAAGAGGTGGAGACAAGATGGAACAGCACATTTGACATGCTGCAACGGCTGTATGAGCAACGTGAGCCTGTGGGTGCTGCACTTTACAATCTCAGCAGTGATATTGTTCCACTGACAAGTTGCGAATATGGACTCATTCAAGAATGCATGACACTCCTTCAACCATTTAAGCTTGCAACAACAGAAATGTCAGAGGAGCAGAGAGTATCAGCATCAAAACTGATCCCACTGTACAGAATGCTGCAGTACAAACTGTCAGCAACAATTAAACATGTAGGACTAGAGCCTGCTATACAACTAGGTAAGTTCCAGTAACAGGATAACCTTGGAGTTGGTGCATAATTGATCATAACCATCAAGATATGTCAGTTAATTTTATTTATATTTCATGTTTTGTTCCTGTTTTCAACATTAGGCTCACATTTGAAGGATGGCCTGCACACTAGATGTGGAACATACGAGTCATTCCGGGTGTTTTCCTTGGCCACATTGCTCGACCCAAGGTTTAAAAATCTAGCTTTTGGGAATCCAATGAAAGCCCAGGAAGCAGAGAGGACCCTGACTCTGGAGTGTGCTTCACTGATGCGCTCAGCCATCGTACCAGCAAATGACGGTAAGCAGTTTATTGTCATTTCACTGTATGAGGTGATATCAGCAATAATGCAAATTATGTGTTTGCTGTGCCTATACTGTATAACTAACTGGCTGACCCTACCATTGAAACTGTTTGCATTTACTCAGAACCACAGCCATCAACATCTGCAGGCCCAGCACAAGCACCACCACCAGCAGCACCAGCAGCAGCAGAAGAAGGAGTGGCAGCTTCAACCACAACCATGAAACCTTCGACAGACAGTTTGTGGGAACTTTTTGACAGTCGGGTTATGGAAACGCAGAGTACCCACAGTGCAACTGCTGATGCCACAGTAGAGGTCAAGAAATACCTAACAGATGCATTTCTTCCTCGAACAGAGGATCCACTGATTTATTGGCAAGAACGACATGCTGTTTATCCTCACCTTTATTTATTAGCAAAGAAATATCTTTGCATCCCTGCCACAAGTGTGCCATGTGAACGGATTTTTTCCAAAGCTGGGGAGGTAATTAGCAAAAAAAGATGTCGACTGAGCCCCAAAACAGCTGAGGAAATAATATTTTTGAATAAAAATCTTTACATATGACAGTTGTTTCTTGAGTTTCCCTTCCTTAATTTCCATGAGCATAAGTAGATTTGTAGGTGACATTCAAAGCCACCAGACCTGTGTTGTCGTCACAAGGAACAGCAGCCTTGTTACAAAATATTTTATTTCATACATTTATTTGTTGTGCATTACACTGAATTAATAAGCAACTGAAACACTTGTTAAAACACACTTCTTCACAGTCAGAGCTTGCGGTCTTTGACAAGTGGGTTTTTCTTGCTTTGTTGGATGCCGGTTTCTTGCAAAACATGTGGTGATCATAATTATTGATAGTGTGGTGTAATAAGTACCCTCGCTTACAATTGTTCAGCACTTGTGTGTGTTATTGTTTCAGAGAACGTCATTATACAGATGTGGAATGAGCTAAAGTAGCCACTGGGTGTCACTATAGAGATGTGTTTCAGATTGTTTCGAAGCCTCGACACAATTCCGGCACAATCGCTTCAGACGGTTCAGTGTTTCAGGAAGCCTCGCTTTGCCCATTACTAGCAAATACGCAGGACACCAGAGGTAAACATCACTTAAAGGGGATTTATTAACATAGGGAAAAACAAATACAAAAACCTTGGGAGGGAGACGGAGGGAGACGACGGGCAGACACAGGGAGCACGGGAACACATGGGCACACAACGACAACGACGCGACAAAGAACAAATGAAAACTGAGGGCTTAAATACACAATGGGTAATCAGGGCAAGAGGAAACAGCAGGGAACAACAGGTGAGGCAAATGAAACTAATCACACAGGGGAAGCAAAGCTAAACACAAAGCACAGGGAAAACTACACTGCCAAAATAACACAGGAAGTGACTAACCAAGGAACATGCTGACTTAACACGGGGAACAGGCACAAACTCAGGACAGAGACGCAGACATATCACAACACTAGGAGACACAAGGAACCAGAAATAGCTGAGGGCAAAAATACAAAAGACAACATGACCCGAGAAACAAACAATACCAAGAACACATAAAACACTGGGCCACCAGCCCAGGACATGACAGACTCTAGGTACAGGTGTAACCCTCGTGTAACCACCTTGACAAACTCACAGGGTAAGTTACCCCGAGATCCCGCACCAATGCACCGCACTGGTGAGGTAAGTTGGGCCGATCAGAAGAGCTAGAATTCGTGAAGGAGCCTAGGTGTGAACAACTGTGGAAGCAGGCACAGGTTGTGGGAAACATTTAATAACAAAAGATTATGAAACCAAAATACATACAATATATGAACTGCACACGTTCTCTTTTTCAAGGTTTCAAGGTTTCAAGGTTTCTTTATTGTCATATATATGTAAACATATAATGAAAACATATAATGAAATTTTGCGTTCCAGAACACTCATCCAAGAAATACAAAAAAACAAAAGCAAACAGGGGGGACAGGTGTCCTGAGGTCATGCAGCCGACTTGCAGCGCTACCTTTAGCAGAGGGAAAACAGAAAGAGATACACTGGGATAGGTAGGTTCAAAAAAATCATCTCGTACTGTGTTCATTATGAACACCTTACGAGGTTCCAAAAAACACCTCAGCAAAAGCAGCAGCACATTTAAAGCTGGAGAGCACTAGGGTGGGTAGGGGAGGGACTGCCAGTGGAGACGAGCAGGATACTGTGATGGTCACACAGCTTCCAGACCAGCAGTTCATGATAATGTTCATGATAAGATGGTACAGTCAGCCTTGGTTGCCAGGATACCAGTTCATACAGGTCACAACACGGGGCGGGGGGGAAGAGCATCTGTTTACAAACATCTCCAAGAGGCGATTTAGACAGACAGCATCCAAGGCCGTCTGGGAGCCAAATTCCAAATACTGCAATTGTTTTGGTTCAGGCCGTCATAACTATTTGCTGACAGACTTACAGTTTCTGGTTACCTCTCAGAAGTCCAATAATCCGAATTTGGTTCTACTCCACCACACAGAACAGAGACTCCAACACTCCTCCAGATGTAATCCATTTCGATTCAGCTCTACTGAGTCTGATTGAGTTCGTACTGTTTCTGCATCCCTCATAGGCAGCCTTACTAGAGCCTGAACAGCTGCCCAGATACCAGGTATCCCCAGGTCCAATTCGGGAAAAGAAATCCTGGTATCAATGTAAATGCCACGTCCACACAGTGCAGCCAGGAACGTTATCTTCCATCCCCACAGAAATCCATAACATAGCCAGCCGGGTGTGTAGTCGGACCAGAGGAAAGAGGGTTCCCAATCTCCTCGTGATGAGAATTTGATCATCAATAGTGTTGAGAGACCAGCTGACCAGATCCATAATTTAATTTCCAGTTCGGGGATGTGTGAAGAGATGCTCTAAGCAGCAAAGCAGCAAAAAGCAGGGGTAGATAGGGAAGGCTGGGGAGAAGAGAAAAATGCGTCCGTCTCCACCGAGAGCAGGAAAAAAAAAAAAAAAAAAAAAAAAAAAAAACACAACATGGAAAACAACACAAGGAAAATAAAACAAAATAAAATTAACAGTCCAAAGGGGAAAGTCTCTTCATTCAGTTCTTTGTTACAATGTCTGTCAACGGTGTATGTAATGTTCCAGTCACAGTGACCAGTCGGGTCACTGTCTACCGTTTAGTTGATCCTTGGGCTGGGCTCGCCATCAAACTCGGGAGACACAATCCACTCTGCGCCGAAACACTCTGGGTCCAAGAGGGCACCAAACACACATACAAAAAAAACCTGACCTAAGACAAGGTCAGAAGAAAGAAGCTTAACACTCTGTAATTGTCCATTAACTCGACTACTATTCAAAAAGGTTTCCAAACATTTTCTAGCTTCCTTTTTCCCAGTTAAACAACAATAAAATTCAAATTATTCCCTCACATCATTAACACATCACAAACTAAATTATTTAGCTTGTAGGTGAGAATATAGATCATTTAAATCCTTTTTTTTTTAAAGTGCTAACAACCATTTCCATACAGACAGTGATTTCCCATCAATATGTGAATTGGACAAACACATTAGCTCTAGCTCCATTAAAAAGATAGAAAAGTGCATCAAGATACCAGCTAGTGCTAATAAGAGGGCACTTCACATAGCCATTAGCACCATAGCTGCATTAGCACCGAATGAACAGGCTAACGTGCAAACAAGCAATTAAATGTAATACATTTAATAAAATAAAATGCAACACACAACGATAAGTGCACAGCTCTTTAACACTACTTTACTCTCACTGAACCATAATGGTGGCTAAAAGTTTTAACCTCTTTCGGTGAAAGTTTTGTGGCTAATGTGCTAACTAAGCACGTGCGATCACTCACCGATGCCGCACGAGGCTACTGGGGTTTTCCAAACTCCAATCCGCTCGCACCGGGAGTCTCTAAAGTTTGACAAGCATGACATTACCATTCGGAACCTCCTCATTGGCAAAGCGATTATTTAGGATGTCTCTTTCTTACCAGTTTCCAAGTTTATTCGCTATTTTCCAAGTTTTTTCTTCAGGCTACTGTTGCAGAAGCAACAGTAGCACGGAGCTGTGTCTGTGTCTGACGCAATCCGAGCAGACTCCCTGCACCGCGCAGCGGGAGGGCGGGACAACCAACCTCATTGGCTGATGTGATACCAGATCATGCCAGCTATTGGTTGGTCAAGCCATCACTAAAACTACTATTAAAGGTGTATGGCACAATTTGTAAAGATTTTTAACACTTTTTACATATATTTATGAACTTGGTTTTAAATATTAACATATAACTTTTTAACCTCATTGTAGAATAAGCTATTAAATCAATATTCATTCATTCTCGCATGTGTTTTTAACACTGGGTTACACAGGTCCTCTCCAGCCTTCCTTTCTTGTGGTGTGCCTCAAGGTTCTGTCCTAGGGCCCTTGTTATTTTTACTGTACTTGCTTCCTTTACAGCACATCTTGAACACATTTGAGGGCATTTCTTATCACTGTTATGCTGACGACATTCAGCTGTATATTTCCTTTAAGCCTGAACATGTCTCTAAGTTAAAGTTGCTGACAGTAAGTTTTGAATATATCAAAAGTTAGATGGCTGATAACTTTCTTGAACTTAATGATGAAAAAACTGAAGTCCTCATTTGTGCCCCTGATAGATTTATACCCAGGATAATGGACGCTCTTGGTCCTCTTGGCAAATTTGCTAAATCTTCCATCAGGAACCTTGGTGTAACCTTTGACTCTGCGTTCTCTTTAGATACCCACGTCAAATCTCTGGTTCTCCCTTGTTTCTATCATTTACAGAACCTTGCGAAGTTAAGTCCCATTGTGTCACATTCTGAACTTGAGATTGCTATCCATGCATTCATTTCCTCACGTTTGGATTATTGTAATGCTTTATTTACCTGTCTTAGCAAAAGCTCCCTGGAACGTCTCCAGGTTGTTCAGAATGCTGCTGCGAGGCTTCTGACAAAATCTTCTAAGTATTCTCACGTCACACCGTTACTCATCCAGCTGCACTGGCTCCCCATTAATTTCAGAGTTCAGTTTAAAATTCTGGTCCTGACTTATAGAAGTCTTCACGGTCAAGCCCCAACTTATATCAGTGAACTCTTGCATCCCTACATTCCCATCAGGTCTCTGAGGTCATGTGATAAAGGTCTACTGGCTTTACATCACACAAGGCTGAAAACTAGGGGAGATAGAGCTTTTGCAGCAGTGGCTCCCCAACTCTGGAACTCTATCCCGTTATGTATAAGAACTGCGGATTTGGTGGTGTCTTTTAAAAAAGAGCTAAAAACTCATCTTTTTAGGCTTGCATTTGGTTAGTTTGTTTTCTTTTTTATTTTATCTTATTTTACTTTTTTTTATACATATATAAATATATTTTTGTCCTCCTTACTCCAATTGTAATTTGTTTTAATGTTGTGAAGCACCTTGTGATCTATGTCTTGAGAGGTGCTATATAAATAAAATTTTACTTACTTACTTTTACTTGAGTGTCTGGTAGTTTTTGTGTACAGTGATCTGTATCTGCTGCCTGAGGGAAGGAGCTGAAATAAACTGTGTCCAGGGTGCGAGGAGTCTGAGATGACTTTCTTTGCCCGTTTCCTGGTTCTAGAAGTGAACGAGTCCTGAAGGTTGGGCAGAGGAGCACCAATGATTTTCTCAGCAGTTCTAATAGTTCTCTGCAGTCTGTTCCTGTCTTGTTTTGTTGCTGCTCCAAACCAGATTGTGATAGAAGAGCACAGGACAGGTTCAATGAACTGCCTCAACAGCTCCTGCGGCAGACCGTAATTCCTCAGTTGGCGCAGAAAGTACATCCTCTGTTGGGCCTTTTTGAGGATGGAGCTGATGTTGAGCTCCCATTTCAGGTCCTGAGAGATGGTGGTTCCCAGAAACTTGAAGGTTTCCACATTCGTCACAGGGCTGTTGGTTATAGTGAGGGGAATCATTGATGAGGGGTGTCTCCTTAAGTCCACTGTCATCTCCACAGTCTTAAGCATGTTTAACTCCAGGTTGTTCTGACTGCACCAGAGCACCAGCCGTGATGATCAAACACTATCCCCAAATATAAACTCTGCTAACATTAGCCTGCTTCTTAAACCAGGCAAAGACCCCACACTCCCATCCAGCTACCGCCCAATCTCACTCATTAATGTAGATCTTAAAATAATTCGCAAAGCCCTTGCCAAAAGATTAGAAAGTATTACTCCATATATTATGCATCCAGATCAAACAGGCTTTATCAAGGGTCGCCACTCAGCCAATAATACACGTCGACTGATAAATATAATAGACTATTGTTCTATTACCAATTAGAGATGACAGTCGTGTCTTTAGATGCAGAAAAGGCAATTGATCGGGTAAATTGGAAATTCTTACTAGCAGTTTTACAAAAATTTGGATTTGGTTCATCCTTTATAAACTGGATCAGAACACTACACAGCTCCCCAAATGCACGTTAGGACAAATGATCTAATTTCGCAAAGCTTCAGTCTGCAGAGGGGCACCAGGCAGGGCTGCCCACTCTCTCCCTCTCTTTTTGTCATTTTCATTGAGCCACTAGCAGCAGAAATCCGTCAAAATGCAAATATTAAAGGGATTCAAACTGAAAATATGGACCATAAAATTAGCCGTTATGCTGATGATGTATTACTTTTCCTTGGGAGTTCACAAGCTTCCCTTTTGAGGACTATCACACTAATAGATAAGTTCTCATCTATATTTGATTACTCTATCAATTGGAGTAAATCAACAGTTTTGCCTCTGAATTGTAATTTCCATAGAACCTCTAGGGCCCCACTAAAGTCAGGCTCTCAGACCTGGTACGATTAAATCATACCCCTTTATTAAAAAGTCAGATGAAGGCGAGTTGCCTGATCAGCAGAGAAGGGAAGTGAGATATCACCTACACACACACGCATACACAACTCACACTCATTACTGACGTATGACACCTAACACACACACACACAGCCGAGCACACATACAACAACCTGCTCAGCAGGTTTTCTGTAACGTATTATTTCAATGCATTTATGTACAGTTGCATCAGAAGTGTATAAGAAAATGCCTATGCTGAATTTAATTGTAATTGGGGAAATTCTCCTTTTTTTTTGGTTGTTTCGGGAGCAACAAATTCTATTATCTGTGAATGTGCATTACTTGTTTCATTTAAGTTAAGTCGTCGCCACATCTACTCAATATCCGCCTCTGGGAATACAGTTAAAGAAAGATTTGCAGTTCCAAGCTCTGGAAAACAGAGTCTGGAAACTGTTCACCCATTCTTTTAGTGTCTAAAATATTTCAGTTTTAAGGAGTAAAATTTAGTCCAACTTTGCCTGATTATGTCTACCAGTGGAAACTGAGTCAGAACTCATTTTGCGAAAAAAAAAAAAATATTAGATGAAGTACACAATCTGATGAATCCTAATTCTGATTTTATGCCAAAGTATGATGTAGGCCTTATTAGGGACTGTGAACCTGTGGTTATCAGACTGAAATCTTCTTTTTGCCCTTGTTAAAAAACAATATCCTCTCAAACCAGAGGCTGTTGCTGGCATAACACCAGTATTCAACTCCTTACTGGCTACTGGAGTTATTGTTTCATGTCTTTCTTCTCCTGTTTGCACTCCTTTATTTCCTGTGGAGGAAAAACAGGGATCATGGACAACCCACTGAGTGGTGTTTGGTCCAAGATTTACAAGCTGTCAACAGGACTGTTGTGGCCAGAGCTTCTACAGTACCTAATCTACATACCATTCTTCATGGCTCCTCTCACAGAGCTCCTGATGGTGTCAACCATGTTGGCTCTGCCTATTTGCTTGATTCACAACCTCTTTATCGCTCTGTTTCAGAGATTCAAGCCTTTGCTACTCAGGAGGAGCGTCGTCTTTGAGCTGACTGTACTTACACTCCTCATGGATGGTTTTCTTTAAACGAATCTTGTCTGCCTTCCCTTAGTTTGCAAAATGGAGTCATGGGTCAGACCATGTCTCCAAAGGGAGAATGCTATGAATGGTACTTTGAAAAACAAACCGGCCAAATGTCGTGAGGAGACGGGACTTTCCTGGGTTAAAGCTTTGTTACTAGTGAAAATGAACATGCACATAACACCATCAGAATTAGGACTTACTCCATATGAAATATTATACAGCAGACTATTCAGGCTGCCTGTATGTACGGAGGAAGAGAAGGCAGAAGAGAGCTGTGATGTGAGTGATTGGATGAGGAAATTTCTACAAAGTAAACAAGTAATTGATGCTAACAAACTGCCAGAAGCATCTTCTCTCTCTCTACAGATGCCACTGATACAGCCAGGAGACTGGGTGCTGGTTAAGGTCATCAAACGGAAGTGCTGGTCGAACCCGAAGTGGGACGGCCCATATCAAGCTCTACTGACCACACCAACAGCAGTGAAAATCACTGAAAGATCTACGTGGATTCATCTGAGTCACTGCAAGAAGGTGGAGCCACTTACTTTGGAGTAAAGGTGGAAGTCTGGTTACAAAGGGGGAAATTCCTTATAGTGGTTTTTTCGTCTCAACCCAGTGAAGAAAACAACTGATCCCTACTCCTTTAGAATGGCGCCCTTCTGCAGCTTCATAATTATTTTCAGTGTGAACACACTGCTATTTTTAGGAGGAACAGCTTCATTAAATTACACCCAGTATCCACATGTATATGCAACTAATGAGTGGTGGCTGTTAATGAATGTCACAGCTCATGTTAATAATCGGACAAATTGTTATGTGTGTGCACATATGCCAGTGGCAGGACACAATACTGGGCTGAGGCCTTATAATGTTAGCTGGGAGCACTCGTGGTGTCTCTATGGATTGGCTACACATCCAGGGAGAAGAGCTAAATGGAGTGAAGCAAATTTTACCACAATTCTTAATGTAAAGGGGATAAGTTCTCCCATTAATAGAAACTGTTCTATGTTAACAGATTTGCTCACCTGGCCTCAGGTAGCCAACCCCCTTCCTGAGGTGCTAATGTTGACTCATTTGCCAGAGAAAGCTTTTCCAGCATGTGTTATAGTAAATGGAACCACCAAGGTGGGTAGATTACCAGCCACTCTCTGTAATGCTACTTATTCCTACTGTCCACCAACAGATGAGAGACAATGCCTGACCTGCCTCAAAAATATTGCTTGTTATAATAATCTAACTGTACGGAGGAAGGAATGTCAGTCTGACTTGGCCTACAGAATACAGATGGACACTGGGGAGCTGAGTCAGTGCTCACGAGTAGCACCAGGACCCAAGGTAACAAGAGTGTTAGCGGACTGGTATTTCATCTGTGGTCACAAAGCATACGTGCCCCCTCCCCCAGGTTGGGGACTGACTTGCAGAAATATGTACAACAGCACACTCAGGGAAACCAGAGTGATTGGATTTCCTGGCTAAATGCAGGAACTTGGTGGCAGGTATTGTTGAAATGCCTGACTCCTGTTTTGTGTGTGTTGGTGTTGGTTTGTGTGTTTACAATGTGCATTCTGCCTTGCATCAGATCCATGATAACAAAGGTTTTCACAGGTTATGTCGTGTCATATTTGCAGCTTCAGATGGTCGACCAAGGTGCTGAAATGCCTGAAGATATCTTGTAAATATGTACATATTTAGCAATGAATGAAACCCACACTGAAAATGTGTAAGCAAGTGTCGTGGAGTGGAAAAAAGGTGCCAGTGAAGTTATGATAAACAGGGGGGAAATGTTGGAATTATAGTATAAATTCCATTCTGTTTATGATGAATTATCATATCTTCTGTTTGTATGCTTTTATAAGTTGTTTTATGTACATATGATACTGTTGTTTTTATGTTTGAAATGGAAACACGTGGTGACATTTCTTAAAGAGGAAGTTGTAGTTACCTGCAGGCTGTTTCAAGCGTACAGAACACACACAGGATACGTGTCTCATATACGCCATGTTACGTGTGCACATTCCACAGTATACTTACTACTATATATGGTAAGGAAGAAGCCAAAAATGTTGTCTATTACATGCTGTAAACTAAGTTTTGTGTAAACCACGTGATTTTATTGTGAAAGTCCTAATAAAAGTCGCAGGAAGTCGTCCCTCGGGACAGATAACTTCCGCTCAGCAGAGAGCTGAGCTTAAGGAATGGATCTCTCCTCCTTGCTCAAGTTTGAAAAGAGTTGTGTGTTTGTTCTCTGAGTTTATTAAAATGATCTGAACCTCTCACTAATTTCCTCTCATTTCTTGTTGAGTTTCACTTCCTCTCCTCTAATCATGTTGATTGTGGTCACCTGTGCCTCCTTTCATCCCAGCTGTGTCTGGTCTTCATTAGTCCTCAGTGTGTGAGTATCACAGTCAGGTCAGTCCTGTGTTCAGTGTAGTTTCAGCCACGTATGCAGTGATTTCCTGTTTGTGTCTCTGTGTTTTCTGCTTTCTGGGTTTTGTGTTTCTTCAGCATCAAAGGCTCTTTCTGTTTGGGTCCTCACAAAGTAACTCCACACAGATACTGTGACACAGTTTGTGTGAGTAAAATCACAGCAGTAAAGCTGACTGCTGTCTCCACCTGCACATATGGACTGTGTAAATCTGCAGTCTGGAAATAAAGCCAGTGATGCTCTCCCAGTCATTACACTGTATCTCTGCATTGTGTCCTGATTATAACATGCTTCACTATAAAACCTCTGAATAAATCACATTCATCAAAGTTTGGTTTGTAAAGTTCTCCCAGGGTGGGGGTGAGGAGGTGCTACTTATCGTGGTCATTTGGGAAAGCTGTGGATCAACCAGTCTGATTTTTATAACAACACAAATACTGTGGTGACACTCGTGTGTTATGCTGCAGGAAGACGGCTCCATCACTGCCAGAGGTCAATGTGGCTGAAAGAACCTTTGATCAGTGGCCTCATGTCTGTGCATAAACACCAATCAGGTGCTTTGCATTCACAGTTTATGGGCCCTGTTCTGTTCTCATTATACATGCTGCTCCTCAGGCTCATATTTAAGAAGCTGATTTTACTCAGATATGCACTGTACAGTAATCCCTCGTTGCTTCGCGGTTCGCTTTTTGCGGGTTTTCAGTCAATATTAGTGTAAAATATTTATTGCGGTATTTTCGCTGTTTCGTGGGTTTTTGCGGTACTCGTTCTTCACGTGTAGTACGTGTTGTACAGTAATGTATATATTTGGTGTATAAGTGTGTGGAGAGGGTTTATAAGAACTTAAAATAGTGTATAACTACTAAAATAATGTATAAGTATTAAAATAAATATAGCGTCCCTACTTTGCGGATTTTCACTTATCGTCCTGGAACGTAACACCCGCGATAACTGAGGGATTACTGTACTGCCAAAACTATTCACTCATCTGCCTTCAAACAGATATGAACCTGAGTCACATCCATTCTAAGTCCACAGGCTTTAGTATGATGTAGGCCGACCCGATCACATCGGGTGGTGTGAATGGGCAGAGTTGGACCCAAATGCTGGACTCCGTAAGCATAGGTCAACTTAAAAGTCTTTATTGTGGGGCTCCCAGGTGGCTTAGTGGTAGGTTGATAGGTTCAGATCATTTTAATAAACTCAAGGAACAAACACACAACTCTTTTTAACTTGCGCAAGGAGGAGATCCGTTCCTTAAGCTCAGCTCTCGGACTGAGCGGAAGTGTCGGGTCGTGGTTCGGCTCTCTCCCTCTGCCCCTCTTACCAGGCGGAGGTGAGACCAATGGAAACAAGTGCACCTTGATAGTAATTCCACACTTTACAAAAACTCACTGGAGATGAGCAGGTTTTGTTTCCAGGATTTATTGAAGCACAAAGTTAAACAAAGCACAAGAAAGCAAAAAGCCCTCCCGAGAGTGTGTGCCTTGGTGCTGTTGCAAGGGTCGTAGAGGAAGAGCAGAAAAGTAGAAGTCCAGAGTTTAACAGAGTATAAGAAAGCAAAGAAGCCCTCCCGGGAGTGAGTGCCTTGGAGCCGCTGCAAAAGGGGAGAGAGGAAGAGCAAAAAGTGCGCTAAAAAGGAGCTAAAAGAGCTAAAAAAGAGCTCTCCCACAAATTTGCCTCTGCCTTTTATCGCCCAAACTCACACCTCCCCCTGCTGTTATCGGGAACAATGGGCATAGTGGGATGCTCCCAATCCACTATGTATCGTACTAGTTCGATCCTCATGCAATGGCTCCATGACTTGTTCTCTGGGGGCTGCCAAAACAAACAACTTTCCCACGTGAAAATACCTCCCACCGGAGCACTACCCCGCTCTTCTATCCATATTTTCACATTACTAGAAACACTTTTGGGTGGTCTTATCTCAATACTCCCTTACATTATTACAGTAGCTCAGGTGGAACTTCATCTTCCCTTTTCAGGACACACACTCCCCGCTACTTGACCTTCACTCTTGCAGTGCTGTGTCAAAAGTGCACTGTGTACAAAGGTGAGCCTCTAAATATGAATGAGTGCAGTTCTACTAGTGGAAAAAACCCAAGGCCCTGGGCAGAGCAGGCCTCAGTCCTTTCCACCCACCTAAAGCATGCAGTGTTCCAGTGTGTGAGTGACAATATAAGTGACAAATAATATATAATGTGACCATTAATTCAGATTAATATAGGTACTAATAAATGATATAGTGAAATACCAATATCAGATGATAAAAATATCCAACAGAAGTGATCTGTCCTGAGGGACGACTTCCTGCGCAGCGCTTTTATTGCGGACTTTCACAATAAAATCACGTGGGTTACACAGAACTAAGTTTACAATATGTAATAAACAACATTCTCGGCTTCTTCCTTACCATATATGGTAGTAAGTGTACCGTGGAATGTACATAAGTAACATGGCGTACATGAGATTTGTATCTTATGTATCTTATGTGTGTTCTGTAGGCTTGAAACAGCCTGCAGGTAACTACAAATTCCTCTTTAAGAAATATCACCACGTGATTCCATTTCAAACATAAAAAACAGCAGTATAATGTGTACATAAAACAACTTATAAAAGCATACAAACAGAATATATGATAATTCATCATAAACAGAATGGAATTCATACTATAATTCCAACGGTCTTCTTCACAAAGAGATCAAGCTTTTGCATGTACTCCAAAGAGTTCAGGAACAGCAGCTGATTTAATGTGAGTATGCTTTTTCAGCCGTTTTTGTTGATTTTGGAGCGGCCAGTTAAGGGGTTAACTGACTTTCACAGAATTTCCTCCCAGCAGTGAGAATAAAAGTGAAATCTTGGATTTTAATCCTGCTCACTGTCAGGCAGCTTCATCTACAAATATTACTTCATCTCTCGATCTCTGGCAGCATGTTGTAAACCTTCTGTAAATTATTTTAATAACATGAGAAGGTTATCCATGTTATCCCATCCAGACTGGAGAAGGCAGCACTATCAGACTGCAGCTGGTGGACTTCTGTGCAGGTACTTCTGAGAGGACCTGGAAAACTGCTGAGTCACTACAAACAGCAGCAGCTGGAAAAGCGCCGGTTCCTCCCAAAGATGCTTCACAAA
>CM024208.1:4617894-4651551 GCA_013435755.1 Amphilophus citrinellus
CCATTAAGTCCATTAGGTCCATTTGGTGTGATTGCTTCCTCTGCAACAAACCCAGCAAATAGAAGATACAAAAGAGTGACATAAAATCAGAGCTTAATGAATCACAATCTAAATATAATGCAATAAACAACACAATAAGTATAAATCTAAATGAATAAATGCAGGTATTGTAGTATGATGGTGGTAAAGATATTCTGTATCTGTCCTGGTAGCAGCAGAGCTGAAACAGATGTTAGAGAAAGCATTCCACTGCCTGTGCAGTAGGTGATACAGAGGAACCACAGTTTTTAGCACGTCAGTATTGACTTCATTTTGCAGGCCCACAGGTTGCTGCTAGATTACAAATTAAGATTGCAAATTAAATTATGAACATGGTAAACAGTAATGGTACAGTGCAGGGTTTGTGTAACTTATCAAAATATGCACATACACACAGGCAATAACAGGCAATGCTAAACTGAATTGAGGTTATATATTATACATGTAGAACATAAAAGCGCAAAATAAGATTTTTAAGGTCAAGCTTATTTGATGGTCAAGGGCATGAAGAGGTCAGTTGAAAGGTCTTACGATAAGGTAGAATGCATGAAGAATGTGGTCAAGAAACAAAAAAGTCAATGCTAATCTCAAATTCATGTAGGAGGTCAAATTTATTTGACGGTTAAGGTAATGGGCAAGAAGCTCAGTTAAGAATTAATACTGTAAGGTAGATTGCATTCAAATTGAATGGAAAAAAATTATTTAGAAAAAGAAAAAATAAGGGCAATGAGAAAAATCTAAGTTATGGCCAACATTAAAGTTTCTGTGGATTTACTAATTCAAGAAAGGAGGAAACCTTTATGACCAATGTTAAAGTTTTAGTGGAATTTAGAAGTCAAAAGGGAGATAAATAGGTACAAATGCATGATAGAGTTATCTATCAGCAAGTAGTCCCTGTGATACAGATCAGCTGTGATAACTTTGCGTGATCTAGCTTCAATGTTATAGAAGTTGTGGTGGGCATTCAAGTTTTTGTGGAACAGACTCCAACGCTTTGACAATAGCTTGACTTTTCTTCGAGACAGCAAAACTAAAAATGACAGACATAGGGGAAAAACATTAAATATTGTTATGAGAAGGGCAATTTTACATAGCACATTTCAACAAAACATAATGCAATTTATCCATCTGTGCTTCAGACACACACAAAAAAAAAAAAATCAATGAAAGCCCTGAAAGTTTGGTATTGCAAAGAAGTGTTTGGACTTTGCAATGAGACTGAAAAGCTTATAAATAAAATTTCATCCTGGCCCATTTTCTGCCTCCAAACAGTAAACAATACAAATGAGAATCCCCTAAACCTCCTGTGGACTTGTTTATCCATCCTGGCTAAATGTGTACATGCAAATGAAGAGGCCAACTCCAGCTATACATGTAACACATTTTAGCAGATCTTGGCTATTTATCTCACTGGAAGCCACAGCTTTTGTTGACAGGTCGTAAAACTGGATATGTACGGACATTAATAAGATCTGCACACAGCCAGACTGTTGTATGCTAAGCTTTAAAGACTTCACATACTATCAAAACAGTTGAATCTGTCCCATCTTTCAGATGTTTGACCCAAACAAGAGAGAAAAAAAGATAAAACTCTGTAATCCCCAAATCACAAGCAGTTAAATGTTTTCTTTTTATTTAGCTGTAACCATACAGGAATCTATAAACGTGTAAAGACCTGTAATGCACTAAACAAGAGGATCTTTGGCCTGAAGTGGATCAGTGTTTGGAACTCTTCACAAGCAGCAGAAGACCCAGGAGAGTGTGCCTAGTTTTCATTCTTCAGGTACCTTTCCCCCTGCTCAAATTTATCACTACACTGCCACCATTTGGCTGAGAGATGGTGACGCCACAGTGGAAGCTTCTTAATGGCATGTTCTCTTCATTTTGGGGGAAGCCTGTTTGTGCATTTATGTAGTCAAATCAAGTCAGGTTTACCTGTAAAGCACTATTCAGGCATAAGGTCATTCAGAGTGCTTACAGATGTCCTTGTATATCTGGTGCGCTAACTTCTTCTGTAGATGTGGTCGTCACAGTGAATCCAGGGTGTTTCCACTACAGCCTTGGTGAAAGCACTGTCAAAACAGTGGTAAAACTGTGGGATGGCCCCCCCCAGGACATTATTTATTACTTTTTCACATAAATGTACATGTTGAAGCAATGCCAGAATTGAGAGGGGAAAAAGCAAGAAAAAAAGGGGAGAAAACAGAAAAAGAAGACAGAGGACAGAACACAAGTAGAAAACCACAGTGATTCATCAACTGCTGCACCTGTTTATTAAAAAAACAACAACAAAAAAACATACAAAACAAACAGTACCTGGAAAAAGATGTGAATGAATAAAACAAAACAATAATCCCCCCCCCCCCGAAAAAAAAACAAACAAACATACAAACAGTACCTTTGAAAAAAATGTAAACAAAAAAAAAACATACAAACAAAGAGTACCTGGCAAAAGAATGTGAAAACACAAAACCGAAAAAACTCCATACAAACAGTACCTGGAAAAAAATGTGAAAAAAAAAAACACGGCTACACAAACCAACAATTTTGTTGTGTTTGTTGACATAAGTAGGAGTGTGAATGTCTGTGTCTCTGTCACGAAATGTACTTACACATAGAGAAAGACCCAGGAGACCCGGGCCTCCTGCAGCCCACCAAGAGTATTGAAGACCCATGGCCACACATTCCAATGACAACTGCGCGCGCTAGCATAAAGGAAAGGGAGGCCCCATATACACTGCTCAAAAAAATAAAGGGAACACTTAAACAACACAATATAACTCCAAGTAAATCAAACTCCTGTGAAATCAAACTGTCCACTTAGGAAGCAACACTGATTGACAATCAGTTTCAATGCTATTGTGCAAATGGAATAGACAACAGGTGGAAATTATTGGCAATTAGCAAGACACACTCAATAAAGGAGTGGTTCTGCAGGTGGGGACCACAGACCACTTCTCAGTACCTATGCTTTCTGGCTGATGTTTTGGTCATTTTTGAATGTTGGTAGTGCTTTCACACTCGTGGTAGCATGAGATGGACTCTACAACCCACACAAGTGGCTCAGGTAGTACAGCTCATCCAGGATGGCACATCAATGCGAGCTGTGGCAAGAAGGTTTGCTGTGTCTGTCAGCGTAGTGTCTGGAGGCACTACCAGGAGACAGGCCAGTACACCAGGAGACGTGGAGGAGGCTGTAGGAGGGCAACAACCCAGCAGCAGGACCGTTACCTCCGCCTTTGTGCAAGAGGAACAGGAGGAGCACTGCCAGAGCCCTGCAAAATGACCTCCAGCAGGCCACAAATGTGCATGTGTCTGCACAAACGGTTAGAAACCGACTCCATGAGGATGGTATGAGGACCCGACGTCCACAGATGAGGGTTGTGCTCACAGCCCAATACCGTGCAGGAAGCTTGACATTTGCCAGAGAACACCAGGATTGGCAAATTCGCCACTGGCGCCCTGTGCTCTTCACAGATGAAAGCAGGTTCACACTGAGCACATGTGATAGACGTGACAGAGTCTGGAGACGCCGTGGAGAGCGATCTGCTGCCTGCAACATCCTTCAGCATGACCGGTTTGGCAGGTAATGGTGTGGGGTGGCATTTCTTTGGAGGGCCGCACAGCCCTCCATGTGCTCGCCAGAGGTAGCATGACTGCCATTAGGTACCGAGATGAGATCCTGAGACCCCTTGTGAGACCATATGCTGGTCCGGTTGGCCCTGGGTTCCTCCTAATGCAGGACAATGCTAGACCTCATGTGGCTGGAGTGTGTCAGCAGTTCCTGCAAGATGAAGGCATTGAAGCTATGGACTGGCCCGCCCGTTCCCCAGACCTGAATCCCATTGAGCACATCTGGGACATCATGTCTCGCTCCATCCACCAACGTCACGTTGCACCACAGACTGTCCAAGAGCTGGCGGATGCTTTAGTCCAGGTCTGGGAGGAGATCCCTCAGGAGACCACCTGCCACCTCATCAGGAGCATGCCCAGGCATTGTAGGGAGGTCATACAGGCACGTGGAGGCCACACACAATACTGAGTCTCATTTTGACTTGTTTTAAGGACATTACATCAAAGTTGGATCAGCTTGTAATGTGTTTTTCCACTTTAATTTTGTGTATGACCTCCATTGGTTAATAAATTTGATCTCGATTGATGATTTTTGTGTGATTTTGTTGTCAGCACATTCAACTTTGTACAGAACAAAGTATTCAATGAGAATATTTCATTCATTCAGATCTAGGATGTCTTATTTGAATGTTCCCTTTATTTTTTTGAGCAGTGTATATATGTGTTGTATAAGCTCAGATAGAGTAGAAAAGCACTATATGAGAAATAGTCCATTTACCACTGTCCCTCTCTTGATGCTTGAATAAGACTGAGCAAAATCTCAACTGTGTCCATGTAAGACATCCAAAAGGCTGAGAGGGGACCATTGTCTTCTCTGAGGTAGTTGAGGAACTCAAAATGAGCTGGCATCTTGCCTGAGAGTTTCCTCAAATCTGGGCTGTGATACTTTATTACACAGGCTGCAGACTGCTTGCAGAGTTTCCTTCAAAGTAAATGAGATCTAAGGGTGATTCTCTTCTAACCAGGGATCAAAGTCTTTTCAGGCTAGTGTCAGGAGTGCCTCATAGAGGTTGTGATAGTTGTGTGGCCGGAGTGTTATTTCTTGGCAAATAGCCATTTGCTGCATCCTATGGACCAGGGGTATTCAAATAAAATTTAAAGAGGTCCATATATATATATATATATATATATATATATATATATATATATATATATATATATATATATATATATATATATATATATATATATATATATATGTCAGGTGCAAGAGTGACTATTGAGTAATAATAACTCGACAAAAGATACCGTTTAAAGCAGCTGGTTAAACGGAGAATGAACTTTTTCTCCTTTTTGTGTTTTAATTTTAAGTCTTAATTCAGTGAGACATTAATGTTGAATAAAACTATCCAGTTATGAAGCTGAACTTTAATTTTCAGGCAAACCGATTTGCTCAGGAACAAATGACATGCGGAAATAAACCAAACACCAGCCATTAGAGATCATCTGAGGGAGCTGTGTCTGTGTTTAACTTCCAATCAGCGGCGAAAGCCAGCAGGGCTTTGAAAAGGATGTGACATCTTAAAAGACATATAAAAATCTTAAAAGACATATTAAGTGAGACATATTAAGTGAGACATCTTAATGTCTCACATCTTAATGTCTCACTTAATATGGTTGGAAATTAATCATTTGCTCAGCTGTATTCGTTGATGTTGAAATGTGTTATGCTTGTTTTAACAGCTTATTTTGAATTAAGACTTAAAATTAAAACACAAAAAGGAGCAAAAGTTCATTCTCCGTTTAACCAGCTGCTTTGCCACAGCTGTGCTTCGCACTGTCACGGTTGCTAGGCAACATGAGCTACACAGATGTAAGGGATGCTGACGCTGATATGAAGGACAGACCGTCCAATTTCACAGCCGCTCACTTCCGGTTCTTCGTGGGCTGCGAAGGACCCAGAATTTGGACACAGCTAGTCACAGCGCTATGTATTACCCTAGCTGCGGAAAAGAGCTGGCTGAGCTGTCACCGAACTTTTGCAGCAGCTGTGGCCTAACTTCCGGTTTAAAAGCCAAAAGTGGCGTCGTCCAATCAGCGATTTCCCAGGTTTTCCCACTGGGACCTACCTTTTCCAGTTTGTTAATGTTGTGCTTTCGTTAATGTTGTTGTGCTTTTGTAATTTGTAGTGATGGGCAAAGCGAGGCTTCCTGAAACACTGAACCGTCTGAAGCGATTGTGCCGGAATTGTGTCGAGGCTTCGAAACAATCTGAAACACATCTCTATAGTGACACCCAGTGGCTACTTTAGCTCATTCCACATCTGTATAATGACGTTCTCTGAAACAATAACACGCACAAGTGCTGAACAATTGTAAGCGAGGGTACTTATTACACCACACTATCAATAATTATGATCACCACATGTTTTGCAAGAAACCGGCATCCAACAAAGCAAGAAAAACCCACTTGTCAAAGACCGCAAGCTCTGACTGTGAAGAAGTGTGTTTTAACAAGTGTTTCAGTTGCTTATTAATTCAGTGTAATGCACAACAAATAAATGTATGAAATAAAATATTTTGTAACAAGGCTGCTGTTCCTTGTGACGACAACACAGGTCTGGTGGCTTTGAATGTCACCTACAAATCTACTTATGCTCATGGAAATTAAGGAAGGGAAACTCAAGAAACAACTGTCATATGTAAAGATTTTTATTCAAAAATATTATTTCCTCAGCTGTTTGGGGGCTCAGTCGACATCTTTTTTTGCTAATTACCTCCCCAGCTTTGGAAAAAATCCGTTCACATGGCACACTTGTGGCAGGGATGCAAAGATATTTCTTTGCTAATAAATAAAGGTGAGGATAAACAGCATGTCGTTCCTGCCAATAAATCAGTGGATCCTCTGTTCGAGGAAGAAGTGCATCTGTTAGGTATTTCTTGACCTCTACTGTGGCATCAGCAGTTGCACTCTGCGTTTCCATAACCCGACTGTCATAAAGTTCCCACAAACTGTCTGTCGAAGGTTTCATGGTTGTGGTTGAAGCTGCCACTTCTTCTTCTGCTGCTGCTGGTGCTGCTGGTGGTGGTGCTTGTGCTGGGCCTGCAGATGTTGATGGCTGTGGTTCTGAGTAAATGCAAACAGTTTCAATGGTAGGGTCAGCCAGTTAGTTATACAGTATAGGCACAGCAAACACATAATTTGCATTATTTCTGATATCACCTCATACAGTGAAATGACAATAAACTGCTTACCATCATTTGCTGGTAAGATGGCTGAGCGCATCAGTGAAGCACACTCCAGAGTCAGGGTCCTCTCTGCTTCCTGGGCTTTCATTGGATTCCCAAAAGCTAGATTTTTAAACCTTGGGTCGAGCAATGTGGCCAAGGAAAACACCGGGAATGACTCCTATGTTCCACATCTAGTGTGCAGGCCATCCTTCAAATGTGAGCCTAATGTTGAAAACAGGAACAAAACATGAAATATAAATAAAATTAACTGACATATCTTGATGGTTATGATCAATTATGCACCAACTCCAAGGTTATCCTGTTACTGGAACTTACCTAGTTGTATAGCAGGCTCTAGTCCTACATGTTTAATTGTTGCTGACAGTTTGTACTGCAGCATTCTGTACAGTGGGATCAGTTTTGATGCTGACACTCTCTGCTCCTCTGACATTTCTGTTGTTGCAAGCTTAAATGGTTGAAGGAGTGTCATGCATTCTTGAATGAGTCCATATTCGCAACTTGTCAGTGGAACAATATCACTGCTGAAATTGTAAAGTGCAGCACCCACAGGCTCACGTTGCTCATACAACCGTTGCAGCATGTCAAATGTGCTGTTCCATCTTGTCTCCACCTCTTGAATCAGTTTTACTGGTGGTTTGCCCATCAAGCCCTGCATGTTCACCAGTTTGTCTTTGGCCTTGGTGCTGGATCTGAACAATCCAACTATTTTTCGGGCTTTGTTGCGGATTTCTAGCAGCGCAGGTGTCTGGTCGAGAGCCTTCTTTACAATAAGATTAAGAGTGTGCGCAAAGCAGGGAACATGGCGGAGGTTGAGTAACTGAACACTTAAAGCCATGTTTGCTGCGTTATCAGTGACAAGGCACTGAACTTTTGATGTTATTCCCCACTCAGCCATGAGCACACTTTTTGCCTCCATTATGTGCTCAGCTGTGTGGGACTGCTGAAACCTGGTCACCCCAAGCAGAACTGTTGCCATCTTTGTGTCACTTGTGATATAGTGGCAAGTCACACCAAGGTATCCATCCATGTTCATGGAAGACCACATGTCAGCCGTAAGACTAACAAAATCAGCCTTCTGTAGGTCTGCCTTCACTTTCTTCTTGGTGATCTTGTACTTCTCCTCCACCATTTCTTTGAGTGCTTTCCGTGATGGCAGGTTGTAGCTGGGGTCAAGCTTTTGGACAAAGGCCCTGAAACCTTCATCCTCCACAATAGTGAAGGGCTGCAAGTCCTTCACCACCAAGTTCACCAGAGCCTCATCCAACTCTTTCTGCCTGCCTTTTAAAAGAGAACATAAAATCAATCCCAAAAGAGTAAATGTAGCGTAAAAGTAAATGTATCTTCAAAAACCACTTTGGTTATGAGGCTGTTACTTGGCCATACAACAGCATTGCCAAAATATGCTAAACAACCAAGCTGTGTTATAGGGAGTTTCTGTTCAGTGTGCTGTCACATTTCCATCTGAAAATAATATAGTTTTTGGGAACTACAGTTAATATTATGTCAAATACACACAGACACAAATATATTGTGCCTTTGGTGTTTTTGCATAAATTCAGACAGGCAGGTAACATACTGATTCAATACAATTCTCATTTTTCAGCATTTGTTTGCTATTTCAGTGTTGATAATGGAGTCCTGTAATGTGGCTGAGATTTATCATTGTTTGGGCATTACTGAGCCCCATTTCAAACTGTGGCCATTCTCAGTGAGTTTTAATGCATTAATGCTCAATCTGAACAATCTTTCAAACAATGCATACCTTGATTAGATGGCCCAGGAGCAGGCCTACATACAGAGGGAACATTACCTCCCTCTGAACCCTCTAAAATGGCAGGATGGGCACTCCTCAAATGGCGCATCATAGAAGATGTATTATTGCAGTAGACCAGCTGCTTAGCACAAATCATACACCTGACTTTATTTGGTGTTTCCAAATTGAAATGCTCCCACACTACAGATCGGGATCTCTTACGGGGATGTTCCATCTTAATCTATCTAGTCTATGTGACTACACCTGAAATTGCTGTACTATCTCGTACCTATCTTTATCTCGCTGCTACTTTCACTGACTATATTTTAAACTGAATTAATTTAATGTAATCCTACCTGTCTGCTTTTAAGTAACCTATGAATAAATATTCTAACTTGACTAATCTATCACTCACTAAATCACGCTCTCAATTGCAATGTCACTATATCAAATTCTTCCTCCTCTCTCAAAACCTCTCGCCTCTCACAAAAACCCTCGGAGTTTCGATGTGTTTGGGTTGACTTTTATGCTTCTGGCAGCGGGTAAGCCACCTATCGGAGCTGCGGTGGAATGCACCAAAGCCTCGCTTTGCCACGGTCACGTGACATGGGTGTTTTGAACCAGGTTTCGGAGCAGTGTTTCGAAACATCTGCGCTTCGGAAGCTCGATTTGTGAAACTTCAATAAAGGGCGATTTCAGCACTTTTTTTGCATCTGGATCACACTAGAACTGCCCCAGCTCCTAAACTACAACACTTATACACTTCAAACCTGGATTAGATTATTCTGCACTAATAGCAGAGTATTTAAAACCATGTGTGTGATTTGTGAAACCTTGATCTGATTTGTGAAACTTCAATAAAGGGCACATTTCAGCACTTTTTTTGCATCTGGATCACAGTAGAACTGCCCCAGCTCCTAAACTACAACACCTACACACTTCAAACCTGGACTAGATTATTCTGCACTAATAGCAGAGTATTTAAAACCAAGTTTGTGATTTGTGAAACCTTGATCTGATTTGTGAAACTTCAATAAAGGGCGATTTCAGCACTTTTTTTGCATTTGGATCACACTAGAACTGCCCCAGCTCCTAAACTACAACACCTACACACTTCAATCTTGGACTAGATTATTCTGCACTAATAGCAGAGTATTTAAAACCATGTGTGTGATTTGTGAAACCTTGATCTGATTTGTGAAACTTCAATAAAGGGCGATTTCAGCACTTTTTTTTGCATGTGGATCATACGACAACTGAACTCTTCTTTCTCTGAAATTTGAATTTTTTTCTGTTATTTCTACTTTTAATTTTTTGTTCTCTCTAATGTTTTTCATCTTCAGTGTAACAAGATTTGGTCTTGTGGTCTTTTCATCTCTGATACCTTTCTGAATGGGGGTATCAACTGTGATAATGCTTCCAACAACTTCATGAGCTCTTCTGGTATTAACTTTTTGCTCTTCTTTAACACATAAAGTACTCCTACATAAGTGCTTCTTTTTCAGTGCCGTGTATCTGCTTAAATACCCAGTTGGTCATGATAGATGGCTGTTCACACTGATGATGGGAAGTTTCTTCCAGGTTAAAAGAAGTGTTTGCTCTCCATTGTCACGACATGCTTGCTTGCTATAAGGGTTTGCCGTAAAGTTAAAGACAAATGCAAATTATTTTCTACTGTGGCTGCATGCTGAACAAAGAGTGAATGTTGCACGTCCATGACTGGATGCTATCTGCTGGGTTTCCTCAGACATAGAAACTGCTTGGAATGAATATGAATAATAATTTGAAATTTACTGGCTTGTTTGATTACTACTATCAATTGAAATGTATGTATTATTAGGTTTAATTGACCTTTGCTTGTAACGTGCCTTGACATGACGTGTTGAAAATTTTCTTTATATAAATAAACAGCAATGAACGGAAAACTGTACTAAGAAGTGTTGGTGTTAATGCAGATGTCCATTACTTACATCTTTATTATGTAATAAAATTATATTAACAAGGTCCTTTTTAGGAACACTTTATAAAGAGTCCATGTAGAAAAACAGTGTAAATGATAAAACATTAATTAACATTTTGCAGATTTAAGTTCCAGAGAAGTGTAAGGTCTTTGTAGTGATTTTTTCTTTCAAAAGAAAAAAAAAAAGACAAACATGGCTTAAAGCCAGACATACAAGTCTAATCAGAATGTCAGTTTACCAGACAGGTTAAATATTCTGCTCCTCCAATCATTTTATTCATACTGTGACCGATCCGAAACTAATTGTAAATACCCTTTTTCAATTGGTTAAGATCTAACACGACATAGCAAGCCATTATTTTTGCAAGTCACTTGTATGTGTGGTGGATGTGCTACCTGTTAAAGTGAGTAGACTTTTGCTTACAGGTATTTGAGTATTAAGGTGTTACAGTAACTTACTACAAATGTTTAATGTACTCACAGCTAATTAAATCTAATTATTTCTCAGTTTATTAAAAATACATCTATTGAAATTTAAATGTAACAACATATACATGGAACAAATTGAATCATGTTTAAAATGTTTTTTACCCTTACATGGTCAAATGGTTTGTGGAAACATGCAACCTGCTACTTATATCAATTAAGCAGATGGTAGCAAGCTGAAATAGAGAAACGTTCACATCTCTAAAATGAAAGAGAAGCTGTAAAATAAAAGTGTTTACAAGTTTGAAGTTTGGGATTTTTATGGTTTTGACTATGACTTGTTATACTAATACATACGTGCCTATTTTGACTTTTCTTTTCATAATGCTCTAATTATTTAGCCAGTACAATAGAATAATCTAATCCAGGTTTGAAGTGTATAAGTGTTGTAGTTTAGGAGCTGGGGCAGTTCTACTGTGATCCAGATGCAAAAAAAGTGCTGAAATTGCCCTTTATTGAAGTTTCACAAATCAGATCAAGGTTTCACAAATCACAAACTTGGTTTTAAATACTCTGCTATTAGTGCAGAATAATCTAATCCAGGTTTGAAGTGTATAAGTGTTGTAGTTTAGGAGCTGGGGCAGTTCTAGTGTGATCCAGACGGAAAAAAGGTGCTGAAATCGCCCGTTTTTGAAGTTTCACAAATCAGATCAAGGTTTCACAAATCACACACATGGTTTTAAATACTCTGCTATTAGTGCAGAACAATCTAGTCCAAGTTTGAAGTGTATAAGTGCTGTAGTTTTGGAGCTGGGGCCCTTCTAGTGTGATCCAGATGGAAAAAAGGTGCTGAAATCGCCCGTTTTTGAAGTTTCACAAATCAGATAAAGGCTTCACAAATCACAAATTGTGTTTAAAGTATTCTGCTATTAGTGCAGAATAACCTAGTCCAGGTTTGAAGTGTGTAGGTGTTGTAGATTTTTAACTAGAGCAGATTAAAGATGCTGAAGGTAGCGAAAAATTAAGTGGAATGGCCCTTTAGCCATTTCCCGAATCGGAAGCTGCAATCGGAAACCAACTTCAGCTTCGTTGTGATTCGGAGGTCCTTGCTACTGTATTAAGATGCTATTCGTTAATGTAAGAAATGGTGTGCAAGCATTTGAATTTGTACAAGGCGCTATTTGAACACGAATAAGCTTTTCAAATGATTGACTTGGGATTGTGTGGCTTTTCCTACACTGGCCTTTAATAAGAGAGCAAGCTGTTGCTGCTGTTTTGAATCCAAAGCTTTCTTGGTTTGCATTTCGATAGATATATTCTGTCATTTCCCAGAGTTCAAGAACAACAAAGTGTTGATCTTATTCTTTGTTCAGATGTTGTGTGAACAGGGTGTGTGTAAGCCCTGGAATCTATCTCAACAACTAATGCACCTGTAAAGCAGCACTGTGGCAACAAGCAGCAGACTTTGACCACTCAAAGGCACTCATCCAAACCTTTAGCAATGGCACTAAATTGTTTTCCTGCTCTTTGCTGCTTCTATTTTCATTCCCATTCTTTTTTACATGTTTCTATGATACAGTAAAGATCATGAGGATTTGATAAGTTTCAACAATTTCTACTGGCAAATAAAGGCAGATTTTTGTTTTGGCATTTTCCTGCTCTGGCAGTGTGTTTGGGATCATTGCTAAAAAACGAAGCTGTTGCCAATCAGACTTTTTCCAGATGGTATTGCATGGTGAAGATGGCTGTAGACACTGACTGTGCACCTCTGTCCTGACCTCCTCCATACGTATGGATGAAGATTTGAAGCAAAGATTTCACATTTGGATTGATGACTCCGTATCAGACTTGCTGCCACTGATTTTCAGTTCAGTTCTTGTGTAATTTCATAAAGCTCAGTCTTTCCTCCCTGTTTCCCTTCCTTAAGAGTTTGGATTGTTGTGTTCAGTACATGCTAATTAATAGAGGGACGAGAATGGACCTAAAAAGGTATGAAGGCTTTGTCATTCCAGCTGTACCCTACTGGAGTACAACATAGTACCTCTGAACCTAGGAACAATTTTGTACCTTATTGTCTGTACCTTTAAAAGAACATTTCTGTACCTCTGGTGACAAATATGTGCCTTTATGTACAGGTACAAAACTGTACCCATTACAAAGGTACAAATTATGTACCCAATCAGGTACAGCTGGAGCGACATGGCTAATGGTACCTTTTGAGAGACAAAAACAAACCCTTACATTCACAAAAATATTCTTTATTTATGGAAATGTATAATTTAAAATCAGTTCATTCAATTTAAAACAAGATCAATACTGAAATGTGAACCTGTCCATTCTCACTGTATTTTATTTAACTTTAACATAAAAGCTAAACAAAAGAGAACTGAATAGAAGACAGGACAGGGCATCCTTTCTTGCATCATTGTAGTGTTTTGCCAGCACAGACTTTCCCTGTGCAAGCTTAAGTACATTTGGCAAGACGCAAGCAAAGCCTTCTTTGAAATGATGACAGAAGGCAGATGTTGAAGGGTAGAAATGCAGCTTCAAGTTCAAGTAACTTTAGCTGAGGTTTTTTTTTTTTTTTTTTTTTTTTTTTTTTTAAGGATAGACGGCGTAGCTGAGCTGAAGGGAGCTTTAAAGGAGAGAGCACAGCAAATACAAGCCCCAAACAAAGTACTTAAACACAAAAATTAATTTACTTAGCTCTTGTGATGGTAATTCACTAAAATACTAATATACTGAAATTGCAGAGAAGTTGGGTAATGCCCTGTACTCATAACATGCTAGGTACTGGTAAAATTTAAATTAATGGAGACTGAGTTAGACCATGAACATAAATAGGTTAGATTACTTACCACTGAATCTTCTTGCCTCATCTTCGTTCATTTAGATTACAGCTTTTGATATTTTTTGAATATGTTCTTTGGTGGATAGGCTGCATAAAACCAGACAGTTCGCCATTTTACATTTCTGGTGCCTTTTTTGTCATCTGGGAGGAAACACCCCACCCAACACTGACTTCTGCTGGTACAATTTTGTACCATTTGCTCTGAGCAGTGATTTTGTACCTCTGATGGTCCATAGAAATCAACCCAAGGGTCCATCTCTGTACTTAAAGAGAATTTTCCTGATAGAAGTACTTTTGGGTACAAAATATTACCTTCATTTTTTTGTGTGTAGTTGCACATAGCATTGAATAAAATAGAGCAGAACTGAATGTATTTATTGTCACCACACAGAATGTAGAATGACATCCTTGTTCTGTCACTCAAGTTTTTGTGGTTTTTTGATTTTGGGGCAAGTTATGTGTTTCTTTGTTCATTGTCTTGTCTGGTACCTCATGTCTTTCTCCTGAATTTTCTCCAGTTTTAGAGCACCCAGCACTTTTCACTCTTTCCATTTCTCAAAACAAAGCAAATAAACATGTAGCCCACCTGAGGTATTCGGCTACTAACCCTGTTTATTTGATTTAAGTGCAATATTCATTGGTTTCCATTAGAGGGCGCCTGGGTATGCCTGTTTATATGCATGTACTCCATGTCGAGGTCAGCATTTTGACCTTGACCACACCAGGATAGCCAGCATTAGCTGGAAGTGCCAAGGAGATAACTTGCAGTGACTGAGTAGAAGGAATAAAGAGAGCATTGGGAGCGATCGGTGAGCTATTAAAGTGGAAATCAAAGCGACAGTACGAGAGGAAGTCCTGGTCCGACATGCCCACTGATAGCCAATGCTAATGGTTAGCATCGATAAGTTGCTTATTGTATCTTTTGATTATTGCTTGAAAGCACTTTAGGTGAGCAAAACCAATCGGGAGTTGTGTGAATATAACCTAATGTCTACTACGTGGCTGCATGTTGTATCATGACTGTTGGATGAAGCAGATATCCCATGTGTGCTAATATTGGCGCTAGCCGCTAGTGCTAGCCGCTGACGCTAATAGCTATGGGGCATCTGTTTTGTTCAATAGAATTAGGTATTGCAGCGAGGTAGCCACCGTTAGTATTGTTATAATCCTGTTTTGTATGTAAATGTTCATGGTTCAGAATTTAAGCTCTTAAAACTGTATTTCTGTCAATGTTGACATTTGTTCATATTAGACTATTGTGTGGGTTGTTTTATAGTGTGATGCTGTTACTCTGAGTAAAGGATGGAGTACTGCTGCTCCATTGAGGACACTAAGATTAGATAGTGTCATGACGATTAGACCAGGAACAGTGATGCTACTTTCTACACTATTGTGTAGATTGGTTTATTTTTCAGTGTCAATCTTCAGCTTATGATGGCGAGCCCAGCCCATGGCGACGGAAGACGGTGAGACGGCGTGGCCGGCCGAACTCAACCGCCTCTGGAGAACTTGAACTGGATAATATCCAAAGGATTACAGATAAGACTCATCTAAACACACTACAGGAAGTTCAAACTCTGAACATTGCACAAAGGAAACTCTTTCCTTTGGAGAACTCGAACTCTGAACATTGCACAAAGGAAACTTTTCTTTGGGAGATCAGAATTATCATTTTATTGTTCATGCGCTTCATGTTGCAAAGTCTTAATTTTGTTTTTCTTCAGCCATTCAGTGGTGGACTTGCTGGTGTGTTTAGGATCATTGTCCTGCTGCAGAACCCAAGTACGTTTAAGCTTGAGTACACGAACAGATGGTCTGACATTCTCCCTCAGGATCTCTTGGTAGACAGCAGAATTCATAGTTCCATTTATCACAGCAAGTCTTCCAGGTCCTGACGCAGCAAAACAGCCCCAGACCATCACACTACCACCACCATATTTTACTGTTGGTATAATGTTCTTTTTCTGAAATGCAGTGTTCCTTTTACGCCAGATGTAATGGGACACACACCTTCCAAAGAGTTCCACTTTTGTCTCATCGGTCCACAGAATGTTGTCCCAAAAGTCTTGGGGATCATCAAGATGCGTTTTGGAAAAATTGAGACGAGCTTTAATGTTCTTTTTGCTCAGCAGTGGTTTTCTTCTTGGAACTCTGCCATGCAGGCCATTTTTGCTCAGTCTTTTTCTGATGGTGGAGGCATGAACGCTGACCTTAACTGAGGCAAGTGAGGCCTGCAGTTCTTTGGACGTTGTTGTGGGGTCTTTTGTGACCTCTTGGATGAGTCGTCGCTGCGCCCTTGGGGTAATTTTGGGCGGCCGGCCACTCCTGGGAAGGTTCACCACTGTTCCATGTCTTCGCCATTTGTGGATAATGGCTCTCACTGTGGTTCGCTGAATTCCCAAAGCTTTGGAAATGGCTTTATAACCCTTTCCAGACTGATAGATCTCAATTACTTTCTTTCTCAATTGCTCCTGAATTTCTTTGGATCTCGGCATGATGTGTAGCTTTCAAGGATCTTCTGGTGGACCTTACTGTGTCAGGCAGCTCCTATTTAAGTGATGTCTTGATTGGGAACAGGTGTGGCAATAATCAGGCCTAGGTGTGGCTAGGGAAATTGAACTCAGGTGTGAAAAACCACAGTTATAGTATGTTTTAACAAGGGGGGCAATCACTTTTTCACACAGGGCCATGATGGTTTGGTTTTTTTTCACCTTTACTAATAAACACCTTCATTTACAACTTGCATTTTGTGTTTACTTGTGTTGTCCTTGACTATTGTTTAAATTGGTTTGATGTTCCGAAACACTTAAATGTGACAAACATGCAAAAAAACAGGAAATGAGGCAGGGGGCAAACACTTTTTCACACCACTGTAGCTGTATACATACACACACATATACACACACACACACACACACATTAAAGGCGACAGAGGGAAGAATCTTTGGAATTAAAATCTGTTTAGCTTAATCTGGACTTAGTAAAGTCTTCTAGGAAGGGATTCTAGTAGCATGAAAAAGTATCTTTAGAATCTTTATGAAGTTTTTTTAATTTGTATTATGAGCATCATGTCAGTAACCTATAGTTGGAAGGAGGGAGATCCAGAGGACTTCCAGTCTCTCAAGATTAGTCTTTTGGCATCAATCAGTCCAAGTTCCAGTGGCTGCCGCATTGCAGCAGAAGCATCCAAGGTTCGGATTGTAAAGGGGTCTTAAACGCCTTGGAATACCAGTCACGTATTTTCAACCAGAAGCCAGTTAGTAAATGGCAAGACCAGAAAACATGAGGCAACTTACCTTCCAACATATTACACCTGTTATACATAGGGGAAACGGAAGGGTAAACCTTGTGCAGTCTGACCTTAGAATAGTGTAACCAATGAATGATTTTAATTTAACCTGTTAACTGGCCGCTCCAAAATCAACAAAAACGCCTGAAAAAGCATACCCAAATTAAATCACAAAAATAATTTATGGAAAATTCAGCATTTTCTTTTTCTGACAAATATCTGGATTGTTCCAAATGGGTGTTAGTTTACAGGGGATAAGTGAAGACTTATTTTTTAAAATTCCCACCAGGCTGAGAGAGGTGTTAATACTAAGGCTTTTAAAGCAGTTATGATGCTTAATACTGGGGCTAATGTAAGGTAGATCTGAGATTTTTACTTTTCCAGAAAGTGCCGGTTCTAAATCCAACCATGGGTTGTCTAATGAATTTGATTTGATCCACTTTGAAATGTACTGCAATCTACTCCCAAAGAAACAGAAATAAAACTAGTTTTAGACTGCCACTGTGTTTTGGCTTTTGTAAAGTTTTCAAACTAATTCGTGATGTTTGTTTTTCCAGAGAAATTTTGAGATGTTTGAGTCTAGAGACTTAAACCAAGCAACAGAAAGTTTATTAGAAATCAGTGAGAATAGATGATTAATTTTTGGTAAAACCATCATTTTAATGGTGGCAACTCTTCCCATGAGTGATATAGGTAAACTATTCCAACGTGTGAGATCATCCTCTATTGTTTTTAATAGGGGGATATGATTTAATCGTATCAAGTCTGAGAGCATGGTGGAAAAACTGATGCCTAAATATCTAATATTGCCTGATTTTAGTGGAGCCCTGGAGGTGTTCTGAAAATTACAATTCAGAGGCAAAACTGTTGATTTAGCTCAATTGATAGGTCTTCATCTATATCAGATTATGCTATCTGTCAGTGTGATTGCCTTCAGAAGAGAAGCTTGTGAACTTCCAAGGAAAAGTAATACATCATCGGCATAAAGGCTTATTTTATGGCCTGTATTTTCAGCTTGAATCCCTTTAATAGTTCCACGTTGACAGATTGCTGCTACTGCTAGTGGATCAATGAAAATGACAAAAAGTGAGGGAGAGAGTGGGCAGCCCTGTCTGGTACCACTCTGCAGACTGAAGCTTTGGGAAATAAGATCATTTGTCCTAACACGTGCATTTGGAGAGCTGTGTAGTGTTCTGATCCAGTTTATAAAGGATGAACCGAATCCAAATTTGTGCAGGACCGCTAATAAAAATTTCCAGTTTACCCGGTCAAATGTTTTCTCTGCATCTAAAGATACAACTGTGGTTTCTAATTTGTTAACAGAACAATAATCTATTACGTTTATTAGTCTGCGTGTATTATTGGCTGAGTGTCGACTCTTGATGAAACCTGTTTGGTCTGGATGTTCTATAAATGGAGCAATATTTTCTAATCTTCTGGCCAGGACTTTGCAAATTATTTAAAGATCTACATTAATGAGAGATTAGGCAGTAGCTGGATGGGAGTGTGGGGTCTTTGCCTGGTTTAAGAAGTAGGCTGTAGGCTAATGTTAGCAGAGTTTATATTTGGAGATAGTGTTTGATCATTCTGAATCTGAGTTACCATTCTGAAAAAAGTGGGTTCTAGCTCAGACCAAAATTCTTTATAAAACTCAGCTGGAAAACCATCTGGATCTGGGGCTTTATTATTTGGGAGACGCTTTAAGGCTTCTTGGAATTCAGACATTGAAACAGGTGAAGCCAGAGCTGCAACCTGTTCATCATTTAGTTTAGGTAAATTTATATTAGTAAGAAATTCTTCAGTGGTAGCATCAGATGGATTAGTCTGTGATGAGTATAAAGCTTCATAAAAATCTTTAAAAGATTTATTTATTTGTTGTGGGTCATGAGTGATGTTACCAGTTGAATCTTGAATAGAATAAATAGCTGTTTTTAATTTATTTAGTTTTAACTGGTTAGCCAAGAATTTTCCAGATTTATTTCCATGTTCGAACGTAGCCTTTGCAACAGAAATTGTGTCTTCTTATCAGTTATTTCATTTAATTCCAGCTTTAGTTTCCTCAGGTTGTTAATTATATGTTCTTGTGGTGAGGCAGCATAGGTTTCTAAAGATTTGATTTTTTTTTTTTTTTTGTTCTAATTCTAACACAAGTGTGTTTTCTTTATTTTTCTTATGTGAGCAGTAAGATTATTTTTGCCCCTCATTACTGCCTTTCCTGCTTCCCAAAGAACACATGGTGATATTCCTGGCACATCATTATTTTCTAAATATGTTGCCCACTCCTTTTTGAAATAATTATTGAAATCTTGTTCTTTAAGTTAAGTTAGTATTTTACTTGTCATGATGACAGGGGAGGCACTGCCTCACCTGCCTCCCCTGACTGTAACCACTGGGTGCAGCAGGAGGGGAGGAGTCAGAGAGGCAGTGTTTGTTGGATAAAACCTGTCAGCGAGCAGGTTAGGTTCACAGAGTCTGTTACCCTGGTTCTGAAGCCGAACGGCACAAACGTCGGAGAACACGCTCCTCTTTCCTGTGCTGCAAACACATTTTTACTGTCCAAACAAAACTACTGCAGCATCTGTGTGCAGCACAGAGGTTAACACAGACAGCGATTACGAGCAAGACAACAAGTACACACTTTGCGTCCTTGCATCTGTGATATGAACTGACACAAAGCAGCAAGTTTAGCCTTAGGGCCCAACCTAATTCACAGCCGTGAACATTGCATCGCTTTTCTCATGTAATACACACCATGCAGTGAAATAGCGGTAGGGCAGGGCAGCGCAGTACCTTTAATACCTATGGCATGCAGTAATCTCTGTAATAAAATGTTATGGTCAACAGTATCAAAAGCTGCACTGAAGTCCAACAGGACAAGCACAATGAGTCCACTGTCAGAGGCCATGCGAAGATCATTTGTAACCTTTACTAATGCTGTTTCTGTACTATGATGAATTCTGAAACCTGACTTAAGTAAATCATTCCTCTGCAGGTGATCAGTTAGCTCTTCTACAACTACTCTTTCAAGAATTTTTGTAACCTATCCCAGCTGGCATAGGGCGAGAGGCAAGATACACCCTGTGCAGGTCGCCAGCCTGTCTCTGGGCCAACACAGAGAGACAGACAACCATTCACACTCACTTTCACACCTGTAGGCAATTTAGAATGGCCAGTTAACCTAACCCCAGTAACTGCATGTCTTTGGACTGTGGGAGGAAACCGGACTGCCCGGGCCTATGACACTGGAGTCTAAATCAGACCTTGAGCAGCCAGAGGAGCAGCCAGAGATGCAGGCTTTTGAAAGGGAAACCAAGGGACAGGGTGAGCAGGAAAGTGTAGTACGTAAGCAGCAGAGTTCTAAATTAACACCAGCCAATGTGGCTAGTAACTCTCTAAAGTTACCGGCCAATCAGAATTTCCACTAGCCAAATTTAATGCGGTAAAAATAAGAGAAATGAGTGCCACTGAATGCATTTGATAATTTTATTAACATTGTTAGCATGAAAAACACAACACATACCATAAAATATACACAGAAAGTGCAAACAGGTTTGGGATCAATCTATCATCACCTGCCTTGTTCCTCTTCTCGCTCCTCTTCTCCCCCCCAGGTGCCCCAGTCTGTCCAAGTCCCAACCACCGCCGCATTTAGGTTAAAAGCTTTTACTAAGCTAACGTTAACTCCCTCCTCTTTCAGCGTGCTCTCTGTTTAGTTCTGGCCCCGTTTACTTCGCTTCTACCTTGAGTTGCTCTCTGTCTTGCTCTCTGAAGTCTGTTCAGTGGTGTTAGCATTCATTTCCATGGTTTCTCGTGCTATTTTCACTACAAACTGCACGCAGCCAATGGGCGTATAATGTCATGATGTAGCGTTAAGGCATATAGTGTTCATGGGTAATGTAGGAAGTACTGCCAGGTGATAAATGACCGAGAACGGAGCCTTATGTATCATGCATGTAATGCCTCTTGCATCACTGGCAAAATTGGCTAGTCAGTTTTTATTAACACCTGCCAAAATGATGTTTTGCCCGCATTTGGCGGGTTGGCAGGTGTTAATTTAGAACCCTGGTAAGCAAGTAGTAATGTTAGGATAATACAGGGACTTTGAGGTGATGGAGGTAACGTTAGAGAATGAGAATGATGAGCAATGGCAATTGATTAGTATCAATATTTATTGGTATTTGCATACTTCCCAAAATCTGGCAGCCACCACCTTAATCTGATAAAATAGCAAACGCTCAAGGCCGAGAAGTGTTGGATGAGCAGGACGTTTCCATTTTAGATATTTAGGTTAAAGGTGTGTTGAAAGGCTGTAGAGTAGTTTGAATTCTTAGCCTCTATGCTGTTGTTACACGTTTATATAAGCGCTCAAACAAGTGAAATAACAGATTTTTAAACTGCTAAATAAGTAAAAGCTTTTCAATTTAAGCATTACTAAAGTATGTAAAAAAAAAAAAAAAAAAAGTATTTTTAGCAAAGATATGCCCACATTGAATAAGAGTAAGTTGCGGGCCAGTCTAAGGGCCAATTTTTTTTTTTGTCCCAGTCATGCCCTGCTAAAACCTCTGATGGCTCATTGAGGGAAATAGTTGCATCTAGAACAAGTTAATCAAGATCACCACCAAATGAAAATGGTGGAAACATGAAAAAATGCAAATGCATCAGTATGTCATAGTACTATCACATTACTGTTAGCATAATGGTGATAGGAAGGCCCCAACCCCGCCTTCCTAATGTGGGAGTCAACCGATATTATAACTCCCTCCATGACCATCACCAGTAATTAAGAGAAGGGAAAGAAAGAGGACGGAAAGGGGGATAAAAAAGAATGGTGAGAAAGTTAAGGTAGAGAAGGCTGAGACTGAAGTCAGACTCTTGGGGACGCATTCAGGACTGACCACTTTTACAGATGTTCTCGTCAATCTGTTCTTTTCTTTATGGAGGCGGCGGATTATTTGATTCCGTGTAGATAGTTATGCTGATATTTCTGACATATTCTAGCACAATCACGCAGAACTGTGTCAGCTGCTGCTCCATGTGTGCAAAGTCTGTGGCCTCTGGATAGCCCATTTCAGGTGGCTCAGCGGTGGGTTGCTGGAAACCAGAAAGATTTTGGTGATTCACTGTTTCATGAAATGCCTGAGAGGGGCTCCCTGCCAGCTCAGGTGTTGATTCCTTCACCTCTTGAGCAGTGTCTGGTTCTTCCTCTGAGCTGTCTGAAGGGCTTTCACTGGTCACTTCAACATCCTGTGTGAGTTCAGACTTTCTTTTGCATGAGGCTGAACTTTGAATTGGCTCAGGAATGGAAGTCTCACTCACTGTTTCATGAAACCCCCGAGAGGGGCTCCCTGCCAGCTCAGGTGTTGATTCCTTCACCTCTTGAGCAGTGTCTGGTTCTTCCTCTGAGCTGTCTGAAGGGCTTTCACTGGTCACTTCAACATCCTGTTTGAGTTCAGACTTTCTTTTGCATGAGGCTGAACTTTGAATTGGCTCAGGAATGGAAGTCTCACTCACTGTTTCATGAAACCCCCGAGAGGGGCTCTCCACCAGCTCAGGTATTGGTTCCTTCACCTCTTGAGCAGTGTCTGGTTCTTCCTCTGAGCTGTCTGAAGGGCTTTCACTGGTCACTTCAACATCCTGTGTGAGTTCAGACTTTCTTTTGCATGAGGCTGAACTTTGAATTGGCTCAGGAATGGAAGTCTCACTCACTGTTTCATGAAACCCCCGAGAGGGGCTCTCCACCAGCTCAGGTATTGGTTCCTTCACCTCTTGAGCAGTGTCTGGTTCTTCCTCTGAGCTGTCTGAAGGGCTTTCATTGGTCACTTCAACATCCTGTGTGAGTTCAGACTTTCTTTCGCATGAGGCTGAAATTTGAATTGGATCAGGAATGGAAGTCTCACTCACTGTTTCATGACACCCCCGAGAGGGGCTCTCCACCAGCTCAGGTATTGGTTCCCTCACCTCTTTAGCAGAAGAAGGCAACAGAACCTCATCATTTCTGTGTTCTTCATAGACATTCTGCTCTGGTGCGTTCTCGTCTATCACTGTTGATTCAGAAGAGCTTGAACCATCAGCGGTGTCCTCTTCAGATGTTGACGCCTCCTCAGATATGGGTTCTATTTTTCTTTTAAAACGTTTTTTCAGTGTTTCTGACACTTGTTGGAACATTGTTTTCCTTTTTTTCATTTGCCTTTTCCTCTCAGAATCTGTAGGCTCTGGTGTTGTTTGAACCACGACAGTGTCTGGTTCTTCCTCTGAGCTGTCTGAAGGGCTTTCATTGGTCACTTCAACATCCTGTGTGAGTTCAGACTTTGTTTCGCATGAGGCTGAACTTTGAATTGGCTCAGGAATGGAAGTCTCACTCACTGTTTCATGACACCCCCGAGAGGGGCTCTCCACCAGCTCAGGTATTGGTTCCCTCACCTCTTTAGCAGAAGAAGGCAACAGAACCTCATCACTTCTGTGTTCTTCATAGACATTCTGCTGTGGTGCGTTCTCGTCTATCACTGTTGATTCAGAAGAGCTTGAACCATCAGCGGTGTCCTCTTCAGATGCTGATGCCTCCTCAGATATGGGTTCTATTTTTCTTTTAAAACGTTTTTTCAGTGTTTCTGACACTTGTTGGAACATTGTTTTCCTTTTTTTCATTTGCCTTTTCCTCTCAGAATCTGTAGGCTCTGGTGTTGTTTGAACCACGACAGTGTCTGGTTCTTCCTCTGAGCTGTCTGAAGGGCTTTCATTGGTCACTTCAACATCCTGTGTGAGTTCAGACTTTGTTTCGCATGAGGCTGAACTTTGAATTGGCTCAGGAATGGAAGTCTCACTCACTGTTTCATGATACCCCCGAGAGGGGCTCTCCACCAGCTCAGGTATTGGTTCCCTCACCTCTTTAGCAGAAGAAGGCAACAGAACCTCATCACTTCTGTGTTCTTCATAGACATTCTGCTCTGATGCGTGCTCGTCTATCACTGTTGATTCAGAAGAGCTTGAACCATCAGCGGTGTCCTCTTCAGATGTTGACGCCTCCTCAGATATGGGTTCTACTTTTCTTTTAAAATGTTTTTTCAGTGTTTCTGACACTTGTTGGAACATTGTTTTCCTTTTTTTCATTTGCCTTTTCCTCTTAGAATCTGTAGGCTCTGGTGTTGTTTGAACCACGACAGTGTCTGGTTCTTCCTCTGAGCTGTCTGAAGGGCTTTCATTGGTCACTTCAACATCCTGTGTGAGTTCAGACTTTGTTTCGCATGAGGCTGAACTTAGAATTGGCTCAGGAATGGAAGTCTCACTCACTGTTTCATGAAACACCTGAGAGGGGGTCTCCGCCAGCTCAGGTGTTGGTTCCCTCACTTCTTTGCCAGTAGATGGAGCAGCTTGTTCGAAAGTGTCTGAAACTAGGTTTTGTACACAAGTATCATCTTGGAAGAGTTTTGGTGTGCTTTTTGTCCTTTTTCTATCTGGCACCTGTGTATGTCTTCCTCTGAAATCTTTCCCACTGTCAGAATCCACTGTCTTTTGCTTCTGAATTTTTAGAAGAGGTTTTTCGTTGTTTTGGGCCAATTTCATTGTTTTGGGGGTCACTTTCTTGTCTGGCACCACACTTTGTTTTTCCACTGTCTTTTGCTTCTGAATTTTTAGAAGAGGTTTTTCATTGTTTTGAGCCAATTTCATTGTTTTGGGGGTCACTTTCTTGTCTGGAACCACACTTTGTTTTTCCACTGTCTTTTGCTTCTTCTGAATTTTTAGAAGAGGTTTTTTGTTGTTTTGGGCCAATTTCATTGTTTTGGGGGTCACTTTCTTGTCTGGTACTACACTGTGTTTTACTTGTGAGGATTTTCTAGTTCTAGACCTTGTGGTACATTTCTTTGCTTCAACTGGTGGAAGTGGCTTCATTTCTGCCTTTAGTACAGGTATATAAGGAGGTGCATGTGTATTGTAAAATAGAACACTTGCACCTTGTCGTTTTGCCACTTCACTTTTAAAATTTCTATTATTTTGTGGGGTCACGATGTTGTCAGGCACCACTTGTGAGGATTTTCTAGTTATAGAACTTGTGGTGCATTTCTTCTCTTCAATTAGTGGAAGAGGCTTCTTTTCTGCCACCGGCACAGGAACATGAGAACATGCAGATAGATTGCTGTGTTCAGTAGTTGCATATAGCATTGAATAGAATAGAGCAGAATTGGATGTCTTTATTGTCATCATACAGAATGCACAATGACACTGATATCCGTGTTTTGTCACTCCAGTTTTAGTGGGTTCTTGACTTTGAGTCAAGTTAGGTGTTTCTTTGCTCATTGTCTTGCCTGGTACCTCGTATCTTTCTCCTGAAATTTTTTCTCCAGTTTTAGACCGCTCGACGCTTTTCACACTTTCCATTTCTCATGAAATTGTATCGATTTTAAATTATTTTTTTCCCTCTTACAATATTTATCTTGGTAGAGGTACTCTGCTCGTGTGTGTTCAGAAGTCTGAAACTTCAGTAACTTATGCTTTTATTATATGGAATCGTGTGACGTAGCTTTCATAAAATTCTTTGATTCTAATTCCGCCTTTCATTTTTCTCTTGCGATGTTTGTGACGTCACGTCACTAGCAGGATTCGTTGCTATGCAACGACAAGACTCCGGGGGCGTATCCGGCTAGCCCACACAGCCTAGCATCAAACAGCGGAGCCGCTTGGTAAATGTGCTTTTCCCCCTTTTCCCGTTTTTCAAATATTAGGCGGCTCTCACACAGAAAGCCTCGGACGCAGACAACGTTGCGACTCACTCGCCAGATCTAGCCACTAGCGACGAATCGAGCGACTTTTCCCGGTGACTTCAGCAACTTTCGGAGACAGCCCGGAAGTCCTCTGCCGTGTTTTGTGAACGTATAGGTCCCGTAACGTGGACACAGCGTCAAATATGCTTCATTCATGGAGTTACCTGCTCAGTAAAATTATCCCTGTAGGAAATAATGAAATGTGAGACTGTGGCAAGCAGAGTTCCCTTACAGCACACTAGCTGTAAGTAGTGTTGCCACCCCCCACCCCCCACGTAAAATATGGAATCGTCCTTTACTTGGCAATTAAATGCTGCGTCCCGTATTGAACCGATACAGGACGCGATTTGTTCCGTATTTTCAAAAATGTCCCATACTCATGTCTGTCACACACACATCAACACTGTATGTAAAAATAAAGCACAAAATAAAATACCGGAAATACTAAGGCCAGCAAAATTATCGTGGATCCTCTTAGGACCCCCCCCCCCTCCGGCCTGCCACGGACCGGTGTTACCTGCAGGTGTTGCTGTCACCGTTTCCTAGCGACAGACGCCACACACCCGCGCCTTTTAAAAATGTCCGCTACTACACCCGACACTCCACCACGTCCAAACGAAAATGTATGGACAGATACAGACGTGAGCGGGAAGACGCACATCCTGAACTGAACAGCGTCAGTGGGGATGAGTTTGAGGCAAATTACAACATTTGTCGGCGAGTATCTTAAGTGGCGCACGGCGGGCTGTCTGATACAAGGCGGCATAGATGGCTGGCTTTTGATCTAAAACAATATCCAGAAATTTTAATAATAGCAACATTCTAGAATCTTTTCTTTGATCTCTGTCAGCATGCTAACATTTAACAACACTCTGGGTTCTTGGCTAGCATATTGTCTGTGCAGAGCAAAGAGCATGCTTGCAAAGAGCTGATGTTGTGTTAGGTGTATAATTTATCAAAGTCCGGTGCAAACATGAGAGAGAATGCACAGCTGTTCTCAGATTAGATTTTGCTAATTAGCCAAGCCAAGCCAAGCCAATTTATTTATATAGCACTTTCAAACAGTAAGCACTGACCAAAGTGCTGAACATGGAAGAATAAAAACAACAAAAGACAAACGTAAAAGTCAACACCCAGAAATAAGAGCATCAATAAAATATAAAAATAAATAAGAGCATCAGTAACATAAAAATAACAGAGCAACAATAAAATTAAAATAAAATACACAATCAAAAGTCAGGATAAAATTAGACTAAAAAACAAATGGATACATAAGAAATAAATACACTGCGATACAAACATCTCAAGCTTGTTTGAACGCCTGGTAAAAAAGGTGGGTCTTAAGAGAAGATTTAAAAATAGCTAGTGAAGAGGCCTGATTGATGTGCATAGGCAGAGCGTTCCACAACCTGGGGGCTGCCACGGCGAATGCTCTGTCCCCCCTGAGCCTCCGCTTAGTCCTCGGTATGACCAACAGCAGTTGGTCAGCAGATCTAAGTGGGCGGGAGGGGGAGTGTAGATGCAGGAACTCTGCGAGGTAAGGTGGTGCAAGGCCATTTAAGGACTTATAAACAAATAAAAGAATTTTAAAATGAACTCTAAAATAAACAGGAAGCCAGTGCAGAGAAGATAAAACTGGAGTGATGTGTTCCCTCTTATGTGTTCCAGTCAATAGCCGTGCAGCAGCATTCTGTACAAGCTGAAGACGAGACAGTGAGGAATGATTTATGCCAAAATACAAGGAATTACAGTAATCCAACCTAGTTGTAACAAAGGCGTGGATCACTGTATTAAAGTGATCTTTCGACAAGATATTTTTTATTTTGGCGAGCTGTCTCAGATGAAAGAAACTAGACTTAACCACAGCATTAATCTGACCCTCCAACTTAAGGTTTTCGTCCATTTTGACGCCCAAATTTGTGACCGTGGGCTTAGCATATTGAAATAAAGAACCCAGATCCACAGGAGTGACCCTCCCCGTGATGCCCGGACCAAAGATGATGACCTCCGTCTTTTTATCATTAAAATTCAGGAAATTTGAAGCCATCCAAGCTTTGATGTCATCGAGACATTTCATTAGTGTGTGGACGGCGTTCGCATCACTTTGTTTTAGGGGCATGTAAATCTGGGTGTCATCTGCATAGCAGTGGAAGGCAATTTTATGCTTCCTAAGAATGGAACCAAGGGGGAGCAAATACAGAGAGAACAGTAGTGGTCCAAGTATTGAGCCCTGAGGCACCCCACACGACAGAGGTGCACAGGATGATCTAAAATCGTTTAGGCCAACAGAAAATGTTCTCTGGGTCAAATATGACCTGAACCACTCCAGAGCTGTGCCCCGAATACCCACCCAACATTGTAGATGAGAAATTAAAATGTTGTGGTCTACTGTGTCAAAGGCAGCCGTTAGATCTAAAAGAAGTAAGATCACATAGTCTCCCGCATCTGTAGTTAGGAAAATGTCATTAAACACCCTTAGCAGGGCAGACTCGGTGCTATGGAGAGGCTTAAAACCAGACTGAAAAGTTTCAAGGATATCATTTTCATCTAAAAAGGCTTTCAGTTGGCTATAAATGACTTTTTCCAAGATTTTTGATAGAAAAGGGAGCCTAGAAATAGGCCTAAAATTTGACAAAACAGTTGAATCTAACCCGGGTTTTTTAATCAATGGCAACACTGTCGCGTGTTTGAAAGATTGAGGAACCACCCCAGAGGACAGGCTGCTGTTAATAAGAGCAAGAACAGCAGGGCCTAATACTGGAAAAACCTCTTTAACAAATCGAGGTGGGATGACATCAATCGGGGAGCCTGAGGGCTTTAAAAGGCTGACAATCTCGGATAAAAAAGAAATACTGATCGGCGCAAACTGGTGCAAAGCAGCAACAACAGAGCAGGGAACAGAGACTGAGGGGTCACAAACAGGAGGTGATATAAGAACCATAACATTTTCTACTTTTGCCACAAAGAAATCACGAAATTTCTCACAAGCCTCAGTTGAGGGCTCGATGCCAGCAGATTGAGGGGCATTCAAAACAGTATTTATAGTATCAAACAGTACACGAGGCTTGTGACTGTTTCCCACAATAATACTTGACAGGTACTCTCGTTTGGCCTCTTTTACAGTTGCCTGATAGCGACGCCAACAGTCCTTTAATATTTCAAAAGACACCTGCAGCTTGTCCTTTTTCCACTTCCGTTCAGCCTTTCGGCATTCACGTCTGACAGCACGAATAGAGTCATTCAGCCAGGGCTCAGATTTAGTTTTAGGCCGCCTGGATTTTACTGGAGCCACCATATCCAAAACAGACTGGCAGGTGGAGAAAAACCAGGAGGTGAGCAGCTCTGTATTAGGAGACTCAAGAATGTCAGTTTAAATTAAAGAGAGCGGAAAAATGTGCTGCAGTGGACGAGTTAAAAACACGACAGTGCCGCGCGGGAGCGCGAGGTTTAACAATGTTACAGGGCAAAGCAAGGTCAAATAACACAGGCTTATGGTCTGAAAACACTGCATCACAAATTGACAGATTAGAAATCGATAAACCATACGATAAAACAAGGTCCAGTGTGTGTCCACGTTCTTGTGTGGGGCCCGATACCCACTGGATAAAGCTAAAGGAGTCCACTAAATTTAAAAAGTCCTTAACCATCGGCTTGTCAGGACAGCACACATGTATATTAAAATCCCCGATTAAAAGGGCTTGGTCATATTTAGGCATAAATTCAGACAGCAATTCAGAAAAATCATTTATAAAATCCTTGTTGTATTTGGGTGGCCTGTAAATAACAGCGCACAGCACTGGATGAGAGCGACCCAGCTCAAATAAACTCAGTTCAAAGCTGAAATACAAAGATGGAGACAGTGGCTTACATTTATACATATTCTGAAAGAGAGCCGCTATTCCTCCTCCACGGCTTGATGTCCGCGGAGAGTTAAAATAGCCACAGCCAGGCGGTAAAAGCTCAGAAAAAACGCTGGACTCACCAGCGTTCACCCAGGTCTTAGTCATACAGAGGAAGTCCAACGCCTTGGAAGTAAAGAAGTCCTTAAGAATAAAAGTTTTGTTCGAGAGGGATCTAGCATTCACCAGACCAAACCTGATAGGAGCCGCTGGGGCCGGGGCGCCGACACTGCAGACGTCCCGGCGAAGAGTCCGCAGGTTCCCCTGATTTACTCCAGTCTGCCTGGAACGAAAAGAGAGGAGGCGACGAGGCCGCGAAAGCTGGAACAGACCCTCCGGGCCAGCAACAGGTACCAACCAGGTGTAAGGAGGATCCCGTGAGCAGCAGAGAGGAAAACGACCATAAGGCACTCCATATGTGGGACGAGATACAGTTCCTCCAACGAGCCCCGCAAGATGTGTCAAGGATGCCTTCAGCCGCACCAATCTACCGCTGCGTCTCCCACGGAAGCGGCGGCGCCGCCTTCGGGGGAGCAGAGCCCGCGCTCGGCAAAGGTAGTCCGGGATCTCTGACAGGAACGGAGGTAAGATTTTGGGGTCATCATAAAACGACTTCACTTCTGCTAGAAGCCGGAAATCCAGAAGCGTCTGACGATCATAGACTAGTAAGGTATCAACGTAGATATTTTGGGTAATAAGCGTCGATAGCAGCACCAACGCAAGCAGGGTAGGTAGCGACAGACGGCAAGCCAAGCATACCGGCGCCATCTTGCTTCCTTAAGCTGCTTCTGTGGTGATATTCAGCAAGACTTACTCTAACAGGACATTTTGCTTTAGGGACCAAGGAGCAGGCTGTTCAATTTATAAAAGTGAGGAGAAAAAACAACCAGCTCTTCATCAGCGCCAAGAAGATGGAAGCACGGCTTGGAGGAACACCAACAATATACAGTTTATGATCTCTCCATTAAACCATCTTGTGCTTATGGATACACGTTCATCAATCCTCACCCTGTACGGAGCCCATGATAATAAGATAATAAGCCAGTAGATGGAGTAATTTCTCTTTTTAGGTCTCCTGTCAGCTATTTTTCTTTTCTTTGTAAAGCAAAACATGGCATCCAACGACATTTTTTCTGTGGCATGTTGTTTCCTGCTGTGAAGCCTTTCTAGTTTTCATCCAGATATTAACATAGTTGTCATGTGTTTCCCTCTTTTTTTTTTTTTCCTTTTTTTTTGGTGACTTTTTCCCAGCAAATCTTAATGCTCCATCCATACAGACCAGCTGGAAGATCAAATGAATTTTTTAAAAATGTCCTAATTTCTTTTAATTTCAGTGGTTAATTGGTTCATATAGATTAAGGAAAATAGATTTATGACAGATAACGTCATAAATCCCAGTTTTAAAGTTGGGAAACACTTTTTTTTTGTTAGATCTATTGCTCTTAATGCTACTCATATGCTGCAGCAAATTATAAATGGCGTAAAAACTGTTTCCAAAGAAGATGATGATGCACTTAAGGTGCTTGGCATTTATCTTATCTTACTGCTATAATTTAAAATGACTCTTTGAAATGATGTATGATATCATACAGCTGCTTTTTTTGTGACTTATTGTCTTTCAGTAACAAATTTGTTTTTGTTTTTTGTTTTTTTATTATTTGTCTTTATCAAGTTGTTACTTGCCACTATTCACAGCATCACAACAAAATTAGCTTGGTGCTTCCTAAAAAAAAAAAGCAAATTCTGTAATTTAATAAAAAAAAATCAAAGGAAATACACAGAGCTTACAAACAGAAAAACCTGTGTTACAGTCTCTCTCTATGGTAAAATGTGTCAGGTTTTATGACCTGGAACATTTCTGTGTGAGGTTTTTTTTTTTTTTTAATTATCTTGTGAATGCTTAACAAGAATAATAATTTTGTACACGACCACTATAAGAAGTTACAATATGCACTGGCAATATGCATTATGCTAGTTTAGATGACTGCATTCTCTACCACAAGGCGAGTGTGTTGTATCTTATTTTCTTGTTAGTCATCCAACAGCTCAATTTGTACTTCTACTGGTTTTGAGTGTTAATGCAACACCATTCCAGGTTGAATTTCTGCAATTTTATTTCTCTGGTAATGGAATTTCAGCTGATCAAGCAGGAAGAGGAAGGATTGAATGCAGGAATGAATGTAAAGTGAGATCTTGCCTTGCGTGTAAAACGTGTCTATTACAAATGGCTTTCTACAAACAGATTTAAAGAATGTTATGTTTATTGTAGCAGTGCTAAAGACTTATCAGTGTTGTATTAGAAAAAGAAAATTGCCAGTCAAAAAACATTTTTTGCTTTTTGCGTTGCCTGCTGAGAGGCAAGTTGTTTTCAGGATGTATAACAAAATCACTCTAACACCTTCATGGCATACTGTAACTTTGGGTGTGTGGACAGTGAATATATTGCAGGTGATATGTTCTTTGGAACACTCTTGTGTGATGTTGTTGGTTATTGTATCAATATTGTTTGAATATTGATGACAAAAAATTAAATAAGGTATTGTCATCACACCTTAAAGTGCCATATAAGTACAGTATGTACTTCAGTACTAATGATAAATAAGTGTTCTGTCAGAAGGAAGTACACAGAGCGACAGATACAGGGAGCCTGATTTTAATGCAAATAGACTATTTAATTTATTCGTTTGCTGTGGTTGCTAGGATGTCAGTCGTTCGCCTGAACCCGGCACTGCTCGGGCATACTCGGAAGTAATGGGCGTGTTCGGACGTGGTACGTCTCAGCCGACCATACAATCGGATGATCTCAGGCGGGCGGAGCCAAGTAGGAGGAAATGTTACTGTGGGCTGACTGCTCCCAAGAAAACCGGTGACGAGCATCCGTACCCGGCAGTTTGATCGTACATCTCTACCTCTTGCAGCTCACCATTACAACAGCAGATATCAACCTCGATAAATTTCTCGAGCCAAGCGTAGATCACGTCTAGGCACTTGTAAGTCAAGCAACACTTGTATGGTTCAGTTTCTACAGATATCCGCGAAGGGCTTGGAGATTAACGATTCAGAGACAGTGCTGCAGGATGGAGACGCAGATACATGTGCCCGTCGGCTCGCCGGTAATTGCAAAAATTCCCATTTTCGTGGACGAGCGCAACGTTACGGAGGGGGCGATGAAGCTCATTAAAGAGCTGAGACCGGCGTGGGACCCGAGCGACGTCAAGACCAAGGTAACGTTAGCTGTAAAGCTAGCTAAACTGATTGTGCTAGGCTAGGCAAGGATGGCAGCATCACCGGCAAGCTAGGAGGAGGGCCGTGGAAACGTGACACAATGACTGCTTAATTTATTTTACTGTACCGTATGTAGTTAACTAGGCTTTCCCCTCATTTATGATCGACGACGTTCAGTTTTCCCTTGCTTGAGAGAAAAGTAATACGTTAAGGTTAGCGTTACTATCAATGAGCTCAAATTCATCTGGCAGGATGTCCCAAAACTTAGTGCTACTCTGATCTGGACTGTGTCCGAAGTTGACAGCAGGTAGGGCCAAAGATGGTACGGAAGCTAAGTCGCGCTGTCATCTGTGTGTCAGAGGGCAGCTAACGTGACGATGTCAGTCAGAAGAGCAATCAGTAGCTCAAAGAAACAGACCGTGTTACCGCAGGTCAGAGGCCATGTACAGTTTGATGTGCTCTGTTCTTTTTAAACCAGTTAGTAGATGGTGCAAACGTTTAAAAAAAAAAAAAAAAAATCAGTAATAAAAAATGTGTGGTTTTCGGTCTTTTTTTTTTTTTTTTTTTTTTTTTTTTTTTTTAATAGGGGTGCACCAATTTAGGTGTCTCTCTCTCTCTCTCCTCTCCTCGATCTC
>CM024208.1:4652051-4674040 GCA_013435755.1 Amphilophus citrinellus
GATGGTTGTGGGTGAAAAGAAACTTTCATCGGTCTTAGGGTCGCAAGGGAAAAAGGTTAACATATATCTGTTTGTTTCTAGAAAGAAACAAATAGAAATATACTGAGGAATAACTAACAGATTTAAAAGCCAGCCTGTACCCTTGTTTCCTGTAGGTACCCTGACCATCTCAGTCCCAGGCAGCTACGCTGAGGCACGGCCCCCTCCTTCCTCAGGCCACATAAAGAGACCTATGAATGCCTTTATGGTGTGGGCCAAGGACGAGCGCAGGAGGATCCTGCAAGCCTTCCCTGATATGCACAACTCCTCCATCAGCAAGATCCTGGGTGAGAGCAGCACTGGGTAGGGGTGGGTTTCACTTTGTGTCTCTATTCTGAGACCCTGCCTGGCACAAGTGAGGCAATGAAGACCCACCTGCTTCTTCAACCAGACACACACACACACACACACACACACACACACACACACACACACACACACCACACACACACACACACACACACTGGCATGAATCCCTTTCTGCAAACAAACATTTATATTCCTTTGTATTGTAGAGAGTTTGTGTGTCTGTCTGCAGACATCTTTCATATGGATGCACACACACATGTAAACATGCATAAATGACCAAATAAACCACTAATTTGCATATATACATAGTAGGTAATACTAACTACTTGTTTAATAGTTCTCTTTCAACATACAAAACACATTTTTTCCAGTGCCTGGGACCAGCGATTATTAGTTTTCACTACACATAAAAGGCTTCCTTGATTTTGATCCCAGTAACAGTTTTCAAACAAGTTTATGATCTCAGTTGGAAGTCCTAACCCTAGATATGTTGCTTTTGACATGATGGATGTTCAGAGGTAACTTTGCAATCCTGATGTCTAGATAAGCAAAAGAAAATGATATTTCTATATTATGACTTTAAAAGTATTCAGTTTGAATAAAATTTATGGAAGCATCAGATAGCTTGTTGCACAGAACCACATGGAAAGTTGTCCTTGGGTGAGTGTTTAGGAAAGAGCAGGCACGTTTAAAGAATATTTGGCAGGTAATTAGATGAACCTTCTACCTATCACCGTGTACTATGAGCTAGTTTCACCAATTGGGTCAGTGAATGTGAAAGAGAGTGCTAAAGATAGTTGCAATTACTAATAAGTTGTAATTATTAAAGGAAAACAATGAGGCCTTATCGTGTAATTTTGATGTCTGTATCTTTTTGAGGGTACCGTTAGTGCAGTTTCCACCCACTAGAATTTGGTTTATTTTCCCTGTAAAGAGAGACTCAGAGTGTTCCGACAGGAAGTTACTTTCAGTGCCAGAAATTGGGGTCATAACACAAACACGATATACATATTTTTCTTTGGTTTGATTTAACTTAAACGATCTTTCTTTGAAATGAAGGAAATAAGATTCTTTAGAACTCTCCTGGAGATCAACAGGTTTGTAGGTTTTCTTCAGTCTTGAAGTAATCCTTTGATGTTGTCAGTAAATCCGGTGAAAGTATTACAGGCTGAAGTTTTACTTTCTGTTCTTTAGAAAGATAGCGACAGTAATATCTGTAATATCTTTGTGACAAACCAAAAAGAAACTGTGTATTTAGGTAGCACTGTAATAACCACCTCGATAACCTCTGATGAGCTCTTTTCTCATGACTGTGATATCCAGAGCTCATAATTATGAGATATTTTGTTAATAACCAGAAGGAGATCCACGGCAACATCTCTGTGGTTGTATTGTGATGTTAATACCAGAGGGGCATCCTTTGGAAAGACTCAAAAAAAAAAAGAAACCAAACATTCAAGACCTGTGAATGTTCGTGGCAGTTTAAAGGTACATAAGTCATGACAATAATCTGATGCAAACTTTTCACTAAACTGAACGAGTGAAACAAAACCGAAACCAACGAATATTTTAAGCTTGCTCTTTCTAATGGGTTAACAAAAGGAGGATCCAAATGCAGGACAATGCAAACAGGATACCAAACAAAAGGGCCAGCTTTTAGTAGCTTGCTTAAACTTACAGCAGAGAACAATGGGGGGAAAAAAAGCCCAAGGTTGGTTAATCAAAAAACAGGAATCCAGGAGAATAAACAGATGGAAAAACTGACAGCGTGACAAAAGCCTGAAGAAGAGACAGGACTGTAAATACTTAGGGATCTAATTGGGAACAGGTGGAACAATCAGGGCAGGGCTGATAATTACAAGGGGGGGGGGGGGGGGGGGGGTAAAAGGAAAGATAATTGCCAAAATAAGATAGTAAGTTACAACAAAGAGAATAGATGCAGCCAGGAAAACAAACACACACACACACACACACACACAAGAAATTAAACAAAGATAAACTAAAAACATGGCAAGCCATGACAGTTTCTGCTGCTGGAGAACATCTATGAATTAACACTCCCTTTGTGTTGATGTATCTTTGTCTTTAGGCTCCAGGTGGAAGGCCATGTCCAACCAGGAGAAGCAGCCTTACTACGAAGAGCAGGCGAGGCTGAGCAGGCAGCATCTGGAGCGTTACCCCGACTACAAATACAAACCCCGGCCCAAACGGACCTGCATTGTGGAGGGACGAAGGCTGAGGGTGGGCGAGTACAAGGCTATGATGAAAAGCCGCCGGCAGGAACAGAGAGCGACCTACGCGCACAGGTAGAAACCACAGAATCTAGTGGGCTTAACACAACTTTGAGAAAATGTGAAAGAATTTGTCCCTGGCAGAAAACACTGACAATTCAATTCCCTGACAAGAGTTTGTGCTGCACCTCCACACACTAGAGACAATGCCTGCAGCTCTCAAAGCCCTTTTTTTCTTTATTCTTGAAGACACAAACAAAAGTGGAGTACTGAAACTGCAGCTGGGCTGTTCACTCTGTCCTCGACAATGAATAGAATCCCTCTCTATTGGTTGCTCGAACTCCTCCTAGTTAAGCTGGAGGAGTTGGAGGCTGGAAATGTTAACGGTGGTTGTTTTTGAGTGCTTTTCTGTTTCAGTGTTCTTCTTCTTTGCCTTACTACATTTGCTCTCTGTTAGGCTCTTCATAGAATCAAAACATCAATATCAGAATGTCACACTGGTCTAAAGCTTCAGTTCTGATATCAGTTTTAAAAAAAAAACTGTTTCTTGGTCAGTATAATAGGTTGTTTTTTCCTAACTGAAGACATTGATAGACTGACTGGCTCAGGTGCTTATGAAGGAAAACAATATTAGCACTGGCCTAATGCGCCATTGGATTTTACCATTGTACCATTAAAACAGCTCCAACCTGTTGAGGCCTGGACTCCCAACAAGACCTTTGAAGGTGCCCTGTGGTGTCAGGTACCAAGATGCTGGCAACAAATCCCTTAAGTCCTGTAAATTGAGAGGTGGAGTTGCTGCGGATCAGACTTGTTCCAGCACTTACCCTTAGACTCCTTTGCTGGTTTACGGTCTGTTGACAAGTATTCACCACGGCCGACTGGGAGCACTCCAGAAGCCTTGCTGTCTCGGAGATGCTCCAGAGCAATTGCTCATAATGATTTGGCCCTTGTCAAAGCTGCTCAAGTCATTAAAGATAGTTTATTAAAATGCAGAATACAAGAACCAACTGGCCACAATGAAGCGTGACAACAGATGCTTCAGCCAATCAGTGTTTGTGATGTCAAAATAAAGGAGTTCTGTTGCCATGGAAGCAAAACAACTTAAGACCAACAGTAACGTTTTGTACTTATATTTTACCTTCTGCTACTACGGCTTTATTATCACCACATTATAATCGGTGTTTGCAGCCAAAACTGATAAGCGTTGCTATTGAACGACATACTGATAAATAATATTTGCCTGCTTAGCGCTAACTAAAGAACTAAAACTGCGATAACACTCAACTAGTAAAAATCAACAGTGTGTCGTGTAAATACAGCTTATATCTGTAAATCAACACATTTGATTTAAAGGGGAATTAGTAAACATATGTAGCTTTAGCTAATAAAGTAAAATCTTCCCTCTGCCTCAGTCACAGAACTAGACCTCTGGCAGGCATCTGGCAACCACTGGTTGCTGGGTAAAAGTATGTATTCCCCAACCAGTTGGTGAACGGTTGCTGACAGTCACTGTGAAATTGATTGCTAAGGCCCATTCATGCAGGCCTAGAGATTTCTCAATAACCCCGATAACAATATGCTAGCCTGAAGTTGGTGGTAAAGAGGTTTATGGGGCTGCAATGAAAACCTTGTAATTACTTTGGTCAGTAACAGGTTGTTGTGGTCACCAGTAGATTGCATGGAAGACAGTGACTGTTCTGCAAACACCCACTAAGTTCTTGCTAAGCACTGAAAACCATGAAAAGTGTGATGCAAAAACGGTGATAATTTGCTTTCAGAGTAAAAAATGAGCCTTTTGAAGCGTGTGCACAGCTTTTACTTTAAAGGCGAGCATTCTCCATTTACAGTGTGTGTCGCACTTTTTCAAGTGTATATACATACATATATATGCTGTTATGTCAGCATGAACATTCCTTTTTACACTTTTTTGTGGTCAGAGATGACAGATACATTTTACAGCCTTTACTTAACTTTTTCACTTAGAATAAGTGTCTCTGAATATGTGGAACCACTGAATATACGTGTCACTTCTTGTCTTTGCAGTCAAACGGAGCCACAGCCAATCCATTACCCCCACAGCGATGGCCAGTACCCAGGGGGGAGCAGCTCGGTCTCTGTCACTGCCATGCCTTTTCACCCCGCATTACTGGAGCATTACCTGCCGCAAGTCCCACCCGCTCCTCGCAGAGCCGAGGGCCAGGCCACGCCCACCTCTCTATCCAGGGAGAGAGAGAGGGAACGAGAGAGGGAGCGACCCCCATACAGTGAAGGAGAGGAAAGTGATGGGGGAGAGCGGAGCGAGGGGGAACTGGTGCTCCTTACTGACTAAAGAAAGGCGACTGGGAGAAGACCCAGAAAAAGGAAAATAAAAGAGGGAGAGGGGAGGGTAGCTGAGGTGGGTGGGTTGCTCTTTGATGAATGGCAGTCGGAGAGGAAGAATGGAGGATGAACTAAAGAAACAGTGAGGGAGTGAGTGGAAACGTCATACTCACCCCCTTGTAAATTAGCCCATTCTCCAGTAAAACCTCGCCTACACAAATGCATAAAGGCAAGCTTTTGTCATTTCCTTTTACACATATCTTGTCATCACCTGCTTTGTGTCAGAACTTTGGAGTTATATTGTAGAAGGTTTATCATTTAATCCCTTCTGCTTCTTGTTTTCTTCCCATGTTGACTTTTGGCAAACAAAATCCCCCAACAGGGAGTGGAATTAAAGCAGAATCATTAAAAGTTCAGAGTACCTGCCTTCTCCTGTCAGACAGCTGAGGAACAGCTGCTCTATGGGTTCAGTGTGTCAGCTTTGCCACCTGCTGGAGTAGAATGGTTATTACTGCTGTTGCCACACATGCTATTTAAGTTTTGATACCCCAAATCCAACTGGAGGGATAAAACAATTGTGTGATTAATGGTGCATTTAAGCAATTTTGGTACTGTACTCTCAAAGTGTAGGGGACTTGGATAAAAAATAATGGTCATATTTGGTAATAGTCACCTTAGTCCAGAGGATGGTTCAAGACAAAAAAAAAATTATAAATCCTACCCTTCCCATAATGCAACTTAATACTGTTTTTTACTGGCACAAAGCCTGCATGAGGATCCTGGAGTGGTGGAGGGTTGAAACGGCAGGTTGGGCAGCAGCAGCACCAACGTGCAGATGGAGAAATGGGAGATTTAGCAGTTTAAACAGACTGCCAAAGTGGGAGGGTGTATTTGCTATATGATGTGAGGAGAGTGAGGCATCTTAGTGTGTTTGATACAGATTTCCTGACTTATTCACCATTGCATTTTGCTTTTAAGTTCACAGAAAGTTGCACAAGCATGTGCTAATGAATATGCAAGTTGATTAAATCAGCTGGCAAACGGATGAAGACAATAAAACTGCTCTATGCAGTTAGCAAAATGACTGTTCCAGGAGGGTAATTTCTGTGTTTACAAATGTTGATTTATGTCAAAATCAGATGAAATCTGACATAAGCTTTGATGTAGAGAGTGCAAAATTAGCATGAGTAATGGAGCTGCAACAGCCACATCAATGGGAAATATGGCAAGCAAAAAGGAACCACAATGATCCCTTAAGTACATTTCATAAAGTCCTAATACTCACAGCCTCGGTCATTCATGCTTGTCAGGTTTTTTGCACATTCAGGTATCTCTTTTTGGCTTAATCAAGTTAGACACAAAAAGCAGATTATTTTTTGCATTTTGTTCTTTTGCAATTGTACCAGTTGGCGAGTTGGCACCATCAGAGGTTTATCTCAGCAAACTGGCTCCCAATATTTGCTTGACATATGATCAATCTGAGCTATCAGCCTTTCTAAACATCCAACCAGCAGTTCTCACAGGGCAGTTGTTGCATATCTGCAAGTCACTTTGCAACCCACCTCCACCCAGGCTTCTCCCTATATACTGAATCTAATCCATGTCATATCTGATGTCACTGCTGCCTGCTCTGTCCTATGCCAGGTCTCCCAGTCTCTGGCTTTCCATGTATGGAATGGAAGGGGGTCCTGGAATAGAAGTTTGCCATATAGAAATTACTATGAATGGAAATGACAATCTTCATTCATATATATATATATATATATATATATATATATATATATATATATATATATATATATATATATATATATATATATATATATATATATATATAGGGGTTGGACAATGAAACTGAAACACCTGTCATTTTAGTGTGGGAGGTTTCATGGCTAAATTGGACCAGCCTGGTGGCCAATCTTCATCAATTACACATTGCACCAGTAAGAGCAGAGTGTGAAGGTCCAATTAGCAGGGTGAGAGCACAGTTTTGCTCAAAATATTGCAATGCACACAACATTATGGGTGACATACCAGAGTTCAAAAGAGGACAGATTGTTGGTGCACGTCTTCCTGGCGCATCTGTGACCAAGACAGCAAGTCTCTGTGATGTATCAAGAGCCACGGTATCCAGGGTAATGTCAGCATACCACCAAGAAGGACAAACCACATCCAACAGGATTAACTGTGGACGCAAGAGGAAGCTGTCTGAAAGGGATGTTGTGGTCTAAAACCAGGTGTTTCAGTTTCATTGTCCAACCCCTGTATATGGCACCAGTCTTCACAGATTTAAGCTAATAAAGCAATCCTGGCAGTTGCATCCTGCTGCTTCACATTAATCCAGTGTTGTTAAGGAAGTGCTTTTTTTCTGGTAGGGCACCTATGAAATTACCTTTGTGGCCCAAAAGTAACATAGAGTAAGTCAAAAGTGAAAGCCTCCTCACATCATTGCCCCACATCACACATTTAGTTTGAGCCATGATACTGTCATTGTGTGTCCATCAGTACCTTCTCCACAGCATGGTGGGTTGACTTCAGCCTTGCCTATTTTTTATTTTTTTTTGTTTGTTTGTTTTTGTACCTTTGTGTTTGTTTCTTTGAGTGTTTACTGAATGTCGCGTGGAGCATCTCCTGTCTGTGTATCCAAATGTCTGCTGTGTTTTTCTTCTGAGATGCAGCCTCCCGCAGCACTGGAGAAAATATTCACATACAATTTGTTTTTTTATTATTATCATTGTTAGCATTGTTTTTTTTAATCTTGAAAAATGATGGTCAGTTTCATCTAAACAGGTTAAAGTATTTTCCTTTAATCATCCGTTCCTGTAACATAGAGGCAGATCATCCACCAAACTTTGAGGCTGTGTCCCTAATCACTCGTCCTCTCCTTCCTTAGATCGATTATACACAGTAGTCAGCAGCAGGTTATGATTTTGGACACTTGGCATTGTTAAGTAGTGCAATGCCACCAATAATAGGAAGTGACTTTGGACCCAGCCTGTGCCTCAGATTGGACAGAGTGCTATTATTTATTGGTACAAACCCCCATCTCCTTCTTATGCTGGGAACAAATGTTTATCTGTCATAGCATCACCCAAAGTAGAAGGATGGTCAGTGGAGTAATGAGAGCTCAGACACCATCATCTTCCCTGCGTCCTTACTGATTATGGTTTAGTTTGCGCAGAGATATTAAATCTTCAGAAGCACTTCCTAGTGTACATTCTTTAACAGGAAGTTTAACATGCTGTAATCAACTAATAATCAACTAATACTAGCAAGCTTGGTTAGCAAGTTGCACATATGTGCAGGTGCAGTGCACCGTTTAACACGGTTAATTAGTGTTAAAGACTAATAAAATACCAGAAGACTCACCAAAACTGAAGCGTAAACTTTTTGGATGAGCTGTTCCATATAATTCAATAAAAAGGGACCAGCAGCACAAACACGGTGAAAATGTCTCTTTAATTGAAGAATTAGGGGATGTGAGTCTTTAAAAACAGCAATCAGCTCCATCTCACTCAAAGTGGCCACACCCCCAACTTTATTGCTTTTTAATGCTCTTAATTGGAACAGCTTAGCATCCTGACTGGATTCCTAAATTACGTTATTTATTATTTTTTTTTTTACTATCCTTTTAAACAAGCTCTATTTATAGTTTTGTGTAAAACAAACAAATAAAAAAATGTATATGTAATATTTAAAAACAAAAGTATTAGTTAGCTGATACTTTAACTTAAGTGAAAGCAGTGCTAGAATTTTCAGTAGATGGCGCGTCACAAATGTAGCGGTCATACTGAATAAACTAAAGCTAAAAATAAACGTGTTGTCTTATAGCATGTTGTTGTTAGCCTCTGAAAGCCTCAGGCTAACACTGTTAGACCCGTGGATCATTTTGGTGCCTTTGTTCTCATCACTCAGTGACCCCGGGGACTGTAAATGTAATGTAAACATGAAGTGTGTGTGCCTAAATATCACTGATGGGGTCAATCTGTCGTTGGCTGACTGTAAGGTTGACAAATCAAAATGGCGGGTAAAGATCAGTTTAAGACCTCGTTGGGGGCGGGGCTTGTTGTCCGGATGCTGGCTTTTGTGTACATGGATCAGTGAAATATTTATCCTGTTTTAGTGAAAGGCGATGAGGAGTCACCTGTCGTTAACCCCTGCTGATGTAAATATAGAAAGAGACTTTATTTTGTTTATAAGAGCTTGTGTAATTTAAAGGTGTACATTTCTCTATGTTTTCAGAGTTCTGTGCTTTTTTGTTGTTTTCTTTTTCAAAAGACAATAAATTGCTTGTGTTAACTGCATCTGATGTGATTTCTAGGCTCTGTAATAACTTAGCTCAATAATTAAAGCCTCCCAAAGGAAACTGATGGTGAACCACCACCTCAGCATTTTAACTCATCGATTGCATTTGGATATTATATCACATTCTTCTGCAACTCTTTGTTCTCCACCTCAAATTTCTATTTCTGGGAATCTGAGTTAAGTAAAGACTATGTTCTCATATTTTAGTATATTTTTTTTATACAAACTCCTGCTTGCTCCACTCTGTGTGTACGGAGAGGGGTGCACATACACACCAGCATGTTTTTCTTTGGCTTTCTTTGAGAGGACATTAAAACAAAAAAAAAGCCAGCCAAAAAGTTCTAATTCTAAGAGTTTTAGTTGGTCTAAACTTCAGTGGTTCTCCCAAAGACAGCTGGGCATGTTTTTATTTCATGTGTTTCCTGTGACAAATGGCTTCAGTCACACATTCACATAATTTAGAAGAGCAGGTCTCAAGAAAGCCACAAGCCACAAACCCTCCTGTTTTAAACAGACACAATCACACATTTACACACACGTTCAGGAAGTAATTCCCTACAGCTCTACCTGCTTTCAAAACAGCAAGTTTAAAACCGGTTGCATGTGCTGTGTTTAGGTGACATCTGTGAATCGTAAGTACAGAAACACAGTTTATGCTCTCCCCAAACAGGCTCTGCATTGGCTTACTCAGAAACAACTCTACTGGCAGCTCATCTTTGCTACTACCTTGTTTTCTGAAGGATTCCAACATAAACATGTAAGAATCAACATAAATGCCAAATTTACTCTTCTTTGTATTAAAGCATAGTTATAATATGGTTAGTGATTAAATACCAAGCATGATAAAGCAAATATGCAAGTGTGTGCATAATGAGACTGCAGCAGCCTACAACTGAGTTTGGTGCTGACTGCTCCTTTACTGTGCCAGCATCACCATCTGCTGGACAGGACCAGTGTGGCTGGCAGCTGAAAACAGCTGCGAGCTTGTGATCAGATGCAGTTAAGAAATTTAAACAGTCTGCCTGTTTCTGATTGGATACTCAGCCAATCAATCATGGACATCACTCCTATATTGTGTAATATCCAATATTCATTCACCAATATTCATTCACCAAGTGCAATACTCACCATCTTCATTATTATATGTATACACTTATTTTATTTTTTACAATCTATATATTTTTATACATACTCTTATTTTGTGTATTTTTAATACATTTTATTTTCTGTATATTTTATACATACTGTTTTATTTTCTGTATATTTTTAGATTAGATTATTATATTTTTTATTTTAGAAAGTTTGACTTTCTATTGCAAGGCACTGAACAGGAGTGGCCCTCCACTGTACAGGTGCTGGTCATAAAATTGGAATATCATGAAAAAGTTGATTTATTCCAGTAATTCCATTCAAAAAGTGAAACTTGTATATTATATTACTTCATTACACACAGACTGATATATTTCAAATGTTTATCACTTTTAATTTTGATGATTATAATTGACATGTAATGAAAACCCCAAATTCAGTATCTCAGAAAATTAGAATATTGTGAAAAGGTTCAATATTGAAGACACCTGGTGCCACACTCTAATCAGCTAATTAACTCCAAACACCTGCAAAGGCCTTTAAATGGTCTCTCAGTCTAGTTCTGTAGGCTACACAATCATGGGGAAGAGCGTTGACTTGACAGCTGTCCAAAAGATGACCTTTGACACCTTGAAAAAGGAGGGCAAGACACAAACGGTCATTGCTAAAGAGGCTGGCTGTTCACACAGCTGTGTGTGTCCAAGCACATTAATAGAGAGGCAAAGGGAAGGAAAAGATGTGGTTTTAGAGCACTTCATGGTTCCTGCTGCTGACCAACTTTATGGAGATGCAGATTTCATTTTCCAACAGGACTTGTCACCTGCACACAGTGCCAAAGCTGCCAGTACCTGCTTTAAGGACCATGGTGTCTCTGTTCTTAATTGGCCAACAAACTCTCCTGACCTTAGAAAATCTGTGGGCTATTGTGAAGAGGAAGATGCGATACGCCAAACCCAACAATTCAGAAGAGCTGAAGGCCACTATCAGAGCAACCTGGGCTCTCATAACACCTGAGCAGTGCCACAGACTGATCGACTTCGTGCCACGCCGCATTGCTGCAGTAATCCAGGCTGACAGAGCCCCCAACCATGTACTGAGTGCTGTACATGCTCATACTTTTCATGTTCATACTTTTCAGTTGGCCAACATTTCTAAAAAAATCCTTTTTTTTGTATTGGTCTTAAGTAATATTCTAATTTTCTGAGATACTGAATTTGGGGTTTTCATTAGTTGTCAGTTAAAAATCATCAAATTAAAAGAAATAAATACATCAGTCTGTGTGTAATGAATGAATATAATATACAAGTTTCACTTTTTGAATGGAATTACTGAAATAAATCAACTTTTTCATGGTATTCTAATTTTATGACCAGCACCTGTACATCCAGTATAATGTCAATAAAGGCATTATATTCTAAACTGCCTGTTAGTAAAGACAACACAAAAACAGACTCCTTTGTGCAAACAATTGGCTTAACTTTTTCTTAAATCAGTGAGTGTTACATGTCTTGTTATTCTTCTGAGGTTGTACTGTATATCTTTAAGACCTGCTAAGGTACTTTAAACCTTAGAATTGAATGAGGATGTCCTGTTTTTGGGTTTTTTTTTTTTTCCATGACTGTAAAACAAGAGGTGTGAAATGCCCCACTCCCAGGGAAGTTAGGGAGCCATTAAAATAGCCTGTGTGTTTTGACAGGATGTCCCTCAACACAAGTTTTGTAGTTCCTTCCTCCCGGCAGCTCTGAAAACCACAGGGTCAGCTGAGAAAACTGAAATCAACACAAGTCATATGTCAGAAGTTAACCAGAGAAATCAAAAGCCACACAAGCTCTTTTAATACCATTTCATCCTTTTTATTGGAAATATTTACTAACAGTTAAATAATTCTTGCCACTCCTACAGAGGTGTGAAGGATCACTGTACAGTAAGCTTTTCACAGTATTTCTTACAGTATTTACATCCCCCCACATCTCTGCCTCAGCATCTTCTTTAGCAATGGATGAGTACACTTACAACATTGCAACTGCAAACCAAGCGCTGCGTCCCTTTACACGGCGCTCTACCTTTAAAGTCAAAGCACTTACAAAAAGTAAATATCAGCATACAAAGAAAAAAATAATCAGTTTTCTGTACAGTGTTTTGTATAATTAAGTTCACACACAAAAATAGTTAATCTCAAATGGAATGCAATGCAAACTCTCTGAAGCTAACCATTTTGGTACAACAAAAAGAAGGTGGGGAATGCAATGTTAGACTCACACAATAAATAAACTGCTTTGAAATCACCTTAATAGGTGTTAATCTGTCAGTGAACTGTTTCGATGGCCAGTGTGGAACAGCAAATTCAGACAGCCTGTCTGAGATCTCAGCAGTCGACACAAAAACACATCAAATGGATCCATTTGTTTGTAAGTGGGGCACAGATCCCAGCTCATTCTCTGTTTGGATAGTTGTCACCTTAGCCAGTGTGCAATCTAAAGAGAAAAAGTTGCTGTGGCACTGTGAATAACGATGCAATGAACTTTGGTAGAATATTTGCCCGCTCCCACCTCACAATAGGCCAAACAACTGGTCCAATATTCAAATATATTGTGTAGTTCTGCGTTTACTATGGCATGCAGCAGCAGCAGCAGTGCATCAGTCCCAAGCAGGAGAGGTGACCCTGCATGGAGGAAGTTAACAGCAAAGGGTCAGCAGTTTAGGACTTTTTTTTTTTGGTCCCATTTTGTTTTACAAAGTTATGAAAACAATGTTCAAATTGAGCCAAGATGTCAAACTACATTCTCAGTGAAACAGTAACTTGTTTAACCATTTATGTTTTTAGGTACAGATATATGAGCAAGAAAGAGGCTATTCACATTAATTAAGATCTTTCCAAGTGTTTGAGAAAAGGTTTTCATCTGTAATGAAGTCCAAAGATCCAGAAAAAAGTCAAGTTGCCTTTGAGTTGTGACTGTTGTCAAACACTTAAAAGTCATATAGGATGGTTTACTAAGGAAACCTGACTGATCATGGTATGTCCTCTCACTGTGCTGCATGTGGATGAATACAGTACTCAACCTCTGCCTGGTATTAAGCTACTCTTCAAAGACCGGTCATCGATGATTTGATTGGTCACAGCTGATTTTTAATCGAGGGAACCACGTGGAATCCAGGACGGCATCTTCAACAGATTGTCCCCTTACAATTATAAGGTTCTATCTGCATTCGGACCAGTTTTGAGATACTAAATAACTGAACGTTATAAAACCAATTTAAAGCTTGATTTTGCAGATACAACCTTTTTGTTTTGTGAATAAAATGGCCAAAGTTGTATATAATTGAAAAAAATCTCATATATATTGTTGATTTAGCAGTCAACGAATAAGAATATGACAATAAGTCAATTTCGTCAAAAATGTCAGATAGAACCTTATAATTCTAAAGGGATGAGATGATATTTTGTGTCAGTGGTTCTCAGCAAATATTGTCTCAGTGCTTTGATAATGCTGTGTGTGTGTGTGAAACACCACAGTAGGTAAGGTGACAAAAGATCCAAACAGCAGCAAGTGCAATGATGTGTTGGAATGTGTTTTAAAGTCATTTACATTTAGCTTCTGTTAGGGTGTAAGATACAATTTTAGAGGAACCTAAAATGCCTTCCCTTCGAAAAGCTGTCAGCAGACCGTGCCAGTATCCTCTGTGAAGGGAGTGGAGAAATTCACTCAGTGCTTGTGGAGTGCAAATGGCCTCTTATCCAGGCTGGATTCCTACCTGGGTTTTAGAATTGTGCGTTCAAGCAGCAAATTCACCAACTTGGCATTTGTGAACGTACTAAGCAGATTCTTCCACTGTTAGTGGCATAAAATAACACTACTGAAAACACATTACAATTCATTACTGGAGTAGAAGACTCCTAAACATGTGCCATTATATGCATCAATAACACTTAAACCCAATCAGTTTTAGATTATATTAAAATCAGTTCTAATTCACACTGAGAAGAAGGTAATTATATAAAGTTAAGAGCTATTAAAGATTTCAGATATTAACAGCACCCCTCAGAAAACACCTCTCAGGTTAGGTCCTGAATGAAAGCCATTAACATCCATTAGTCTCTATGTTCTGCAGCTCAGCTGGTGAATTATTAAGCCTGTCAGTTGTATGACACCAGCAGTGGAGGACCAAGGCCAGAGTCCCCCCCTTTGGAGCCTAGAAGGGGTTAAATAGTCTGTGCGGCATATAAAATGTCACTGAAGCAAATTGAATAAAGAAGAAATTTGATCGAATCTGAATATGAAAGCCTTTAAACTATCAACGAGCCTCAAGCATGAACATTTTAGTGTTCTCAGCCTTCACTTCTTTAACCTTTTAATGTGCTTCAAGTTGGAGTCGCCAAACTAAAGTGCTTGTTTCTCCTGATGGGTGCGGGCTGAGCATAAGTAACGCCTCGAGACTGGGGCCAGTTTGCTCTGCTTTTAGCCAGGTTTGGCCAACAATGATGGAGAGAAAGGTTCCACACCACAGGCTAGCACTCTGGGCTCTCACGGCGACTTCATAAAACACGAGTAGTGCAACAGTTCAGGATACTTGAATGCAACAAATTGTCTAACTTCCTGCTGCTTTTAGCTTTAGGACTTTTGCATACGTTGTTCGTGCATGAGGCCAAAGGTCAACAAGTTACTCAGCAAGGCCCAGCATCTCCAGTCACAGTGTAATTCAGACAGAAGAGTTCTTAAATCCCATCACTGGAAATGTGTGAATTTGTCTGAGGTTGGCAAATAGATGAAAAAAAAAAATGTATCTGCACGTGCTGAATGGATTTTATCCCACAGCTTTATGAATGTGAACCAAGCTGTCAAAAGGAATTGAAAGAAAATAAGTTTTTAACATTTGTGTGAGCATGGGGAAATTAAAATGTCAGTTAAGATGCACTGGACTGCAGTGATGTGTTGCTGTTCAGCAGAGGACACTTTCACCTGTTGCTCCTCTAACTTAAAATGAGTTCAAAATCACAGACTGTATATAAAAGATGGACTGAACTGCTGCATCTGCAAATGCCCAACAGGGAGTGATGCCTCTGGTTGCAAAAAGACATCCATCTGTTTGGAAAACTTGCTTTGTGAGCTCAGTAAACCTATCCTTAACGACTTTATTGTCTGAATAGTTTGTTTAAAGTCTTACTGAATATAACAAAATGTTTAGTTTGTCCATTATGGTCCCCTGTCAAGTCAGAAGGTAGCTATGGTACCGTATGCTTTTCCATATGGCTGACAAATCACTGAGCTAATGAGCTTGCAGTGCCGGTCAGTTTCACAGACAGTCTCAGAAAGTCTCAACTCAAGGCTTCAAAATGAGACTCAGTGTTGCTAAGCAATGGCTGACACCAGAGTGGCTACATCCATCTTTTCTATGCAGTCTATGTTTCAAATTACACATTAGTTTGAAACAGTTTGAATCCAGTCTTTTGAAAACGGTGACAGCTCTAAACAGAGACGTTTCTGGTGAGTTCTGTGTTCAGTCAAAGGTTAAGATGAACACAAACACGCAGACTGGCTTGTCCACTGCAAGCTAGCTTAGAGCTAATGCCTGTCCACTTGTTACATTGGCTGTTCACAGAGGGGGAAAAACTGAACGCACTTTAGTGAGCACAGATTTCAAAGATTCCTGCTTTCTGAGCTTTAAGCACTTTTCTGTGTTAATGATTTCTCCTTCTTCCGGAGACTCAGATCTTTTCCCCGTGAAAGTAATAGTTGATCTCGTGAAAGTCACACAGCCTCAGATAACTCACTCCGCTGTCTTTTTGAAAGCTACACTGGATTTGACCCCAGATAAAACTTATGCAATATATGATTATGTAAGAAATGTTGGCTAAATCTGGGATGAATGGGAGCGGATTACAGTGTGGGGCTGAGATGGGGCTCTGACAACCTGAGGAACAGACGCATGAACCTCAACAGAGGAACGGAGATGGGGACCAAAACTGGGAACTGGAGGGAGATCAAGGATAAAAGGGCATAAAGGGAGAGGAGGCAATGGCACAGACAGGGTGACAGAGGTGGTGATTTTCCAAGAGGTTGGGAAACCTTAAATGGAAAATTTAACAGAGCGATGCGCTGTAACCATAAAAGTCAAGAAGGCGGAAAAACAGCTTGAGGACACAAAAACACACACAGTCACGTTCACACAGTTCTCCTCTTTTTAACCATCCATCCCTTCATTCTCCCTCAGTACCAATTCCAAACAAAAGAGTTGTTAACCTGAGATGTTGAATAAACCACAGCATCTTCATACAAGTAAATACATGCACATATAGCTACTACTCCCCATCACTGATTGCTATAACACAATAGTGATTCAACCTAAACCTTTTTCCATTTGCTGTTCCACACACTTGACATCTGGCAGGTCCTTCCTTTCAGGGGAAAAAAACCCACTGGCACACAGAAGTTTTACATTTCTAGCAGCAGCAGAAGCAGCAGTTTGCTGTGAATAACTCGAAGATGTGGTGAAAGAAGCTCAAAGTCCCTCAACAGGAGGCACCCAGAGGTGATCTCTGGAAAGCTCAGTGTAGAAAGCTACGGGCACTTAGCACCAAAGATGAAGGGAAAAAAAAACAAGAAAAGGTCTCAATGTGTTAAAATATCTAGAGACAGGAGGAGGAATAGTCTCACCATACACACATACACACAGAGACAAACGCCAGGCTGCACCTGTAACCAGTTTCTGGCCTAAACGAATCCACAGGTAGAGACTAGACTAGCAGCATCTGGCCCTCCTCAACTCTCTCCTTCCTCTGCTGACGTTCAATCTGGCAGCCTATCCCAAACACAGACTTCTCTACGCCTGGTTGAGCTGCCCTAAGAGGGAAAGCAAGACATTTTTCAAGATAAATTAGGAACACAGACAACCACACTCAGACAGACACACACATGGAAGTTTTGTCATTCTTGGGTTACAGTGGTGACGTATGTGGAGCTAAAGTTTGGAGGAATCAAAGAGTAATTGCGCTTGTTGCAGGAAAAGGATGCCAGGCAGACTGAGCAGTGGTCTATCAACAGCTGGCTCACAGAGAAGAGTCCCCACTGGAGAGGAAGTCCCAGCATTTAACCTTCTACACCCTCCCTCTAGGCTTCTCTCCTCGTCCTTCTGGCCTCCTTTGTCTCCTCTCATTCTGGGATCTGCAGGGCCATCACTACAGGTTTGGTCTTGAAGTATTGGTTGAAACGTAGTACGGCATACCTGCCAGAACCAAAAATAAGACGGTATGACGGCACAGATCAAAGACTCCAGCCTTATGCCTGATTTAGACTTCTGCGTCAGGTCTTAGGTCTTTGCCTAAGTACATAACCGGAAACGCCCTCTGAACTCTACACGGTAACCTACGATCTGCACCTCTCGAGAAATCTATCTACATGTTGGGTTGATGGAGCCCGCAAGGATTGTGAGTTCAGAGGGGATTTTCGGTTGCATACGTAGGCCCCAGAAAGACCCGACACAGAAACAAAATTCAGGCCTTAATGTCCAATTAGTGAAATATAAACTCCATTCATACCATGTGCAATTGTAGACATTCTTCCATTACTACTATGTCTAAACATTCATATACTCTATGGCATACATGTGAAGTAAAATATTTTAAGCTGTTTCTGTTTTTAGATGATTATGGCCAATAGGTCACAACTGCAAATAACACAAATGAAGCCTTGATGTTAAAATTCTACGTGATGTCTTTACAGGAATCAACATAAAGCAAAACCTGAAGGTTTTGGAAACCAACTGAATGCTTAGTGATTTTAATCAACCTACTTGTCAGACTTCTTTGCCACAATCAAACTTTTTGCACAGCCCATAAAATCCTGTCCCTATTCTGCCTCTGGCTTGCTAGTGCGTGTTGCAGTTGGAAAGATGTGAAATCTGTCCGCATCTGGCTCTCTGAAGGTGCTAATTTCGATACAGATCTGTAGCTAGATGTATAAATACAGCCGCAATTCCAAAAAAGTTTGGATGCTGCGTGAAGTTTAAATAAAAACAGAATGCAATAATGTGAAAATCTCATGAACCCATATTTTATTCACAATAGAAAACAGAAAATATATTAAATGTTTAAACTGAGAAAATCTAACGTAGCATTTTAAGAAATAAAAATAAGATAATTCTAAGTTTAATGGCAGCAATATGTCTCAAAAAAGTTGTGACAGGTTCATGATTACCACTGCAGCATCTCCTCTTCTTTTAACAGTCTGTAAACATCTGGAACTGAGGAGAGCAGCTGCTGGACTTTTGGAGAGGAATGTTGTCCCATTCTTGTCTGATGAAGGATTTTAGCTGCTCAACAGTCCTGAAATATGTACAGTCTTCCCTGAAAAAGACATCATCTGGATGGGAGCATATGTTGCTCTAAACCCTGTATGTACCTTTCAGCATTGATGGTGAGATGTGCACCCCTATATCACCGGAGAGCTTTTGAAGGGAGCGGTGATAACAAGCTGGATGGTCCCTCTCCTCTTTAGTCTGGAGGACGAGGCATCCATGTTTTCCAAAAAGGATTTCTAATGTCGATTCATCTGACCCACTTTGCCTCAGTCCTTTTTAGCTCAGAGAAGACAGCAACAATTCAGGGTCATGTTCGCATATGGCTTCTTCTTTGCATGTTAGAGCTTTAACTTGCATTTGCAGCTGGCGCGGTGAACTGAGTTCACAGAGTGATTTCTGAAAGTGTTCCTGAGCCCATGCAGTGATTTCCATGATGCAATCATGCCTGTTTTTAATGCAGTGCTGTAGATAAAAGGCATCCAGTACTGATTTTCAGCCTTGACCCTTGCAGCCATTTCTCCAGATTCTCAGAATCTTGTGACATTAATTACTGTAGATGCAGTTTGTTGAACTTCTGAGAAACTCTGCCTCTCTAAGATGCTCTTTTTATACCCAATCATGTTAATGACCTGTTACCAATTAATCTAATTTGATGCAAAAATATTCCAACAGTTGTTTCTTGTTAGTACCACTTATTTTTCCAGCCTTTTCTGGTCACAACTTTTTGAGATGGGTTGCTGCCATCACGTTCAAAATGAGCTAATATTTTTAATGAAATACTAAAATGTCCTCAGTTTAAACATCTGATAGGTGCAATTTGTTTATATATATATATATATATATATATATATATATATATATATATATATATATATATTGTATCACAAAAGTGAGTACACCCCTCACATGTCTGCATATATTTAAGTATATCTTTTCATGGGACAACACTGACAAAATGACACTTTGACACAATGAAAAGTAGTCTGTGTGCAGCTTATATAACAGTCTTCATGTAGAGCAAACAATTCGTCTTTTAAGATCCTCAGAGAGTTCTTTGCCATGAGGTGCCATGTTGGAACTTTCAGTGACCAGTATGTGAGAGTGGTGAGAGCTGTACTACAAAACTGAACACACCTGCTCCCTATGTACACCTGAGACCTAGTAGCAGTCACATGACATTTTGGAGGGGAAATGACAAGCAGTGCTCAATTTGGACATTTATGGGTGTAGTCTCGTAGGGGTGTACTCACTTTTGTTGCCGCTGGTTTAGACATTAATGGCTGTATATTGAGTTATTTTGAGGGAAGAATAAATTTACCACTGTATATAAGCTGCACACAGACTTTCATTGTGTCAAAGTGTCATTTTGTCAGTGTTGTCCCATGAAAAGATATACTTAAATATCTGCAGAAATGTGAGGGGTGTACTCACTTTTGTGATATGTGATATGTTTATGCATGTATGGAAGTGGCTGCTGGTCAGTGAGGCAGAGGAGGTTGCTCCCTCCTTTATTTTTGGAGAACAAAAGAAAGATCAAAATCTACAAAACACTGTGTGAGTGTGTGTGTGTGTGTATATGGTGGCAGTCACAACCCACAGCGTTAACCTTTTCACCACGCACAAACTTACCCCAGGAAGTCAAAATCGATGGAGGAGTATTTGGCCTGGATGAGAGCCCAGAAACCCCAGAAGAAGTGAGAAGCCTTGAGAAAAAAACAATTAGATATCAGATTATAACATAAACGTCTGTGAACGAGTGTGTAAGACATGCTGTGTGTAAGTTGCCCAACATCTATCTCCCCAGAGCAAACTTTGTGACCTGTACGTAGAGTGTCTCTAGCTCCGCTGGCTGACCTCCTCTGTATTCTTGGTGAAGAGTTTGTATGCCTGCAGATACACTCTGAGCCACTCCATTTGCATCTCCTGACTGGGGTACAGTCCATAGTCCAGCTCAGTCATGCCTGACCAAACACATGGACATGAGGTTGTACAATAACGCATGTTGCATGAACAGAACTGTCGCACATCACACTGCGGTTTAACTAACCTGCAAATTCATTGAAGTGGTTGCCGATGTCAAAGGCCTGGTAGTTGTAGCTGGAATATTCATAGTCAATGAAACGAACGTGACCTGAGAGACGACAAGGGAACGTGTCACATCTATGGTACATCACTGTGTTAATCCTTAATTACAGCATTTCTTTTGTCCCCCCCCCTCCCCTGTTTTTCCTCCCGGCACCGTCAAGAAAAAAAAGCAGTCAAACCACAAGCCTTTGCATTTACGTTTGTTATTAATAATAATTATGTCTGCATTGTCATGCCATTTGTCACGAATATACCCAGATGAAGAGAACCAATATGGAATACCAGGGTTTATACAGGAATCCTAGAGTTAAATTTACTACCTTTTACTACCCCGCGGAAACCCTGAATACTCTCCAGGTGCTCCTGCCACATGCAGTGCAGGATCACAAGACAGACTAGCTCTGCTACCCCATCAGTTAACTGCTACTCATTACACCTGAAGAGACTCTTAAGGTGGAACTTCTGTGGGCACCAATTAATTTTCCTTTGTTGAGGCAGGGAACGCTTTTTTTTGATGGTCAGCTTGAGATGGCAGGAAGAAGAGGGATTATGTGACTATTAGACACACTGGAGGGATCGTGTGTCAAACTGTACAGATGTCATTCACACCTGGATGACCAGAATAAGAGCCAGACCAACTCTTGAAGTTGATATGTGATGAATTGTAATAACTGGTGATTGCTTTTGAAGCGCAGATTTCCAAGTCTTTTCATTTTATTGTAAGTCTCCACTGCACTGACATGTTTGCCCACTTTAGCACGATCCTTGTTCATCTTATAACAGCTCTTTTATGAGGCAGGCTGATATTTGCTTCTGCTCTTTAAAGGCCCCACTCAGTCATGACTGACCAGGTTTTTTTTGGAAACTCAAAATGTCAACTTCTCATCAGACATCTGGAACACACATCTGTTTGTGAACATGTCGGAAAGATGCTCACTGTAATGATGAACTAGAGGTGACACTGGGTTCACAGCTACCTTATCCTGGGCTAACAGATAGCATTTATTTTCACACATATTTATCTGAAGGTTTTGGAGCTTTGAGTACAATGAAGATTACAGTCAGTTTAGAAACAGCATAAAAATCCTCATGCAAATCTGCATGAATAAACTGAAACAACTGCAGATCTTTGTTGCTAATTCAGTCCGAATAATAATAGCTAAATAATGCTTGTAGGAGGAGAACATTCTACAGGTGATCTGCTCACAATCTGTCAGTAAATGCTGCCAGCAATTATCTACTAACGCATGTGCGGTTTGTTATTTGTAGTGTAAGTGTAGGTTTCATATTGCTCAAAGGAAACATCAGGTCTTG
>CM024208.1:4674540-4711012 GCA_013435755.1 Amphilophus citrinellus
TGCGGAGTCTGCCACGCTCTCCCCTAGGCTACCAGCCACTACCGAAAGAATAGTGGTCAAGGCGCTATTTGAAGTTGGACGTTCCAGTGGTGGGAGGGGCTATGAGCTGAGTGGCTGTGTTAGCTTTGGCACAGCTAACCTGTGTGATCCGCTCTTGCTGTTTTCCATGCAAGAGCCTTAAAGCTTTGTATTGATCATCGTGCTACGTAAGAATGCTGTTTGTATGTATATTGTTTTGTTGCTATGATGTTCCACTATGAGCTTGTAATGTGTTGTATTGTTGAAGGCTTCTATTGAATTGTGAAGCGCTAACCGCAGGGAAGTAGCACTTGGGCTAATTAACCAGCCTGTTGAGTGGGCTTTTCCCAAATGAGTTGGCCTGTGATTCGGAGGTCCTTGCTACTGTATTAAGATGCTATTCGTTAAGCTAAGAAATGGTGTGCAAGCATTTGAATTTGTACAAGGCGCTATTTGAACACGAATAAGCGTTTCAAATGATTGACTTGGGATTGTGTGGCTTTTCCTACACTGGCCTTTAATAAGAGAGCAAGCTGTTGCTGCTGTTTTGAATGCAAAGCTTTCTTGCTTTGCATTTCGATAGATATATTGTGTCATTTCCCAGAGTTCAAGAACAAGAAAGTGTTGATCTTATTCTTTGTTCAGATGTTGTGTGAACAGGGTGTGTGTGTAAGCCCTGGAATGTATCTCAACAACTAATGCACCTGTAAAATGTGAATTATGCAGCACTAACACTGTGTTGTGCTGTGTCTTGTGATGTCATGTGCTGATGCAGGTGGATGTGACCATGGAAATCAGCTGGATGCGTGGAAGCCGTTCCTCCTGTGTGAGTGATGTTTGAAAGAGTGTGCAGCCACAGAGCAACGCTGTCTACATTCAGGACAATGATTCACTGTGCTTTAAGTTCTTCAGGCATTTTTTCTATCTTTTACAACTCCTTATATTCATTGATACTTGAGCAAACCTGAGTTTAAGAAGAAAAAGATCTTCTAACTCTTTGCCATCCCTGGGCTCACCTACTGGTTGCACAAAGGACTTGCACTTAATTTCCACAAATTTTAACAGGAAAAATGGCCCCATGTCATCAGCTGCCATAGCCATCTCAGTCATGTCATGAGCTGCTTTAAGTCTTTCAGCCAATCACATTTAAGCTTTGAAGCATTTCTTGGCATTTCAGCTCCAATCATTCAGCAGCAAGCATTCACAGTGCATTTTCTCCAGGAAATGCCTTTTTCTAGTTTATATTTTTATTATATTTATTAAAAAAAAAAAAAATTTATATATAACTATATCTTATTCCTACTTTTAAGTCATTTTAAGCCAAATGTTAAATAAATAAATAGAATTGCAAAAGAGTTTAAAAAAAAAAATGTTAACCATAAAGTAAAAAATGAATTTGAAAAAAGTGCCTTACCTCATATAAATTTGCCTGCAGTTCCTTACAAGCCTAATTTGCATATGGAATGTTGACTTTAGATTTGTTACATTGCATTATGACAGGGGGCTCCAAACTTGCGGCCGCGGGCCGCATCCGGCCCCGCCCACTTCCGGTCCGCGAATTGATGTCTAAAATAACATACAGTTTGGCCTTTTAAGTCACTTTTTTGACATTTCGCCTTCCCCTCCAATTAAGAGGGTTAAGCGAAATTTCTCTCTTCTATCTCCCTCCTTATTCTTTTCCTTTCACCCCCCAGCCAGTCTCGGCAGATGGCTGATGCTTCTGCCGGAGGTTTCTTCCTGCTTAAAGGGAGTTTTTCCTCCCCACCGTTGCCGACCGAGTGCTTGCTCACAGGGGATTGTTGGGGGTTCTCTTCTCTTCTCTTCTCTTCTCTCTCCCTCCCTTTTTTTTTATTTGAATTAATTGGATGCTTTAAATTTGAAAATAATAAAAAAGGTAGTCATATGCCATCTAAAATTACTTATGCTTGTGGATGTTGACTTATTTCTTTTTGCTTACAGTCTCTGTGCAAGATTAGCCTAAATGTTTACCACACAAATCTGAAAGTTGCATAAAACTTGTGGTTACCTTTGGACCAGAAAGCCAATATACCAAAACATTAGTGGGGTCAGGTTAATGATAAATATAAATGATCCTGCTGTGTGTCCTTGTATGTTCTGATCCCCTGCCTTGGTTTGGGATATCAAAAATGTTCCAGGACTCAGTGCTCTGTGTTACCTTTTTTTGCCATTAAGGTTTCAGGTTGATCACATAAAGAGTGAGACGGGAATAAAATGGCTTAAACTTTGGCTTCAGGTGTGAGAATTTCCTGGTATGGATGTGATATTTTCCAAGAATCACAAATAGGTTAACAACAAATACTATATCTTTATCCTTAAGAACACTTTTATCTATGCCAAATAATATCAGGAGGGGAGTAAAAACAAAAAGTACTCAGAAAAATAAATACTCAAGCAAAGTACAGATACCTAAAAAATCCACTTAAGTACAGTAACCAAGTATTTGTACTTGGTTACTTCCCACCTCTGCCTCACTGTAGCCAGCCAGACAAAAAAAAAAAAAAAAAAAAAGCCAAATCAACTGTGGCACAGCCAGAACTGTCTGAACATCCAAATAGATCCAATTATTAGCAGCTTCTTACAAAACTCCCACAATTTAGTCATTTAGTCAGTCATTTGTTTGATATGAGATATGAGATATGACATCTTGCTTAAACATGTAGTGTCTATTAAGGCGCGCTGGGGTGGGGGGGTGGTGTTAGAAGAAAGGAAAGAAGGAAGAAAGGAGGAAGAGGAAGAAAAAAAAAAAAATAAATAAAAAGTAGCATATGCCGCAGTGGAACTACGGGCCAAGTACGCCCACCACCAGGTGGCCTTCCTAGTGGTGGATAACGGCGGGTGATCCTTGTGTGGTGGCACACACAAGGACCGCCTCCACAAAGCGGCCACTGTAAGCAGACCGCTGTGTAGAGTGTCTGGCACTACACGGGTGTGTGGCGCCAGCTTCTTCCTTCTACATTTACTGATGAGAGCAGGGCCTGCAGCAGCACCTTGTAGATTTGAGTTGATTCATTTTTTGACCTGAAAACACCATGCCATGTGCTGTAAAATCTTGTCATCTCCAAAAGGGCTAATCCTGCACTACTGTTCATTCTTATAGCCATGGCTGCAGTGCAGGTGCATAATCTACCTGAGCCAGAACCAGAACAAAGTCCAATTTTGTTTTGGTTCTTGCTGCTGAGGCCTCTTTGAAGCACTGAAAGGTCCCTCATTGTTTATTATTCTTGAATTAGGTTTATAAAGCACAATCTGGCCTTCAAAGAGAAAAGACTTGAAGTTGGACATCACACACGCGCACACACACACACACGTGCACATGCATGCCCGTGCACACATATACACACATACACGATGATCCAACATCAATAGTGACACACACTTATTATTTCGGGAGCAAGAAAACCTTGCAGAAAACAGTAAAAGGTGTGTAATTTTGATGCATGCATTGAATGGTAAAAAAGTTGCGCCACCTGGTGGACAAATATAAAAATCAAAAATTCAAAGTCAGTAGTCCAAAATAAAATCTTCATGAAAAAGATTGCATTGGTTTATGTGAAGATAAACATGTGATCAAAAATGCAATTTTCAATGGTTTTGAATGGGACATTTTGTGTCCCTAGGATAACGAGTGTGACTTTTTCAACTGCTAAGCTAATTTAGGCTATTTTTAAAAACTGATTTGACAGTTCTAAAATTTGTTGAAAATGATTACCCTTTGGCAAATCTGAGTTAGGTTCAATCAGCACAGGCAAATTTAAAAAAAAAAAAAAAAACGCAAAATGTCCCTAAGATCTCCTAAGGGTTAAACATGTAGTGTGTATTAAGGCGCGGGGTGGGTAAAAGAAAGGAAAGAAGGAAGAAAGGAGGAAGAGGACGAAAAAATTAAAAAAAATAACACCACAAGGTGGCCTTCCTAGTGGCGGGTAGCGGCGGGTGATCCTTGTGTGGTGGCACACACAAAGGACCGCCTCCACAAAGCGGCCACTGTAAGCAAACCGCTGTGTAGAGTGTCTGGCACTACACGGGTGTGTGGGCGCCAGAGGGGGGAGTCGAACTCCCGCTCCTGTGTTGCGGAGTCTGCCACGCTCTCCCCTAGGCTACCAGCCACTACCGAAAGAATAGTGGTCAAGGCGCTATTTGAAGTTGGACGTTCCAGTGGTGGGAGGGGCTATGAGCTGAGTGGCTGTGTAGCTTTGGCATCTAACAACAAACCTCTACAAAATCAGGACATAAGCACTATCATTCAGAAAGAAAGAAATATTCATATGGAACTATATTAAGTGCCAATAAACAATCAAGGGACATAATCAATAAGGAGTAATGTAGAGTGTCTCTACACTCTTGTGTTTGGCTCCATTCTTTTCACAGCCTCATCACAAATCAGACACCTTTGCCTTTTTGCCTTTTTTTCTTTTTTGAATGCTATTGCTACAAGCAAATCCTTGTCCGTCTTAAGCCTGTCTATCCTGATTCTTGCTTAAACATGTAGTGTGTATTAAGGCGCGCGGCGGCGGGGGGTAAAAGAAAGGAAAGAAGGAAGAAAGGAGGAAGAGGAAGAAAAATAAAAAAATAACACCACCAGGTGGCCTTCCTAGTGGCGGGTAGCGGCGGGTGATCCTTGTGTGGTGGCACACACAAAGGACCGCCTCCACAAAGCGGCCACTGTAAGCAAACCGCTGTGTAGAGTGTCTGGCACTACACGGGTGTGTGGCGCCAGAGGGGGGAGTCGAACTCTCGCTCCTGTGTTGCGGAGTCTGCCACGCTCTCCCCTAGGCTACCAGCCACTACCGAAAGAATAGTGGTCAAGGCGCTATTTGAAGTTGGACGTTCCAGTGGTGGGAGGGGCTATGAGCTGAGTGGCTGTGTAGCTTTGGCACAGCTAACCTGTGTGATCCGCTCTTGCTGTTTTCCATGCAAGAGCCTTAAAGCTTTGTATTGATCGTCGTGCTACGTAAGAATGCTGTTTGTATGTATATTGTTTTGTTGCTATGATGTTCCACTATGAGCTTGTAATGTGTTGTATTGTTGAAGGCTTCTATTGAATTGTGAAGCGCTAACCGCAGGGAAGTAGCACTTGGGCTAATTAACCAGCCTGTTGAGTGGGCTTTTCCCAAATGAGTTGGCCTGTGATTCGGAGGTCCTTGCTACTGTATTAAGATGCTATTCGTTAAGCTAAGAAATGGTGTGCAAGCATTTGAATTTGTACAAGGCGCTATTTGAACACGAATAAGCGTTTCAAATGATTGACTTGGGATTGTGTGGCTTTTCCTACACTGGCCTTTAATAAGAGAGCAAGCTGTTGCTGCTGTTTTGAATGCAAAGCTTTCTTGCTTTGCATTTCGATAGATATATTGTGTCATTTCCCAGAGTTCAAGAACAAGAAAGTGTTGATCTTATTCTTTGTTCAGATGTTGTGTGAACAGGGTGTGTGTGTAAGCCCTGGAATGTATCTCAACAACTAATGCACCTGTAAAATGTGAATTATGCAGCACTAACACTGTGTTGTGCTGTGTCTTGTGATGTCATGTGCTGATGCAGGTGGATGTGACCATGGAAATCAGCTGGATGCGTGGAAGCCGTTCCTCCTGTGTGAGTGATGTTTGAAAGAGTGTGCAGCCACAGAGCAACGCTGTCTACATTCAGGACAATGATTCACTGTGCTTTAAGTTCTTCAGGCATTTTTTCTATCTTTTACAACTCCTTATATTCATTGATACTTGAGCAAACCTGAGTTTAAGAAGAAAAAGATCTTCTAACTCTTTGCCATCCCTGGGCTCACCTACTGGTTGCACAAAGGACTTGCACTTAATTTCCACAAATTTTAACAGGAAAAATGGCCCCATGTCATCAGCTGCCATAGCCATCTCAGTCATGTCATGAGCTGCTTTAAGTCTTTCAGCCAATCACATTTAAGCTTTGAAGCATTTCTTGGCATTTCAGCTCCAATCATTCAGCAGCAAGCATTCACAGTGCATTTTCTCCAGGAAATGCCTTTTTCTAGTTTATATTTTTATTATATTTATTAAAAAAAAAAAAAATTATATATAACTATATCTTATTCCTACTTTTAAGTCATTTTAAGCCAAATGTTAAATAAATAAATAGAATTGCAAAAGAGTTTAAAAAAAAAATGTTAACCATAAAGTAAAAAATGAATTTGAAAAAAGTGCCTTACCTCATATAAATTTACCTGCAGTTCCTTACAAGCCTAATTTGCATATGGAATGTTGACTTTAGATTTGTTACATTGCATTATGACAGGGGGCTCCAAACTTGCGGCCGCGGGCCGCATCCGGCCCCGCCCACTTCCGGTCCGCGAATTGATGTCTAAAATAACATACAGTTTGGCCTTTTAAGTCACTTTTTTGACATTTCGCCTTCCCCTCCAATTAAGAGGGTTAAGCGAAATTTCTCTCTTCTATCTCCCTCCTTATTCTTTTCCTTTCACCCCCCAGCCAGTCTCGGCAGATGGCTGATGCTTCTGCCGGAGGTTTCTTCCTGCTTAAAGGGAGTTTTTCCTCCCCACCGTTGCCGACCGAGTGCTTGCTCACAGGGGATTGTTGGGGGTTCTCTTCTCTTCTCTTCTCTTCTCTCTCCCTCCCTTTTTTTTTATTTGAATTAATTGGATGCTTTAAATTTGAAAATAATAAAAAAGGTAGTCATATGCCATCTAAAATTACTTATGCTTGTGGATGTTGACTTATTTCTTTTTGCTTACAGTCTCTGTGCAAGATTAGCCTAAATGTTTACCACACAAATCTGAAAGTTGCATAAAACTTGTGGTTACCTTTGGACCAGAAAGCCAATATACCAAAACATTAGTGGGGTCAGGTTAATGATAAATATAAATGATCCTGCTGTGTGTCCTTGTATGTTCTGATCTCCTGCCTTGGTTTGGGATATCAGAAATGTTCCAGGGCTCAGTGCTCTGTGTTACCTTTTTTTGCCATTAAGGTTTCAGGTTGATCACATAAAGAGTGAGACGGGAATAAAATGGCTTAAACTTTGGCTTCAGGTGTGAGAATTTCCTGGTATGGATGTGATATTTTCCAAGAATCACAAATAGGTTAACAACAAATACTATATCTTTATCCTTAAGAACACTTTTATCTATGCCAAATAATATCAGGAGGGGAGTAAAAACAAAAAGTACTCAGAAAAATAAATACTCAAGCAAAGTACAGATACCTAAAAAATCCACTTAAGTACAGTAACCAAGTATTTGTACTTGGTTACTTCCCACCTCTGCCTCACTGTAGCCAGCCAGACAAAAAAAAAAAAAAAAAAAAGCCAAATCAACTGTGGCACAGCCAGAACTGTCTGAACATCCAAATAGATCCAATTATTAGCAGCTTCTTACAAAACTCCCACAATTTAGTCATTTAGTCAGTCATTTGTTTGATATGAGATATGAGATATGACATCTTGCTTAAACATGTAGTGTCTATTAAGGCGCGCTGGGGTGGGGGGGTGGTGTTAGAAGAAAGGAAAGAAGGAAGAAAGGAGGAAGAGGAAGAAAAAAAAAAAAATAAATAAAAAGTAGCATATGCCGCAGTGGAACTACGGGCCAAGTACGCCCACCACCAGGTGGCCTTCCTAGTGGTGGATAACGGCGGGTGATCCTTGTGTGGTGGCACACACAAGGACCGCCTCCACAAAGCGGCCACTGTAAGCAGACCGCTGTGTAGAGTGTCTGGCACTACACGGGTGTGTGGCGCCAGCTTCTTCCTTCTACATTTACTGATGAGAGCAGGGCCTGCAGCAGCACCTTGTAGATTTGAGTTGATTCATTTTTTGACCTGAAAACACCATGCCATGTGCTGTAAAATCTTGTCATCTCCAAAAGGGCTAATCCTGCACTACTGTTCATTCTTATAGCCATGGCTGCAGTGCAGGTGCATAATCTACCTGAGCCAGAACCAGAACAAAGTCCAATTTTGTTTTGGTTCTTGCTGCTGAGGCCTCTTTGAAGCACTGAAAGGTCCCTCATTGTTTATTATTCTTGAATTAGGTTTATAAAGCACAATCTGGCCTTCAAAGAGAAAAGACTTGAAGTTGGACATCACACACGCGCACACACACACACACGTGCACATGCATGCCCGTGCACACATATACACACATACACGATGATCCAACATCAATAGTGACACACACTTATTATTTCGGGAGCAAGAAAACCTTGCAGAAAACAGTAAAAGGTGTGTAATTTTGATGCATGCATTGAATGGTAAAAAAGTTGCGCCACCTGGTGGACAAATATAAAAATCAAAAATTCAAAGTCAGTAGTCCAAAATAAAATCTTAATGAAAAAGATTGCATTGGTTTATGTGAAGATAAACATGTGATCAAAAATGCAATTTTCAATGGTTTTGAATGGGACATTTTGTGTCCCTAGGATAACGAGTGTGACTTTTTCAACTGCTAAGCTAATTTAGGCTATTTTTAAAAACTGATTTGACAGTTCTAAAATTTGTTGAAAATGATTACCCTTTGGCAAATCTGAGTTAGGTTCAATCAGCACAGGCAAATTTAAAAAAAAAAAAAAAAACGCAAAATGTCCCTAAGATCTCCTAAGGGTTAAACATGTAGTGTGTATTAAGGTGCGGGGTGGGTAAAAGAAAGGAAAGAAGGAAGAAAGGAGGAAGAGGACGAAAAATAAAAAAATAACACTACCAGATGGCCTTCCTAGTGGCGGGTAGCGGCGGGTGATCCTTGTGTGGTGGCACACACAAAGGACCGCCTCCACAAAGCGGCCACTGTAAGCAAACCGCTGTGTAGAGTGTCTGGCACTACACGGGTGTGTGGCGCCAGAGGGGGGAGTCGAACTCTCGCTCCTGTGTTGCGGAGTCTGCCACGCTCTCCCCTAGGCTACCAGCCACTACCGAAAGAATAGTGGTCAAGGCGCTATTTGAAGTTGGACGTTCCAGTGGTGGGAGGGGCTATGAGCTGAGTGGCTGTGTAGCTTTGGCACAGCTAACCTGTGTGATCCGCTCTTGCTGTTTTCCATGCAAGAGCCTTAAAGCTTTGTATTGATCGTCGTGCTACGTAAGAATGCTGTTTGTATGTATATTGTTTTGTTGCTATGATGTTCCACTATGAGCTTGTAATGTGTTGTATTGTTGAAGGCTTCTATTGAATTGTGAAGCGCTAACCGCAGGGAAGTAGCACTTGGGCTAATTAGCCAGCCCGTTGAGTGGGCTTTTCCCAAATGAGTTGGCCTGTGATTCGGAGGTCCTTGCTACTGTATTAAGATGCTATTCGTTAAGCTAAGAAATGGTGTGCAAGCATTTGAATTTGTACAAGGCGCTATTTGAACACGAATAAGCGTTTCAAATGATTGACTTGGGATTGTGTGACTTTTCCTACACTGGCCTTTAATAAGAGAGCAAGCTGTTGCTGCTGTTTTGAATGCAAAGCTTTCTTGCTTTGCATTTCGATAGATATATTGTGTCATTTCCCAGAGTTCAAGAACAAGAAAGTGTTGATCTTATTCTTTGTTCAGATGTTGTGTGAACAGGGTGTGTGTGTAAGCCCTGGAATGTATCTCAACAACTAATGCACCTGTAAAATGTGAATTATGCAGCACTAACACTGTGTTGTGCTGTGTCTTGTGATGTCATGTGCTGATGCAGGTGGATGTGACCATGGAAATCAGCTGGATGCGTGGAAGCCGTTCCTCCTGTGTGAGTGATGTTTGAAAGAGTGTGCAGCCACAGAGCAACGCTGTCTACCAGACTGACTGTTTGTGTTCTGCTCTTTCACTTGTGTTGTCTCTCTTTAATTCTTGCTTTCCTCTGGCTGCCTCTTGTCTTTCTATTCATAGACATACACAAGCAGACGCCGCATCGAGCGGGCCGGCCCGTTGCTGTGACACATCAACGCAGAGCCGCCATATTGGATGTGGCAGATGTGCGCTGTAAACGAATCCAAGTGAATGGACTGAACTTCATCAAGCGCCTTTCTACAAACTTCTGTAAGTTCATGTGTCTCACTCGCACATTCAAACATGCACTTTCTCTCATAATTATAAATGTTCAATAATCCAGGTATGTGAGGGTGCAGCAGCAGCAAACCAGCGTCTGTATTTCTTTGGCTTTTATGAGTGTTTACAGCTGTTTGTAACGCTCTTACGCTCTACAAGAACCAAATCAAATACTTGTAGGTTACTTAGCATTCATTTAAAGATGAATTGATTGTTTACAGATTATGAATTAGTTCCAGATGAATTGATTATTTACAGCTATAAATTGATTAGTTAGAGACTTATTAACTAACTGCTGGCTTGAAGTTTTTTAGGCTTTGGTTGGCCTTCAATCTCAGCATCAAAATGAGGAGGAAGCTGGTCAAAGCCATGAGAGGCGTCTACGTGACCGCGGCCGTCTTCACCCTCAGTCGTCGTGGTCGTGGTCAGTGTGGGCCGATTGAGTCTCTCCCCGAGCTTGTGCTTTATGCGTCTTCCCGGGGCCAAAGTGTGCAGACGGAGCGGAGCGTTGTGGTAGCTGTGAGGTGCAGAAAAAACAGGAATAACATCATGAAGAGGTGTGATGAAAAAGATTGCCTTTTAAATGTTTGTTTTTGTATTGATTGAAAGAGCCCTGAGCTTGGAGCCAAACAGACCTGAGCGTGTCATCAAGCACTTGGTGGTCCAGCTGCTGGTACGCTTGCAGTGTGCGGTTGTGGATGGTCAGGGGGCCATGTTCCTGCGCTGGATGGGTGGATGTTGTAGAAGGTAGGAGCCGCATTGGTGAGCGTGGGCAGGTGATCATCTGGGATGGTGGCTGTGGGTTTTGTGAGTGTAACACAGTAGAGAAAGGTATTATATATTCTAGATGAATGGGCCAATAGGTTCGGCTATGGGAGCACAATGAGGTGTTTAAGTGACACACAAAGGCAGTTGGATCATTTTAAAGGACAACTAGCTTTAGTGACATAAACCATAGAATTGACGAACAGTTGTACAAGGCTCACAATCATGAAAATAAAATTACACACAATAAAACACATAAAATAATAATACCACTTGGCCAAGTGCTAGTTCTCAATATCAAATCTGTTGGGTGCACCCTGGTAATCTGAATTCCAAATTGTAATGGACAACAGAACAACAGATTAATCAATTTCAGTTCCAATTCAGGTTCAACTCAACACCATTCACATGAGGAGGATTTCCTACACAGCAGGTTGTTATAATGTCTGAAATAAACTTGTCCAAAGGGTAATGTCCAAAATTCCAGGATGAAACAATAAGCAAAAATGTCAGTCAGTGGTCTCGCGCATAACCAACTGTGTGTGAAGGTATGAGTGATACAGGCCTACCACACCGCAGGGTGCAGCAAGGCTCCAAATGGAAAAGAAGGGATCCAGTTCTTTCTCTAAGTTCAGGTGGGAAGGCTCGCCATCACAGTCACAGGAGGAATCCACCTCAGGAACAATCCAGCATGGAAAAAAAACCTGACCTGTCGACAGACAGGACCAGCAGAATAATAGAATTTTTATTAAGCTGTTCTAGCTTTAATCCTTAAATCATATCTCTATAGACATCATAGTTGACATCAATCCGTCATCAAAGCGCTCAAATTTGCAATAAGACAATTCTCTCTCACTTCAATGCAGTATTTCACTGCATTATCAGCCCACTTTGTTGTAGATTACAAAAGCATTTTTCAAATACAACATTAAAATATCACATTTTACCCAAAATCAGTAAAAGTCTACATTTGAATAATTAAACAGTTCAGATAAAGGCTATTATTTAACAACAACGTGATAAACAGAACAAAAAACCTGAATGAAAGGCACATAATATGCTCACCGATCTCAATGCGATACGTTTGGGACAACGATATGGTGGCTCTCAGTCCGGACACGTGGGGCACTTCAGCTGAACGGAGAACGAGATGAACTTCAAGGAAACCAGTAGCCAATAAGAGCTAACAAGGCTAACGAGGTAGCTCTAACAGTGCTCGGCAGAAAACTGAAGCTCAATCTATTTACTCACTTCACGGCTTCCAGCTTAGAAGTCAGATGGCAAACAGCAATTGCAAAAGAGCTCGTCTCAAGTTCGTATCCAGTACTACAATCGTCTTGACACACAGACTCTCACGCTGCACAGCCTAGCGGTCTCCTCCTCATGGCGGATCTTTTCGCTCACACAAACAATGCTACAGACACGGGGAAGGAGGGCGGGACCTACAGCGGCGGTCTGCATTCTGATTGGTTGATACACACTGAAAACTAAACTTTTTATTGGCTAGGTAGACTACTTAGTTTCCCTAACTCCTACTTCTTAAAGAGGCATCCCCATTTTATGTGGGTTACATGAGCAAAGTGTGAGCATGTGGGGTGGTGAATAAGGTCAGTTGTAAGTTTTGAGTTTGTGTGATCTCTGCAGGTTTGTGTTGACCTCAAGCGGTTCATCCCAGGTAAATCCAGGTGTGTCTCAGGCCGGGATGAAATGCTGTCAATTGTTTCTTCTTTGCCCGTTTCTTCTGGAACAACCTATCACCCCCCCCCCCCTTTTTTTTTTAATACACACTGCAACATTCAGAGTATGAATTTGCACCTATTTTCCACGCAAAAAGTGTCCAAGTCCACCCGCGCAGCAGGAGGATCCAAATGGATGAGGATCAGGAATTGAGACGTGATAAGGCCCAGATCCAGTTGAGGCTCCACTTATTTTGCAGCTCATCCAGTCTGGATCTGTTCATAATGGATTCATTTTCCCGATCTGATGTGCATTCTTGAATTAAAATGCCTCATCCTCCCAAAATGTACTGAAATATTTCAAACGTATAAAGCTGAGGCATTTCTCACAGCATGTTTGCCTTTCCTGTTAAAACTTTACATTCATTACAGACTTGGAAAGCTGCTGTGAATGCTTTCAGCTAAATATGAAACTCTGACTGAACTCTGACCTTTAACAGTAACTCAGTGAAACATCTGTGCTGTGGCTGTCAGAGAGCTGTCATCTATGAGCTTGAGCTGATCTTTGATGAGCTTGAGCTGATCTTGGGTCAGATGAAATGGTTAAAGTGGAAAGATGAAAGCAGTTTTTCTGTAAATCTCATTTGTTATTTGATCCAGTAATGGCAGAAATAATGCAATTGTCAATGAAAGAAATGAATCAAGTGAGGTTGCTATTCCATCAATAGATTCCATTTCTATTGTACAATTATTTAAAGAAATAACCATAAACTGAAGTGTACGGTGGCCCTGAGAGGCCAAATGCACTGCAATGTAAGAAAACACCAGCAAATAGAAAAATGCTGCAAAAGCACACAAAACAAAACAGAAGTTGAAAAAAACAAAACGTGCAATGTAAGAAAACACCAGCAAATAGAAAAATGCTGCAAAAGCACACAAAACAAAGCGGAAGTTGAAAAAAACAAAACGGAAGTTGAAAAAAACAAAACGGAAATAAATGCACAGCAACTTAAGAAAACACCAGCAAATAGAAAAATGCTGCAAAGGCACACAAAACAAAACGGAAGTGTTTTGGGGGGAGACAATATTGTGACGGACCAGCTGCGGAAGTGACAGAACCCAGAACATGCAAACGACGTATGGAGACACTTAAATGAAACGAAGGATTTTTCAGAGTTGTGAGGGACAAAAACATGCAAGGTAATGTGTGTGTTTATTGCGTGATCCATATAATACTGTAGCTATATGTTTGCTATTTAATGTTTACTGTTAGCCTGGGCTAGTTTGACTGCCACTTTTGTAGCTAAAACAAATTGCTAAAATCGGACAATTTTTTTTTGTTTTTCAGGTTAAGATGTATTGTCCATTCTGTGGGTTTAAGTTTGAAAACTTGACAAAATTTTGCTGTTCCTGTGGAAAAGATATAAGTTTTGTTCCGGTTAAAGATGCTACTACCACTGCAGACCCTGAACACTCAAGAGGTATATTTTTCAAGCTCCCTGGTATTTTTAATTTGTACTAGTTCTGTAAGCAAATAAAATGATGAGGCCAAGAATTGTTCAGCTTGTTAGTGTTTATACTTTTGTATTAACCTATGATTACATGGTGTGAAACATGAAAGAATTTGTTTTTAGTTGGAAAATGATAGGCATCTGGTGTGACAGATACATTTCTGAAACCAAGACCTGATTTTTAATGAAGAAGTGTTTTATGTAAAGTATGTTCATATGGTTTTTCAATTGCAACTTTATCATGTTTGCCTTTGTATCATGAGCCAAAGTAGACCAGTAAAGGATCTTTTATGGTCTCTCCTCCACTTCCCTGCCTTTCCAGGAAAGTCAGTTGTTCAGCAGTTCTTCAAGTACCGTGAAGGAAAAGAGGCAGAAAGAAGGATGTTCTCAAAATGCAAAAATAAATCAAAGAAAATAGTGAAGGTAATAATTGAAATATTTGAAAGCGAGGCTGTTTTCTGACAGAATGAAACAGTTGTGCAAAATGTGACCACCATTTTTTTTTTCTGATATATAATCTAGATTTCTGTTGGGATCATGAACAAAACCAAGACTGGCATGAGGCCCATAAGAGGGAAAACACTACCATTAGATGTTGAACCAAGTTGGTCGTCTGAGAAACTTTTGGGTGCTGCTATTAAAAAACTGAAAGATTTCAACCAAGATATGGAAGCTGGAGAATACATCCTGCTGTACCCTGATGGCTCTCAAGTAAAAAATATTCCTGGAACTGACACGCCTTTTACAATTCAACTCTACAAAGAGGCTGCTGGAAAATCTTACCAAAGAATTACACTGTTTGTCTGCACCACTGAGGGCTTCTTGTCAGAAAGTGAGTATTAAATATAGTTGGCACAATTTTAGTTCTCTCTTTTACCATCTCTATTGTCTAATTTCTTTATTTCTGTGATTAGTGCTTTTGTTTTTAACTAAAGTTAAAGTTAGAATTCTAGCCAGTGTGTTGAACAGCATTGAGCATCCAACTGTAACTGTGATCATCAAATATTCTGTAAGGTCCCAGAGATGAAAGTGATTCCGAAGATGAGGAGGATGATGAAGTTATTGTTAGGGTTCCACCCATTATGTCACCTCTCTCTGACACAGTGGTAGGTAAATTTCAGGGATTTATTAGTTCAAGATTTTTGTGCTCTCCATTCAGACATATTGCATTCAGTTTCTGGATATAACAATAATAAGGTTTTAAAGGAATATAGAGTGGTAAGAATTAGAGTTGTGACAGACAATGAGTTTAGGGTTTCATGATTATATTTGACAGCTTTGGACAAGCCCAGAAAGTAGTACACCAGAGTCCAGACATCGGTAAGTTAGCTGCTTTCTGACACATTGATGTGGCCTCAGTGTCAGGGATATAAACATGTAATGTTTTTAATTCTTTAAAGTTTGCATTTGATGGCCACTTAAATTTTTCTGTTTTGTAGCATTCTTATCTTCTTAATCATTTAAACTCTGCATTTTATAGGTCACCCTCAACATCCCAGCCATCAAGTGTGCAAGTATATAATATTCTTGTATATACTGTAATAATGCTACATTTCCATTTCGAAGTTAAATGTGTATGCCATTACGCATTTTTTTTGTAGTGTACAGTGTGTTTATGTTGCAGGTTCAGAATGCTACAGGACCCCAAAAGGCATCCACCTCAGCAGATCATATTTCAAGTCATTTCTACAAGTTAGTCATAATGTTATATCACAACCTTTCATTTTTATTTTGAATGCAGTATAGAAATAACATGGTCAGTGACAATTTTTTATTTTTTTTTTTTAAATTACTGAGGTTCTCTATCTAATCCACAACTCTAATCATAACATTTTCTGTCAAAACAGCCAAATTCTGAGCCAGACTACCCATTAAATTTACTGCATTTATCTTGTGTTTGTACTTTCCTTCCACAGTACATATACCAACATTTATGCACCTGTCATCATTGACAGCAGTTCTTCAGAAGCTGAGGTAGAGGACTTTCCAAAGGAAGACAGGTAATTTGATATTTCAAAGTACAATAAACACATAGTTTTGTGACTATTTTTTTTTGATACATGTAAAACATGTATCAAATATGTATTGTCCATTGAACATTATATATTACTGTTACTGCTGCTATTTTTGATCCAGTACACTTTTGACAGGAACAAAAATGTCTAACCGTTCCTCTGTAGTTGTTGCTCTGCTGATAAATGCATTCATGCAAAAGGATTCTGAAAATTCTTTGTTTACTGGGGATTGTTCTGAAGATTCATATTTTGTTTTTGAAAATTACTTAAAAGAAAAAAATATAAAAAGACAACAAATAAAACACAACTCCCAAATAATAACAGCAAAAAGCTTGAACGCACAAAGTGGAAAAGAGTTTAAATATTATCTTGCTTTTCACTGATTGATTCTACAGTGATGAACCTGATGGACTAACGGCTGCAGATGTCATCTCAAATCTGTCTCTGAAGATTAACAAAACTTCCTGTAGCAGATTCAACATTAACCGAGCTAATGTCTGGGATGGTGCCTATAGAGGCTTCAGACGCTCTACATATAGCCCCAACTCTGCCATGATGGTGAAATTCTCCGATGATATTGGGCTGGTGGAAGAGGCTTTGGACACAGGTGGGCCTGCTCGAGAATTTCTCACCCTTTTGATGGAAGCCGTAAAGACAAGAAGAATATTTGAAGGAAAAGACCACGCCAAATACCTCACATTTGATAGCAAAGGTAGTTATTTTTTTCCCACATTTTTTTTCAATACTCATAATTGGTTTATTATAATGTAATATTTTTTTCCTTTAGCTGCAGAGGAAAATGAATATTTCTACGTTGGAAGAATGATCGCAGTGTCCATTGTTCATGGTGGTCCAGGGCCACGTTGTCTTTCCCCAAACTTCTTCATGTATCTTGTTGGCAAAGACAAGACATTTGAGGCTCCAATTGATGATATACCAGATGAAGAAATCAAGAAGGCTCTCCTTGAGGTATTTTGTAAGGTTGGGATACTGAAGAACCTCAATAAAGGGAAAAGACATGGATTTAGTTTTGGTTATCCACTGAATGTATGATTGCAGAAACTTGTTGATTAGAGAGTGTGTTAGACTGCACTGTAAGAGTGAAGGATGTCACTTGAATGAGTCAGTTTTTTTTTTTTTTTTAGCCCAATTATATGGTTATGAACATGGCTTTCAAATGTCTCAAATTATGTAGTCATAATTTCCATTGTGAAAATATTTGAATAGTCCAAGCCCTAATAATTTTGATAGATTGTTTAATGTGAAATAAGTAAAACTAAATACATATACTGTGTTTTTGTTTTTATTTTAGATAAAGAATGCAAAATCCGTGAATGAGCTGCGAGTACTTTCTGAAAAACACTCCAGCTCCATCATGGGGACACTGGAGGATAAGAAGAAGGTAGTAGCTGATTACATTCAGTGGTACTTCATCTATCGAAACCATCTTTCCATCCAGAGGTATGACATTCTGACTATTCAGTAGTTACTTTTGTTTTCTAATGAACTTATTTGGTTTTCAAGATCCACTCCACCTCCCAATAATAAAAGAAAACCAATGTTATAAATGCAAGAGCTCTTTTGGGTCGGGGGGGCTGGGCTTTGCTTCTGTTTTATAGCAGGATGTGTCTTAGCTGGGTAACAATGCCGGTTTGATTCTTACACAATAGCTTTTGTTTAATTGTTGAGAGTTAATTATGCTGTAGGTAAGGGAAAACAACCTTGACAAGTAACATCTAAATAATCTATTTTTTTTTTTTAAATGACTTTGTTTTATAGGTTCAGAGAGGGTCTAGCGACGCTGGATTTTGTCAACGCCCTGGAACAGCATCCTTCACTCTTCTCCTTGTTCATGTGCTACACTGAGACCAGGCTGACAGCTGATGCTGTGGAGGACATCTTCCACATGCAGTTCAGTCCACCTGGCAGCACCAGGCGTCAAGAGGAAACAAGAGTACTCAGCTACTGGCAAGACTATCTGCTTTATGTGGAAGGTATTAAAGTTGGTTGAAAATGTAATCAGTATTAAGCGTAAGGGCACATTTGTCAGTTTATTCCCATTAAATAATTTTTTTCCTTCTTACCTCCCCAGAGAAAAATAGAAATCTGTCTTTGGAAGACATCCTTATGTTTGCTACTGGACTGAGGGAAATTCCTCCAGCAGGAATTCAGCCAAAGCCACAGCTTCTTTTTGAGGCCACCTCACACTTCCCTGTAGCAAATGTTTTCCAGTGTTACACAGTTATGAGGAGTTTCAAGAAGCCATGGATTATGGCATCCAGAACTCTCCTGGGTTTGGACTTCCCTAAACTCCAAATCTTGTTGCTCATAAGTTTAACCTCAGCATTTATGGTTTGAATCAAAAGTTTCAAATTTTACATTATTTTATAAACCCCCCCATGTTATCAAATTTTATTTTAGCATTTTGTGATGAAACGTTTCAAGAAAGTCTCTAAACATAGTACATAAAGATTGGTGTATCTCAGTAAATTAGAATATCTGGATTTGTCATTTCAAAAACACTAATCGTAATTGGCAAAATTTTAAAAAGTTTAAAATATTTATATCTTGAAAATTAGCATTTTAAAATTGAAAAAAATCAAACATTTCCTCAATATTCAAATGCACTGAGACACAGTGGTAGAATTATACAGAAAAAAAGATCAGCACTCTGAGGAAAAAAAAGCTTTATTTTAATAATAGTGCATTTTTCTTTTTGAGGAACACATTTGTGAAGAAATGCTCATTATTCTTAGAGTTAACAAAAATACTGATCTTGAATGCTTTTGTAAACTGTCTTAGTTAAACAAATCTGTACCTCCATGTGCTGTTTGATGTTACATCATTAAAAGGAAAAAGTTCTTCACACAGTAGAACACATGGTCTTCTGCTTTCTTCAGGTCGAAAACCTAGCCAGTGAAAGTTTTCAGTAGTTAAACAATTTTAAACAAAAATAGTAATTCTGTAACAAATTTGTATCTAAAGTTTGTTCAAAGTTGTTTTTTTTTTTTGAGAATTTGTGTCAGAGCTAATAGTAGCCACATCTAACAGATGATTTCTGTTAGAATCCCCATTTGTTATCCTCTAAAGTCCAGCCATATTTTTGAGTGATATATAATTTTCAACTGCAGTGGACCAGCTGACTGGTCGAGGAATTTCACTCTGTCTTTCCAAGTTCATTAAATGAACCTGGAGATTGTCATCACCACATAGACTGCGCTGGGCTGGCAGAATGTCATCAAACTGGTGCAGGACCTCCTGAGACACTTGGAATCCACACTCTGTGCCACCATACCTTCAGTCAGTCAGAAATAGGAACAAAGTCAGGCACTTCACCAGGAACCATCCTTTAAGACTACAAAAAAGTTCATTTAAAAGCATCTATATTTTTTGTGAAGATCAAGTCTTTTTCAGTTAAGATGTTATTTAAAAAAGTTTAAATATAACAATGAAAGTTAAAATATGATTGTCTAAGTTTTATATTGGACCACTGTGCTAATAGAAGGTATGTGCATGATGTCATCGAACAGAGCTAATGGCAGCAGCAGTGACAAAAACATGTAACAGCTTTAGTTTCTAGTTTCAAAAACAGTACAAGTGTACCTAGTGTGAGTTGAGAGTAAATTGTTAAACCCTAATACCATTCTGTTTAATGAACACTAGTGATAAGGTAAAGAAAAAAGAATACACATAAGGGAAGGTCTGGTCCTCAGTCTTTTCCTATACGTACACTATTGCGTAATAAAAATTTCAGGAGACACTGACCTAAAATATATGGACTAAATACATTACCTGTGAGGAATGTGATACATGGCTTCTGGTTTACCAGATGGACACAAAGACTGCCGCACAGGTCTGATGGTGTGATTGTTCCAGAGGTGTCTGTACTCATCAAGCTCTCTTTGCAAGACATTCATGAAGACATAGCGCAGAAGGCATCTATGCTCATGACTGCCATTGAAAAGTTGCCTCTCTCTCAGGTCACTGAAGAGTTCAATCCAGAACTGAGTCCTAATGATAGAATGACAACATACACAAAATTTGACAAAACAATGTGTTAATGTAATTGTTGTCTTTAAAAAAATGGGTGAATTCATCCAAACAATTCTGAACTGCAATCACTTTGGTTATAATTTTTTTTTAAAAACTGATTCTGTTGTTCTGAAATATAGCATCACTGTACTATAAAAATCAACAATTGAAAAACTTGTAACAAAATTATCAATCCGTGTGATTCCTGCATTTACTGGCTAAGCTAAAGAAAAATTATAACATGCAAGCCTGCCCGTATAAAAATAATAGTTTGTTTCTACATGAATATTGAAACTGGTATTCCTTGACAGTTCCAATTCACACAGAACTAAGTGACACCCACAGAAGTAAGTGACACCCTCAGCACCTATTAAATGCTAAAGATGTCTTTAATTACCACTTAAAAGAGCTTGTTTGAAACAATAATTTCTTAAAATTTTGAAAAGGTAGCAGTTTTTTTTTTTTTTTTTTTTTGCAGTTCCTATTAACACTCCTATGTGAAATGTTTCAGAGTTGGATTTTCTTCTATTTTAGGAATGTGTGTACCAAAGCATTTCTTACTGCAGCATTTTTGAGACATGATACATCATCTGAGAAACGTGAAGCTACCAATTTTTTGTTGTGACTGTAATTTGACATTCAAAAAAAACAGTACATTACTGACCAGTAAGAACTTTGGACATGTTTTAGAAAGTGATGACTGATAAGCAGCATTAAATTTCACATTTGCTGAATTTACTTTAAAATGCACGTACCTTTGCTTTCTGAAAGAAGACCACCAACTTTCAATCCGTTGGTTTGTAGCTGAGGTGCCATACATATGACTGCGGGCTCCTGCAAATTCATCTCTATGCTCTGATCTTAATGCACAGTGAATGGCTGCCATTGTGCCATTTTCTGTGCCACAGTCCGTACGAAGGCATGTTGGAAGTTGACCAAACTGTGATACACACTCCACATAATATTTTGCAATGATCCCTGGATCATTATTAGAGCTGCCACAGCTGAGCCACATGACTTTCCTTGAAAATCCATCAATACAGGCACTAATGGCAATACCAAAGGGTTTCAGCTTATCATATCCATCCACATGCCACACTTGATTTGGTCCTTCTGCAAAGTATCCTCTTCGAACAAACCTGCGTTTACAGCGAAGCTGAACACCACATGGATCTAGTCTAGAGAGCATGTGCATCACATCATTTCTTTTAACTGTCAGGTGATATTTTTGTTGCAGTGTCTGCCACATGGCTCTGTAACCCAGAAGCTGGCCTGAGCCTCTCAGTTCTTGTGCAACAATGTCACTGACAGTATCAGTGGGAGTATAGTCTGTCCTTCTGGTCAGTCCAGCATCTTTTAGCCTCCTCTTTAATATTGTGCTTTGTTGTAAGAAAATCAAGGATCACTTCATATGTGTGGCCCTCTGAGAAATATTTACTGATGAGGTCTGTGACTGAGACTGGGTTAGAGGCTGAAGGGAAAAGAGAAAAGGATCATTATCAAAACAGGAATCCACAAAAGCACTTCATAATTGTAAACAGAAAAGTACTACTGGAACAACAAACAGGAGACATGTCAATACTCAAGACTCATATATTAAATCTTCTAAAAAAAATAAATAAATAAATAAAACCTGCACTGACTGACATCTGTGGTGTATATCACTCATTAGCAAGGCAATGGATAATGCCTTAGAGAACCTAAACGTAAGTGGTGAATGCTTAAACTTTAAGGAAGACCAGTGCTTACCATTCTCTATAAAAGGTGCCAAAACGTGAATGTTGCTGCCACACGAACCACAAAAAACTCCAATATGTCCCACCAGCTGGATTCCACAATATGGACAATACATTGTCTGGTGGAGAAACACAAAGAGGATGCCTGTGATATCAAACTACCAAATTAAAAGCTACACACATAGTTAGGTACAATTACAAGCAATTATGAGAGTATTTAAGTAATCCAATTTGTGATTACTTAACAGCCCAAATGAAGATTTTTTTTTCACATTTGATTTCATCTTCACATCAATAAACTAGTGATACTATTATGCACATTAATACCTTTAACTCACAGTACTTGGTCTCAAATACAAAAAATAAAATCTAAAGCTACGTTAACATAGAGCTACAACTGTTTTTTTTAGACAAACTCTATAATTAGCTATTTATGTATATTTTATATATCTACAGTATTATATGGATCATGCAATAAACACACACATTACCTTGCATGTTTTTGTCCCTCACAACTCTGAAAAATCCTTCGTTTCATTTAAGTGTCTCCATAAGGTATGTTCTGGGTTCTGTCACTTCCGCAGCTGGTCCGTCACAATATTGTCTCCCCCCAAAAACACTTCCGTTTTGTTTTGTGTGCTTTTGCAGCATTTTTCTATTTGCTGGTGTTTTCTTACATTGCAGGTCATTTATTTCCGTTTTGTTTTTTTTCAACTTCCGTTTTGTTTTTTTCAACTTCCGTTTTCTTTTGTGTGCTTTTGCAGCATTTTTGTATTTGCTGGTGTTTTCTTACATTGCACGTTTTGTTTTTTTCAACTTCCGTTTTGTTTTGTGTGCTTTTGCAGCATTTTTCTATTTGCTGGTGTTTTCTTACATTGCAGTGCATTTGGCCTCTCAGGGCCACCGTAGAAGTGTCATAAACTGCAGCAAAAACCGTTTTTATTAAGTGAGAAACTGACCTGAGGTCAGCTCCCCCTCGGGGTCTGCTGCTGTGTCAGTCTGTAACACGGAGGTCGGTCAGTAAAGTCAGTCTGAGCTGTTTCTCCACATTTTTATCTTCACTTTCTGTCTCCTGCAGTTTATCCTTCCGGCTGCAGCTGAATAATTAGATTTTATAAATTAAATGTGAAATTAGGATTGAGCTTCATCTGATGGAGAGTCAAGTTGTGTAAATGATGACAGCAGATAATATGAAACAATGATCAATGCTATAAGAACCTTTTATTCTGTCTATGATGATGACAGAGTGGGTCAGGCTGATTAAAGTGAGTGGTCATGCTCCACGCTGACACGTGCGATCCTCCATCCATCGGATTCAAATGGAGGCTTCGCTCTTTATTTACCCGTTGCCATGGTGAATCCCGGTATCAGAGCTCCATTGATGATGGCTTTCTTTGCTTCCTGACGCACGTGCTAACTGAGGGTGAACGTACTCAGAGTTGATTGAACTAACTGTGATCAGCTGTTCTGGAACGGCAAACTGAGAGTTGCCCATCTCAGAGTTGGTCAACTCGGGCTATGTTTTTAAACTCAGAGTTTGTTGAACATGCTTCCTGGAATAGCCCCCTGGTCTCAGTGCTGTGTTGTTTTGTTTTTTCCTGTTTCCAAGTGTTTGCTGCTGGTCCTGCCAGTTCTGTTTGGCAGCAAATAAAAGCTGAGTTTTTGAGTTCTTCTGAGTCCAGTGTCCTGCTTTGGGGTCCTCACCTGCCTGCCACGCAGCGGTTCATGACACATCTTATGGGACCTGCAGTGATTTTCTGCAATGAAAATATTGTCAAATTAGGATGAAGAGAAAAACCAGCTCCATCCAAACACACATTATACACTACACAGGAATTCCTTACAAATTCTTTCCCCCCCCTTTATCGATGATCTAAAATTAAAACCATTCCAAAAGCTTCATTCTAAGAGCTCAGCAACACAGGAAATGTGATCCTATCATATGCATATGCAGTGCTCCTGAGGTTGTGAAACTCTTCCACACCTCTGATGACGAGTCCAACACCTTCCAGGTCATCTCTGGGTTCTGCATGTTTCTGTTTCACGGCAAAACATCATCATCACCATCATCATCATCATCTCTTTCTTGGTTGTCGTCAGGATCCTCAAACACAGAACCTAAAAACCTTTATTCAAAAGAGAAAACTAATGATTGCAGAGAAAAATGTCAAGTGACATTGAACACTGCCCAGTTGACCATCCCTCCAGAGACAGCATTTGGTGCAGCTTTTCTAGATGTGATATTACTTGCTGTTGGTATGTTTGTATCTTTTATCAATCATGGAAAAAAAAAAGATTTTACAAAAACATGAGAGCTGAGAAAATGAGCAGCACTGTGGCAACAAGCAGCAGACTTTGACCACTCAAGTGCACTCATCCAAACCTTTAGCAATGGCACTAAATTGTTTTCCTGCACTTTGCTGCTTCTATTTTCATTCTTCTTTTTACATGTTTCTATGATACAGTAAAGATCATGAGGATTTGATAAGTTTCAACAATTTCTACTGGCAAATAAATGCAGATTTTTGTTTTGGCAGTTGTGCCAAATCAAAACTTGACCCCAACTGTATATGGGCATCTTTGTGTGTGTGCTGAAGGAAGCAGAGCTGTGTTAAGATTTCATATTTTTCTTTTTGTTAAAAGTTTGGATCCAAAACAAAAAGGAACTAAATTAGTAACAAGTATTGTGTGTATTTAAAGGCTGATTGATATTCTATGTACAATAATTGAGCCACCCCTGACTTCTTTACATTTTGTTGGGCAAATAGGAAAAAGGTCTATGAGACATACAGAATATTGAGGCAAAAATCAAGTTTGACAAGTTTCATATTTATCTGGAAACATTGAGAGACGTTTTCCACATCTGTAATGAATGTACAGTTTTACCAGTAACGGCAAACATGTTATGATAAATGTCTCAGCTTTATACGTTGTAAATATTTCAGTACAGTTTTGGGAGGATGAGGCATTTTAATTCAAGAATGCAGATCGTGTTGGGGAAAATGAATCCATTATGAACAGATCCAGACTGGATGAGTAATAAGTAATAAGCTTGAAAGTCAATATTTCGTATGACCACCACCTTTATTCTTCCACACAGCTTGAACTCTCTGAGGCAGCTTTCTTTTCATTTCTTTAAGTAGTCTTCAGGAATAGTTCTCCAGGCTTCTGTGAAGGACATTCAAAGCTCTTCTTTGGATGTTTCTGCCTTTTGTTCCGTCCCACACTGCTCTGGCTCCGGGGAGGCCAATCCATGACTTGGCTCCATTGTGTGGTTTTCCTATCCAAGTGTGTTTTTCCTGCTCTGGCAGTGTGTTTGGGATCATTGCTAAAAATCAGACTTTTTCCAGATGGTATTGCATGGTGAAGATGGCTGTAGACACTGACTGTGCACCTCTGTCCTGACCTCCTCCATACGTATGGACGAAGATTTGAAGCAAAGATTTCACATTTGGATTGATGACTCCGTATCAGACTTGCTGCCACTGATTTTCAGTTCAGTTCTTGTGTAATTTCATAAAGCTCAGTCTTTCCTCCCTGTTTCCCTTCCTTAAGAATGCCTTGTTGACAGCCGTGCTTCCACTGAGAGCATTTCTGATGAGGCTTCAGTGAACAGTAGATGGATGAGCTGAAGGGTCAGATGCATCTGTCAGGTTGTGTGTCAGGTCTTTGCTGGATTTTTTTCCTATTTCTTAAGGACATGGCTTTCAGATACTCTTTATCTACTGTAGATAGTTTTATGAGGCCTGTCATTTCTTTTCTTCTCCACTTTTAGGAGATGTTTTAAGGACACACTGCACACCATGTTGAGATGTGCCAAGTTTTGACCTAATAATTCTTTGGGAATCATTTTGTTGATGAATGCTATTGAAAAGAATGCCATTTTCTTCTATGTTACTGTCTTACCTTTGGCATTTTTCATGGGTTAAACTAAAGAAATGGAAAGAAATGCTGTGTTTTTGTGGTAGGTTGCTAGTAACAAAGTGCCTACACAGACTATTTAAAATGAGTTATTTATGAAATTCCTGGATTGCAAATGAGTGAAAAAGCAGCCAATGCTTTAAAAATGTTTGAAATTTTGAAAGACCTTCATAAAGCCTGCATGATACCACTGCTCCAGACCACTTGGAAAAAAAAAATAGGCTGGCCTGTACGCTGCCTCTCACCCTATGGCAGCTGGGATAGGCTCAAGCCTATATAAAGTCCAAATAGAGATCCCATTTTGAGTCTTTGACAGTAATTCTGTGCAAAGTCGAGTCCAAAATACTTAGCAGATCCTCCGTAAGTAAGCACACTCTTTTTGTTTCAGTGGCATCATTGTGTAACAAATCAAAAAAAATATGTAAAGAGGGTTTTAATGTTTTATTCTGCAGCAGTTAACTAGAGATCAACCAGTGCACGACCAAACCCTTCAGGCTCCCAATTTTTGGCATGCAGCTTCATTTTTGCTTGTTGATGTTCTTTTCTTGGAATGGGGCAATACACATTGATTTGGGTTTTTAATTACCAGTGCTCATTTGTTATATAGTAATTTTATATTATAAGGCAAGACACTGTACAGTAATCAGTGTTTGTGGAAACCACACATAACAATCTAAACAACATATTTACAGTGTTTTCATGCATATTCAGCCCCAGAGGCAACAACCACTGCAAACCAACAGTGCCACCGACCCTCACTCACTCTGCTAGTTTACTGTTAGCCATCAGCCTGCAGCTGGTGTCTCAAATGATCAAACCTGCTCACCTTTGTTAACTTGCAGGTGTAGTTCATGACCACAGATTTACTGAGGCACCACAAACAGACCACAGTCCTGAAAAGTTCCCTCTGAATGTGTCTGACCTGTAACTAAAATGCTGCTAAACTCAGAAGTGCATCTTAACAAAGCTGCTTTGAGAAGAATTCACTGAACTCTGATCCATCAACTCAACTGCAACACTTTTTACTTGCTAACATGAACTAGTGATGTGTCGTTCTGTGTCGAGGGTTCGAAGCGTCTACCGAGTAATTGAGGGAGACTTTTGTGAAGCGCGTATCGTGGCTTGTGTCATGACGCAAGCTGACCGCACCACGCCAGTGATTCAGGAAACCATTCATGGGTTCGGTGTGCAATTCGAAATACAACGGGCAGCGAAACGCGATGATTACCCCGTTACTGCGCTCCCCTCAGTGGTTGCCCCCAGAAGCTGCAGTTTTAATGGCAGCACAGCACAAAGAGGAAAAATGGCCAGAGGTCATCAGCTGCCATAGCCACTTCAGTCATGGTGGCCCGTTATCAGCCACCCTCAATAACAACACACTGACATCACAAAGCAACAATCACAGTGAAACCAACAAAACATCTCTGAATAACTGATAAACACTGATAACTTAAACACCCACACACCAACATGAACATTCCCACAAGTCCTTGCTCTGGTGGCTCCTTCCATTGGCTGCCACAATATTATATTCATTCTGTCCACAATTTTCTGCACTTTGATTCTCCTTCACATTCAGGACAATGATTCACTGTGCTTTAAGTTCTTCAGGCATTTTTTCTATCTTTTACAACTCCTTATATTCATTGATACTTGAGCAAACCTGAGTTTAAGAAGAAAAAGATCTTCTAACTCTTTGCCATCCCTGGGCTCACCTACTGGTTGCACAAAGGACTTGCACTTAATTTCCACAAACTTAAACAGGAAAAATGGCCCCATGTCATCAGCTGCCATAGCCATCTCAGTCATGTCATGAGCTGCTTTAAGTCTTTCAGCCAATCACATTTAAGCTTTGAAGCATTTCTTGGCATTTCAGCTCCAATCATTCAGCAGCAAGCATTCACAGTGCATTTTCTCCAGGAAATGCCTTTTTCTAGTTTATATTTTTGTTATATTTATAAAAAAAAATAAATATTTATATATAACTATATCTTATTCCTACTTTTAAGTCATTTTAAGCCAAATGTTAAATAAATAAATAGAATTGCAAAAGAGTTTAAAAAAAAAAATGTTAACCATAAAGTAAAAAATGAATTTGAAAAAAGTGCCTTACCTCATATAAATTTACCTGCAGTTCCTTACAAGCCTAATTTGCATATGGAATGTTGACTTTAGATTTGTTACATTGCATTATGACAGGGGGCTCCAAACTTGCGGCCCCGCCCACTTCCGGTCCGCGAATTGATGTCTAAAATAACATACAGTTTGGCCTTTTAAGTCACTTTTTTGACATTTCGCCTTCCCCTCCAATTAAGAGGGTTAAGCGAAATTTCTCTCTTCTATCTCCCTCCTTATTCTTTTCCTTTCACCCCCCAGCCAGTCTCGGCAGATGGCTGATGCTTCTGCCGGAGGTTTCTTCCTGCTTAAAGGGAGTTTTTCCTCCCCACCGTTGCCGACCGAGTGCTTGCTCACAGGGGATTGTTGGGGGTTCTCTTCTCTTCTCTTCTCTCTCCCTCCCTTTTTTTTTATTTGAATTAATTGGATGCTTTAAATTTGAAAATAATAAAAAAGGTAGTCATATGCCATCTAAAATTACTTATGCTTGTGGATGGTGACTTATTTCTTTTTGCTTACAGTCTCTGTGCAAGATTAGCCTAAATGTTTACCACACAAATCTGAAAGTTGCATAAAACTTGTGGTTACTTTTGGACCAGAAAGCCAATATACCAAAACATTAGTGGGGTCAGGTTAATGATAAATATAAATGATCCTGCTGTGTGTCCTTGTATGTTCTGATCTCCTGCCTTGGTTTGGGATATCAGAAATGTTCCAGGACTCAGTGCTCTGTGTTACCTTTTTTTGCCATTAAGGTTTCAGGTTGATCACATAAAGAGTGAGACGGGAATAAAATGGCTTAAACTTTGGCTTCAGGTGTGAGAATTTCCTGGTATGGATGTGATATTTTCCAAGAATCACAAATAGGTTAACAACAAATACTATATCTTTATCCTTAAGAACACTTTTATCTATGCCAAATAATATCAGGAGGGGAGTAAAAACAAAAAGTACTCAGAAAAATAAATACTCAAGCAAAGTACAGATACCTAAAAAATCCACTTAAGTACAGTAACCAAGTATTTGTACTTGGTTACTTCCCACCTCTGCCTCACTGTAGCCAGCCAGACAAAAAAAAAAAAAAAAAAAAGCCAAATCAACTGTGGCACAGCCAGAACTGTCTGAACATCCAAATAGATCCAATTATTAGCAGCTTCTTACAAAACTCCCACAATTTAGTCATTTAGTCAGTCATTTGTTTGATATGAGATATGACATCTTGCTTAAACATGTAGTGTCTATTAAGGCGCGCTGGGGTGGGGGGGTGGTGTTAGAAGAAAGGAAAGTAGGAAGAAAGGAGGAAGAGGAAGAAAAAAAAAAAAAAAAAAAAAAAGTAGCATATGCCGCAGTGGAACTACGGGCCAAGTACGCCCACCACCAGGTGGCCTTCCTAGTGGTGGATAACGGCGGGTGATCCTTGTGTGGTGGCACACACAAGGACCGCCTCCACAAAGCGGCCACTGTAAGCAGACCGCTGTGTAGAGTGTCTGGCACTACACGGGTGTGTGGCGCCAGCTTCTTACTTCTACATTTACTGATGAGAGCGGGGCCTGCAGCAGCACCTTGTAGATGTGAGTTGATTCATTTTTTGACCTGAAAACACCATGCCATGTGCTGTAAAATCTCGTCATCTACTGTTCATTCTTATAGCCATGGCTGCAGTGCAGGTGCATAATCTACCTGAGCCAGAACCAGAACAAAGTCCAATTTTGTTTTGCTTCTTGCTGCTGAGGCCTCTTTGAAGCACTGAAAGGTCCCTCATTGTTTATTATTCTTGAATTAGGTTTATAAAGCACAATCTGGCCTTCAAAGAGAAAAGACTTGAAGTTGGACATCACACACGCGCACACACACACACACGTGCACATGCATGCCCGTGCACACATATACACACATACACGATGATCCAACATCAATAGTGACACACACTTATTATTTCGGGAGCAAGAAAACCTTGCAGAAAACAGTAAAAGGTGTGTAATTTTGATGCATGCATTGAATGGTAAAAAAGTTGCGCCACCTGGTGGACAAATATAAAAATCAAAAATTCAAAGTCAGTAGTCCAAAATAAAATCTTCATGAAAAAGATTGCATTGGTTTATGTGAAGATAAACGTGTGATCAAAAATGCAATTTTCAATGGTTTTGAATGGGACATTTTGTGTCCCTAGGATAACGAGTGTGACTTTTTCAACTGCTAAGCTAATTTAGGCTATTTTTAAAAACTGATTTGACAGTTCTAAAATTTGTTGAAAATGATTACCCTTTGGCAAATTTGAGTTAGGTTCAATCAGCACAGACAAAATGGCAGGCAAATTAAAAAAAAAAAAAAAACGCAAAATGTCCCTAAGATCTCCTAAGGCTTAAACATGTAGTGTGTATTAAGGCGCGGGGTGGGTAAAAGAAAGGAAAGAAGGAAGAAAGGAGGAAGAGGACGAAAAAATAAAAAAAATAACACCACCAGGTGGCCTTCCTAGTGGCGGGTAGCGGCAGGTGATCCTTGTGTGGTGGCACACACAAAGGACCGCCTCCACAAAGCGGCCACTGTAAGCAAACCGCTGTGTAGAGTGTCTGGCACTACACGGGTGTGTGGCGCCAGAGGGGGGAGTCGAACTCTCGCTCCTGTGTTGCGGAGTCTGCCACGCTCTCCCCTAGGCTACCAGCCACTACCGAAAGAATAGTGTTCAAGGCGCTATTTGAAGTTGGACGTTCCAGTGGTGGGAGGGGCTATGAGCTGAGTGGCTGTGTAGCTTTGGCACAGCTAACCTGTGTGATCCGCTCTTGCTGTTTTCCATGCAAGAGCCTTAAAGCTTTGTATTGATCATCGTGCTACGTAAGAATGCTGTTTGTATGTATATTGTGTTGTTGCTATGATGTTCCACTATGAGCTTGTAATGTGTTGTATTGTTGAAGGCTTCTATTGAATTGTGAAGCGCTAACCGCAGGGAAGTAGCACTTGGGCTAATTAGCCAGCCCGTTGAGTGGGCTTTTCCCAAATGAGTTGGCCTGTGATTCGGAGGTCCTTGCTACTGTATTAAGATGCTATTCGTTAAGCTAAGAAATGGTGTGCAAGCATTTGAATTTGTACAAGGCGCTATTTGAACACGAATAAGCGTTTCAAATGATTGACTTGGGATTGTGTGGCTTTTCCTACACTGGCCTTTAATAAGAGAGCAAGCTGTTGCTGCTGTTTTGAATCCAAAGCTTTCTTGCTTTGCATTTCGATAGATATATTGTGTCATTTCCCAGAGTTCAAGAACAAGAAAGTGTTGATTTTATTCTTTGTTCAGATGTTGTGTGAACAGGGTGTGTGTGTAAGCCCTGGAATGTATCTCAACAACTAATGCACCTGTAAAATGTGAATTATGCAGCACTAACACTGTGTTGTGCTGTGTCTTGTGATGTCATGTGCTGATGCAGGTGGATGTGACCATGGAAATCAGCTGGATGCGTGGAAGCCGTTCCTCCTGTGTGAGTGATGTTTGAAAGAGTGTGCAGCCACAGAGCAACGCTGTCTACCAGACTGACTGTTTGTGTTCTGCTCTTTCACTTGTGTTGTCTCTCTTTAATTCTTGCTTTCCTCTGGCTGCCTCTTGTCTTTCTATTCATAGACATACACAAGCAGACGCCGCATCGAGCGGGCCGGCCCGTTGCTGTGACACATCAACGCAGAGCCGCCATATTGGATGTGGCAGATGTGCGCTGTAAACGAATCCAAGTGAATGGACTGAACTTCATCAAGCGCCTTTCTACAAACTTCTGTAAGTTCATGTGTCTCACTCGCACATTCAAACATGCACTTTCTCTCATAATTATAAATGTTCAATAATCCAGGTATGTGAGGGTGCAGCAGCAGCAAACCAGCGTCTGTATTTCTTTGGCTTTTATGAGTGTTTACAGCTGTTTGTAAAGCTCTTGGGCTCTACAAGAACCACATCCTGACATGGAGATATGACATCTGCAGGTTTATCAATGAAAAAAAATACCTTTTTATATTGACTGGTTTTTAGCAATTTCAATATTCTTCATGAAAATCTTTAAGACAAAATATGAACAAAGGTTACAAATTCAAATAAGACTCTGCAATAGACACTGATCTGCTTTATTTTCTTTTAGCAATGCAACTGGTTACTACAATTCTAGATCCATGTTTTATTGCATAGAATCCAATTTTAGGCTTAAAAAGTCAAAGCAAAAAAGAGCTCTTTCCAACCGTTGTAAAGTGCTTCGTTAATGAAATGTATTCTTAGAATCACACAAATGCAGAAAGCGAGTGAGGAGCAGACAGCGGCAAACAGAAGGTCTGAAGATCAGCCACAGCTTTGCAACCTTTTCACAGCAGTGCGGGATTATCAAGTTGAGTGCTTCCACATTTTACTGACATCTAAAAAGACCTCAAACACACACATCCTTTTGTAGCCAATGATTCAATAAGCACATTCCTAATCATTCCATTTATGCATGCGTGGAAGGTTTTAGGCATTTTTACCTATTCTTGGAATTCCACTAGGGCTGCAACACTTCCTTGAATAACTCAAATAACAAAAGAATTGATAGTTGCAGCCCTACATCACACACACTTCATGCTTTAAGGCTGCTGCTGCTGCTACTGCTTGTGTGATTACAGATGCAGAGTTGTGTTGCCCAGGGTGCCCCTGAACACATCCTAAAGCCTTCAGCCTGCAGCAGTCACAAGGAGGTGTGCTTCTGCTGCTGCTGCTGCTGCTGCTGCTGACCCTGTGAAAGAAGATGATGTCACTGCTGCTTCACACACGCAAACACATTTGGATGGACGACTTGACGGAGACGCAGCTTTTTCTTAGACATGGGAAACTCTGACATCTCCTCAAAACTGGACTCACACATCAAGCACACATTGAAGTCCAGACATGCAAACAGAAGGTCAAGCACTTTCTCACTCACTTCTCAGTGCTTCCACACATTTACGCTCTTTCTGTGGCCTGGCTGGATGTATGAGGATCTTTATAACGCCAAACATCAATTGAAGACAGTCTGACCGCTTTCCTTAGTTTGCTTCATGTAAATAATGACTTTGAGCTTTATTGCCTAAAACTGATGTCTGAGTGTCTCAAGTCTTGTTAAAGTGTTTGACATCAATAAAGTTTTTGCCACAGTTTAGGAGCATTTCCTTTTTGAAGTCATTGTTGAGTCAACATCATGCTGATGCCCTGCAACAAGCTCCCTTTTTATTGAGGATTTTCTTATTTATGCTTTACTGCAGACAAAATCTTTTAGAAGCTTTCCACACAGAAACATCAGTGTTGCTTTCATGGAAACATGGATCATGTGATCTAAGATCAGCCTTCACTCATAGACGATGCTTCTTACAGCCACAGCACAGTTATGAATTCATTAATACAAGCACACTTTTACTCTTTAACATTGAATAAAAACGGACGACTTTCTGCAGCTGTCAGTGTGCCACTCAGAAATTGACACCTTACTCTGGAGGAGGCTGCAAAACTTTGGCAAAGGACTTCAATGGAAGTGAAGCTCTGCTGAGCAGTGTCAGTCATACTGAGGTGAGCTGCTCAGGACATCCTCACCTCAGTCAGTCAGCCCTGGTCTTTATGCTGCTCTTCACCTCAGTTAGTGACACTGTCTTTCAAGTGGATCCATCATCACAGACCTGCAACACTTACAATAAACTCATACTCATGACCATTGCTCTACAATTGCAAAATATTAGTCCCAAACCACTGCTTCACCTCTTACATGCAGTCTAAGATTGCTTGGACATCTTTAAAAGCACCACATCTGAGCAGGCTGCTGGAGGGAATGAGGCCGGCACATGCCGTGTTGCTTGGCGCTTTCTTTGCCTGCCGCTGCACGCTGTCTGTCTCGTATGGCCCGCACACACAACCAACAAGCAAACAAAACCACATCTTTGTACAGTCTCCAGACTTTTGATGCAAACAATAAGGCAATTTTGGACCTGTGGTGGAAAAAATAAGTTGAGCTCTGAAACCAAACTGATTTTTTGATGATTTATTGAAAGTAAAGAATTAGCCTTTGCAAAGGGGTCAATACAGCACGAACAGCCTTCGCACCAGCATTGAACCGAAAAACAGAAGTAACACCCATTCCTTTATACCGATTGTGTTGATACAATCTTGTTCCACTATGCATGGGGAGTTCAGATTCCCACCACCAAGTAGCACCTGCATGATAACAAGTGCGTCATGGCCTTGGGCACAGCCTACAGTCAAGTTGTTTTTCTCATCTTCACACACTTGGTCTTTGTGCTAGAAAATTACAATTACATACCAAAGAAGCACACAGAGGTTATTTGAGTTGAAAAACAAATTTTCCATTACATTTCCACCCTTTTGATTATTTTTAATCATCTTATAAAATTTGTTTGTAATGGTAATTTAGTAATGATAGTAGAAAATATTAAAGGACAAAAACAAGAAAACTTGCATAAAGCATCCGTGCTCACACACCTGGGGTTTAAGTAAACACATCATAAATTGCAAGGTGAAATAGCCTTAGCTGTTGAATGAAACATTGGCACTATAATGATCATACCTGTGAAGAGAATTTAAAATTTACACATCATTTTGCTCATAATCAACAGTCTCTGTGTCGTCATAATCATGATAGGGAGGCGTCCAGTTAGGTACCAGGTTTAGTTCCCCCATTAGGGGCTGTTGCTCAGGTAAGGAAGCCATTTGGTGTGAGACAGATTTATCAATGGTTCTAACAATCAGGCTTCTGATGCAGGGGATGACACAGCATCCACACAGTGATACGAGAGCTAAAGCTCCAATGATTCCTGTCGCAAGTGACACTATCAAATCTTTCCATTTACCAAAAGTTCTGTCAAACCACTCAAACATAGAACTTTCTGTGCCTGCATTTTCTTTAAGTTCATAAGCCAATGTTTCTAATTTAGTGAGTGCTTCTGTAAAAGAGCCATCAGCTGCAGTATTGTTAGGAATGAATGTACAACATGCCTCACCAAACATCACACACACCCCTCCTTTCTCTGCTAACAACATGTCTAATGCCATTCTATTTTGCCATGTCATGAGACTAGTCGCATGCATTTGTTCTCCTAAAGCCTTCAGTGCATCTTTAGTGAAATTTGCAAACCTCTGCTGGTTGTAATAGATGTAATTTATCCACTCCGTGTTTTTGCTGTTTTCTATCACATGTCCAAAGAATGGAAGCCATGATGTAAATCCTGCTGCAATTTGATTTCGTGCTTCATATTCATCAGGAACTCCTCGCGGGACACCTATGGTGTCTGTATACACTTTAGAGTCAGGGTCGAGGATATCTTTGGAGCGTTTAACCCTGCCTTGATGGAATGATAACTGTGATTGAACTTGTGGGTGAATCATAGTTTGTTGAATTAATTTGACTCTGATGCAAGTGCCCTTCCAAGTTTGAGGCAAAACTGGACGCAGCTTTGCATCTCCACACAGCCACCACACGTCAGCTACCTTTTGGTCTGGGTTTTGCAATGGAGTGACAGCTGGGCGTTTTGCTACCCACTCAGAGCGTCTGCAGGTCATACAGTCTCTTGTGATTTTTACTGTAGTAAGGTAGTCAGTCTGATGTAATAGCGCATAATCTATGACACTATTGTAACGTTTGCAAACATCCCAAAGGTATTTACAAGTTGCTTTCACTGTACCCACATCGGTGGTGCCATAGGTAGAGATGAAACAGTCAGTTACATTTAGCTCTGAAGGAATAAGGACATCCTGAGGTGGCTCAAAGTGTGTTGGAGGCCTAGTAAAATCACTTGACGGGAAGAAGTGACCACAAAATTCTGGAATCTTAGATGATGTGTCAGAATTTGTGTAGTAGGAACTTACAAATATAATTGTGACTAGGATAATGAGGATCTGATGCACAGGTTTCTGAGGCGTCAGGGACCGGTATTACCATAAGTAGCGGCCTAGCCGCCATACAGAATGTGCATGAGTAATTTGTCAGTGACATAGCAGTGAAATTTGCATACTGCAGCCACAAATTATTTTTGATAAACTCAGGACTAGAAAAGGGGTTTAAGGTCCCAGGAAGTGAACGCCTCACGTGATTCATATGAGTTTTCCCTGTGTCTGTGATGCTTGGGGAGTCATGTGGAAATTTACTGTATGCAAAGATAACCATGCAAATCACACAAATGGCTGTCAAAATCAAAGGACACACCAAACCTCTGGTCCCAAACCATCCTAATTGTTTCAGCAGGTGTCTGCGTTCCATCGCTGATCCCTCGTGGGTGACACAGAGTCTCACTCTGCACGTCACTTTGTTGGAGCTTGGCACGCTCTTGTTGGAGGAGGGCGCTTTTTCACCCCTCGCTCTTACCTTTGGTTCCAACGCAGCTGCAGGTTGAAAGGGCAGAGCACGTCGTACACCCTTGTTGTCTTCCTCAGCGTCAGCGTGGAAAATCTTTCTAACCCAGTGGGTTATTCCTGCGGTTCTGGGATCCTCTTGCAATGACTGGCATGAACCCAAGTTGCACGACCTCCGACCTTAACTGCTGTCGTGTTTGTCAGTAGTACCTGGAATGGTCCTTGCCAGCGCTTTTGCTTCCAGCTGGTCCTCCGGAAATCTTTGATCAGCACCCAGTCTCCTGGTCTTAGAGGGTGTAGGTTAGATTGGGCTGCTTGTGAAGAGCTGCTTAACCTGCTTATGTTGAG
>CM024208.1:4711512-4740740 GCA_013435755.1 Amphilophus citrinellus
GGCCCGTTATCAGCCACCCTTCAATAACAACACACTGACATCACAAAGCAACAAATCACCGTGAAACCAACAAAACATCTCTGAATAACTGATAAACACTTGATAACTTAAACACCCACACACCAACCATGAAACATTCCCCCCAAGTCCGTTGCGTCTGGTGGCTCCTTCCATTGGCTGCCAACAAATTATAGTTCATTCTGTCCCATTTTTCTGGCACTTTGAATTCTCTTCACAATCAGGACAATGATTACTGTGCTTTAAGTTCTTCAAGCAATTTTTTCTATCTTTTACAACGCCTATATTCATTGATACTTGACAACCTGAGATTTAAGAAGAAAAAGATCTTCTAACTCTTTGCAATCCCGGGCTCACCTACTGGTTGCACAAAGGGGACTTTGCACTTAATTTCAACCACCAAACTTAAACAGGAAAAATAGCCCAATATCATCAGCCGCCATAAGCCATCTGCAATCCCATGTCATGAGCTGCTTTAAGTCTTTCGCCAATCACATTTAAGCTTTGAAGCATTTCTTTTCGTGGCAATTTCAGCTTCCAATCATTCAGAGCAGCAAAAGCATTCACAGGGCTTTTCTTCCAGGAAATGCCGTTTTTTAGTTTATATTTTTATTATATTTATTAAAAAAAAAAAATTAATATAAACTAGATCTTATTTCCCTATACTTTTAAGTCATTTTTAAAAGCCAAATGTTAAATAAATAAATAGAATTGCAAAAAGAGTTTAAAAAAAAAAATGTTCACGCCATAAAGTAAAAAAAGGAATTTGAAAAAGTGCCTTACCTCAATAAAGTTGCCTGCAGTCTTACAAGCCTATTGCATATGGAATTGCCCTTGACGATTTGATATCCGCACTTGCCTTGAGTCCGGGGGCCTCCCCAACGTCCGCCGCCGCCCACTTACGGTCCCGAATTGATGTCTAAAATAAACATACAGTGTTTGGCCTTTTAAGTCACGTTTTTTGACATTTCGGCTTCCCCTCCAATTAACCCCGTTTGTCAGCGCCTTTCTCTCTTCTCATCTCCCTCCTTATTCTTTTCCTTTCCCACCCCCCCCTCCAGTCTTCGTCCACCTGGCTTCTGCTTTCTGCCGTAAGGTTTCTTCCTGCTTATACGGGAGTTTTTCCTCCCCACCGTTGCCGACCGAGTGCTTGCTCACAGGGATTGTTGGGGGTTTCTCTCTCTTCTCTTCTTCTCTCTCTCCCTCCCTTTGTGTTTAATTTTGAATTAATTGGGATTCTTTAAAATTTGAAAATAATAAAAAATGTAGTCATATGCCATCTAAAATTACTTATGCTTGTGGATGTTGACTTATTTCTTTTTGCTTACAGTCTCTGTGCAAGATTAGCCTAAATGTTTACCACACAAATCTGAAAGTTGCATAAAACTTGTGGTTACCTTTGGACCAGAAAGCCAATTATACCAAAACATTAGTGGGGTCAGGTTAATGATAAATATAAATGATCCTGCTGTGTGTCCTTGTATGTTCTGATCTCCTGCCTTGGTTTGGGATATCAGAAATGTTCCAGGCTCAGTGCTCTGTGTTACCTTTTTTTGCCATTAAGGTTTCAGGTTGATCACATAAAGAGTGAGACGGGAATAAAATGGCTTAAACTTTGGCTTCAGGTGTGAGAATTTCCTGGTATGGATGTGATATTTTCCAAGAATCACAAATAGGTTAACAACAAATACTATCTTTATCCTTAAGAACACTTTTATCTATGCCAAATAATATCAGGAGGGGAGTAGTAAAACAAAAAGTACTCAGAAAATTAAATTTATCAAGCAAAAAGTAACAGATCCCTAAAAAATCCACTTAAGTACAGTAACCACGTTATTTGTACTTGGTTACTTCCCACTCTTGCCTCACTGTAGCCCAGCCAGACAAAAAAAAAAAAAAAAAAAGCCAATACACTGTGGCACGCCAGAACTGTCTGAACATCCAAAGAGATCCAATTATTAGCAGCTTCTTAAACAATCCCACAATTTAGTCATTTTAGTAGTCATTTGTTTGATAGAGATCTGAGATATGACATCTGCTTAACATGTAGTGTTATTAAGGCGCGGGGGGGGGGGGTGGTGGGGTAGGATATAAAAGGACAGGAAAGAAGGAAGAAAAGAAAGGAGGAAGAGGAAGAAAAAATAAAAAAAGTAACACCACCAGGTGGCCTTCCTAGTGGCGGGTAGCGGCGGGTGATCCTTGTGTGGTGGCACACACAAAGGACCGCCTCCACAAAGCGGCCACTGTAAGCAAACCGCTGTGTAGAGTGTCTGGCACTACACGGGTGTGTGGCGCCAGAGGGGGGAGTCGAACTCTCGCTCCTGTGTTGCGGAGTCTGCCACGCTCTCCCCTAGGCTACCAGCCACTACCGAAAGAATAGTGCTCAAGGCGCTATTTGAAGTTGGACGTTCCAGTGGTGGGAGGGGCTATGAGCTGAGTGGCTGTGTAGCTTTGGCACAGCTAACCTGTGTGATCCGCTCTTGCTGTTTTCCATGCAAGAGCCTTAAAGCTTTGTATTGATCATCGTGCTACGTAAGAATGCTGTTTGTATGTATATTGTTTTGTTGCTATGATGTTCCACTATGAGCTTGTAATGTGTTGTATTGTTGAAGGCTTCTATTGAATTGTGAAGCGCTAACCGCAGGGAAGTAGCACTTGGGCTAATTAACCAGCCCGTTGAGTGGGCTTTTCCCAAATGAGCTGGCCTGTGATTCGGAGGTCCTTGCTACTGTATTAAGATGCTATTCGTTAAGCTAAGAAATGGTGTGCAAGCATTTGAATTTGTACAAGGCGCTATTTGAACACGAATAAGCGTTTCAAATGATTGACTTGGGATTGTGTGGCTTTTCCTACACTGGCCTTTAATAAGAGAGCAAGCTGTTGCTGCTGTTTTGAATGCAAAGCTTTCTTGCTTTGCATTTCGATAGATATATTGTGTCATTTCCCAGAGTTCAAGAACAAGAAAGTGTTGATCTTATTCTTTGTTCAGATGTTGTGTGAACAGGGTGTGTGTGTAAGCCCTGGAATGTATCTCAACAACTAATGCACCTGTAAAATGTGAATTATGCAGCACTAACACTGTGTTGTGCTGTGTCTTGTGATGTCATGTGCTGATGCAGGTGGATGTGACCATGGAAATCAGCTGGATGCGTGGAAGCCGTTCCTCCTGTGTGAGTGATGTTTGAAAGAGTGTGCAGCCACAGAGCAACGCTGTCTACCAGACTGACTGTTTGTGTTCTGCTCTTTCACTTGTGTTGTCTCTCTTTAATTCTTGCTTTCCTCTGGCTGCCTCTTGTCTTTCTATTCATAGACATACACAAGCAGACGCCGCATCGAGCGGGCCGGCCCGTTGCTGTGACACATCAACGCAGAGCCGCCATATTGGATGTGGCAGATGTGCGCTGTAAACGAATCCAAGTGAATGGACTGAACTTCATCAAGCGCCTTTCTACAAACTTCTGTAAGTTCATGTGTCTCACTCGCACATTCAAACATGCACTTTCTCTCATAATTATAAATGTTCAATAATCCAGGTATGTGAGGGTGCAGCAGCAGCAAACCAGCGTCTGTATTTCTTTGGCTTTTATGAGTGTTTACAGCTGTTTGTAACGCTCTTGGGCTCTACAAGAACCACATCCTGACATGGAGATATGACATCTGCAGGTTTATCAATGAAAAAAAATACCTTTTTATATTGACTGGTTTTTAGCAATTTCAATATTCTTCATGAAAATCTTTAAGACAAAATATGAACAAAGGTTACAAATTCAAATAAGACACTGCAATAGACACTGATCTGCTTTATTTTCTTTTAGCAATGCAACTGGTTACTACAATTCTAGATCCATGTTTTATTGCATAGAATCCAATTTTAGGCTTAAAAAGTCAAAGCAAAAAAGAGCTCTTTCCAACCTTTGTAAAGTGCTTCGTTAATGAAATGTATTCTTAGAATCACACAAATGCAGAAAGCGAGTGAGGAGCAGACAGCGGCAAACAGAAGGTCTGAAGATCAGCCACAGCTTTGCAGCCTTTTCACAGCAGTGCGGGATTATCAAGTTGAGTGCTTCCACATTTTACTGACATCTAAAAAGACCTCAAACACACACATCCTTTTGTAGCCAATGATTCAATAAGCACATTCTTAATCATTCCATTTATGCATGCGTGGAAGGTTTTAGGCGTTTTTACCTATTCTTGGAATTCCACTAGGGCTGCAACACTTCCTTGAATAACTCAAATAACAAAAGAATTGATAGTTGCAGCCCTACATCACACACACTTCATGCTTTAAGGCTGCTGCTGCTGCTACTGCTTGTGTGATTACAGATGCAGAGTTGTGTTGCCCAGGCTGCCCCTGAACACATCCTAAAGCCTTCAGCCTGCAGCAGTCACAAGGAGGTGTGCTGCTGCTGCTGCTGCTGCTGCTGACCCTGTGAAAGAAGATGATGTCACTGCTGCTCCACACACGCAAACACATTTGGATGGACGACTTGACGGAGACGCAGCTTTTTCTTAGACATGGGAAACTCTGACATCTCCTCAAAACTGGACTCACACATCAAGCACACATTGAAGTCCAGACATGCAAACAGAAGGTCAAGCACTTTCTCACTCACTTCTCAGTGCTTCCACACATTTACACCCTTTCTGTGGCCTGGCTGGATGTATGAGGATCTTTATAACGCCAAACATCAATTGAAGACAGTCTGACCGCTTTCCTTAGTTTGCTTCATGTAAATAATGACTTTGAGCTTCAGTGCCTAAAACTGATGTCTGAGTGTCTCAAGTCTTGTTAAAGTGTTTGACATCAATAAAGTTTTTGCCACAGTTTAGGAGCATTTCCTTTTTGAAGTCATTGTTGAGTCAAAATCACTGCTGATGCCCTGCAACAAGCTCCCTTTTTATTGAGGATTTTCTTATTTATGCTTTACTGCAGACAAAATCTTTTAGAAGCTTTCCACACAGAAACATCAGTGTTGCTTTCATGGAAACATGGATCATGTGATCTAAGATCAGCCTTCACTCATAGACGATGCTTCTTACAGCCACAGCACAGTTATGAATTCATTAATACAAGCACACTTTTACTCTTTAACATTGAATAAAAACGGACGACTTTCTGCAGCTGTCAGTGTGCCACTCAGAAATTGACACCTTACTCTGGAGGAGGCTGCAAAACTTTGGCAAAGGACTTCAATGGAAGTGAAGCTCTGCTGAGCAGTGTCAGTCATACTGAGGTGAGCTGCTCAGGACATCCTCACCTCAGTCAGTCAGCCCTGGTCTTTATGCTGCTCTTCACCTCAGTTAGTGACACTGTCTTTCAAGTGGATCCATCATCACAGACCTGCAACACTTACAATAAACTCATACTCATGACCATTGCTCTACAATTGCAAAATATTAGTCCCAAACCACTGCTTCACCTCTTACATGCAGTCTAAGATTGCTTGGACATCTTTAAAAGCACCACATCTGAGCAGGCTGCTGGAGGGAGTGAGGCCGGCACATGCCGTGTTGCTTGGCGCTTTCTTTGCCTGCCGCCGCACGCTGTCTGTCTCGTATGGCCCGCACACAACCAACAGGCAAACAAAACCACATCTTTGTACAGTCTCCAGACTTTTGATGCAAACAATAAGGCAATTTTGGACCAAGACTTACTCTGCTCTCATTGTGGATCGCCCTTTCTCTCATGCCAGTGACTTCAAACATGATGCTGCGCTGTGACCCAGCTTGCAGATTACATGCAAAAAAACAAACAAACAACAGGATCACAGGTGGATGCAAACAAGAAACAACCACAAAAAGCACATCACATTACTTTCAGAAGTCACCCACCACAACTTGGATCACTTGCTCACGCTCCATCCCATCCACAGGAAAACCCTTGACCTCTATGATCCGCTCCCCTGCGTCAAGCACACCTACACACACACACACAAACACAAATATGGGCCAAAAAAAGAAAGGCTTTCACATCTCTTCATCTTCTATTTCAGGTCTTTTCAATCCCTTTGACGGGGAAGAAAAAAAGCTCTGCACACCAGCAAGGCTCCTGGATAAGAATTACATTTAATGAAAAGAAAAAACTTTCAAGAAGCTAACGCTTCCAGCTACAGCTGCCCTTCCTCACACTTGACAAGCAATGCAAGGAACACCTTATTTATACAGGCCCACATCTAAAAAGGCTCATGTGATTGGAGGTGGCTTCTAAGCAAATAAGAAAAAAGAGGAGCAGCAACATCTAACAACAAACCTCTACAAAATCAGGACATAAGCACTATCATTCAGAAAGAAAGAAATATTCATATGGAACTATATTAAGTGCCAATAAACAATCAAGGGACATAATCAATAAGGAGTAATGTAGAGTGTCTCTACACTCTTGTGTTTGGCTCCATTCAGACACCTTTGCCTTTTTGCCTTTTTTTCTTTTTTGAATGCTATTGCTACAAGCAAATCCTTGTCCGTCTTAAGCCTGTCTATCCTGATTCTTGCTTAAACATGTAGTGTGTATTAAGGCGCGCGGCGGCGGGGGGTAAAAGAAAGGAAAGAAGGAAGAAAGGAGGAAGAGGAAGAAAAATAAAAAAATAACACCACCAGGTGGCCTTCCTAGTGGCGGGTAGCGGCGGGTGATCCTTGTGTGGTGGCACACACAAAGGACCGCCTCCACAAAGCGGCCACTGTAAGCAAACCGCTGTGTAGAGTGTCTGGCACTACACGGGTGTGTGGTGCCAGAGGGGGGAGTCGAACTCCCGCTCCTGTGTTGCGGAGTCTGCCACGCTCTCCCCTAGGCTACCAGCCACTACCGAAAGAATAGTGGTCAAGGCGCTATTTGAAGTTGGACGTTCCAGTGGTGGGAGGGGCTATGAGCTGAGTGGCTGTGTAGCTTTGGCACAGCTAACCTGTGTGATCCGCTCTTGCTGTTTTCCATGCAAGAGCCTTAAAGCTTTGTATTGATCGTCGTGCTACGTAAGAATGCTGTTTGTATGTATATTGTTTTGTTGCTATGATGTTCCACTATGAGCTTGTAATGTGTTGTATTGTTGAAGGCTTCTATTGAATTGTGAAGCGCTAACCGCAGGGAAGTAGCACTTGGGCTAATTAGCCAGCCCGTTGAGTGGGCTTTTCCCAAATGAGTTGGCCTGTGATTCGGAGGTCCTTGCTACTGTATTAAGATGCTATTCGTTAAGCTAAGAAATGGTGTGCAAGCATTTGAATTTGTACAAGGCGCTATTTGAACACGAATAAGCGTTTCAAATGATTGACTTGGGATTGTGTGGCTTTTCCTACACTGGCCTTTAATAAGAGAGCAAGCTGTTGCTGCTGTTTTGAATGCAAAGCTTTCTTGCTTTGCATTTCGATAGATATATTGTGTCATTTCCCAGAGTTCAAGAACAAGAAAGTGTTGATCTTATTCTTTGTTCAGATGTTGTGTGAACAGGGTGTGTGTGTAAGCCCTGGAATGTATCTCAACAACTAATGCACCTGTAAAATGTGAATTATGCAGCACTAACACTGTGTTGTGCTGTGTCTTGTGATGTCATGTGCTGATGCAGGTGGATGTGACCATGGAAATCAGCTGGATGCGTGGAAGCCGTTCCTCCTGTGTGAGTGATGTTTGAAAGAGTGTGCAGCCACAGAGCTACCAGACTGACTGTTTGTGTTCTGCTCTTTCACTTGTGTTGTCTCTCTTTAATTCTTGCTTTCCTCTGGCTGCCTCTTGTGTTTCTATTCATAGACATACACACGCAGACGCCGCATCGAGCGGGCCGGCCCGTTGCTGTGACACATCAACGCAGAGCCGCCATATTGGATGTGGCAGATGTGCGCTGTAAACGAATCCAAGTGAATGGACTGAACTTCATCAAGCGCCTTTCTACAAACTTCTGTAAGTTCATGTGTCTCACTCGCACATTCAAACATGCACTTTCTCTCATAATTATAAATGTTCAATAATCCAGGTATGTGAGGGTGCAGCAGCAGCAAACCAGCGTCTGTATTTCTTTGGCTTTTATGAGTGTTTACAGCTGTTTGTAAAGCTCTTACGCTCTACAAGAACCAAATCAAATACTTGTAGGTTACTTAGCATTCATTTAAAGATGAATTGATTGTTTACAGATTATGAATTAGTTCCAGATGAATTGATTATTTACAGCTATAAATTGATTAGTTAGAGACTTATTAACTAACTGCTGGCTTGAAGTTTTTTAGGCTTTGGTTTCGCCTTCAATCTCAGCATCAAAATGAGGAGGAAGCTGGTCAAAGCCATGAGAGGCGTCTACGTGAACGCGGCCGTCTTCACCCTCAGTCGTCGTGGTCGTGGTCAGTGTGGGCCGATTGAGTCTCTCCCCGAGCTTGTGCTTTATGCGTCTTCCCGGGGCCAAAGTGTGCAGACGGAGCGGAGCGTTGTGGTAGCTGTGAGGTGCAGAAAAAACAGGAATAACATCATGAAGAGGTGTGATGAAAAAGATTGCCTTTTAAATGTTTGTTTTTGTATTGATTGAAAGAGGCCTGAGCTTGGAGCCAAACAGACCTGAGCGTGTCATCAAGCACTTGGTGGTCCAGCTGCTGGTACGCTTGCAGTGTGCGGTTGTGGATGGTCAGGGGGCCATGTTCCTGCGCTGGATGGGTGGATGTTGTAGAAGGTAGGAGCCGCATTGGTGAGCGTGGGCAGGTGATCATCTGGGATGGTGGCTGTGGGTTTTGTGAGCAAAGTGTGAGCGTGTGGGGTGGTGAATAAGGTCAGTTGTAAGTTTTGAGTTTGTGTGATCTCTGCAGGTTTGTGTTGACCTCAAGCGGTTCATCCCAGGTAAATCCAGGTGTGTCTCAGGCCGGGATGAAATGCTGTCAATTGTTTCTTCTTTGCCCGTTTCTTCTGGAACAACCTATCACCCCCCCCCCCCTTTTTTTTTTAATACACACTGCAACATTCAGAGTATGAATTTGCACCTATTTTCCACGCAAAAAGTGTCCAAGTCCACCCGCGCAGCAGGAGGATCCAAATGGATGAGGATCAGGAATTGAGACGTGATAAGGCCCAGATCCAGTTGAGGCTCCACTTATTTTGCAGCTCATCCAGTCTGGATCTGTTCATAATGGATTCATTTTCCCGATCTGATGTGCATTCTTGAATTAAAATGCCTCATCCTCCCAAAATGTACTGAAATATTTCAAACGTATAAAGCTGAGGCATTTCTCACAGCATGTTTGCCTTTCCTGTTAAAACTTTACATTCATTACAGACTTGGAAAGCTGCTGTGAATGCTTTCAGCTAAATATGAAACTCTGACTGAACTCTGACCTTTAACAGTAACTCAGTGAAACATCTGTGCTGTGGCTGTCAGAGAGCTGTCATCTATGAGCTTGAGCTGATCTTTGATGAGCTTGAGCTGATCTTGGGTCAGATGAAATGGTTAAAGTGGAAAGATGAAAGCAGTTTTTCTGTAAATCTCATTTGTTATTTGATCCAGTAATGGCAGAAATAATGCAATTGTCAATGAAATAATAATAATAATAATATGAAACAATGATCAATGCTCTAAGAACCTTTTATTCTGTCTATGATGATGACAGAGTGGGTCAGGCTGATTAAAGTGAGTGGTCATGCTCCACGCTGACACGTGCGATCCTCCATCCATCGGATTCAAATGGAGGCTTCGCTCTTTATTTACCCGTTGCCATGGTGAATCCCGGTATCAGAGCTCCATTGATGATGGCTTTCTTTGCTTCCTGACGCACGTGCTAACTGAGGGTGAACGTACTCAGAGTTGATTGAACTAACTGTGATCAGCTGTTCTGGAACGGCAAACTGAGAGTTGCCCATCTCAGAGTTGGTCAACTCGGGCTATGTTTTTAAACTCAGAGTTTGTTGAACATGCTTCCTGGAATAGCCCCCTGGTCTCAGTGCTGTGTTGTTTTGTTTTTTCCTGTTTCCAAGTGTTTGCTGCTGGTCCTGCCAGTTCTGTTTGGCAGCAAATAAAAGCTGAGTTTTTGAGTTCTTCTGAGTCCAGTGTCCTGCTTTGGGGTCCTCACCTGCCTGCCACGCAGCGGTTCATGACACATCTTATGGGACCTGCAGTGATTTTCTGCAATGAAAATATTGTCAAATTAGGATGAAGAGAAAAACCAGCTCCATCCAAACACACATTATACACTACACAGGAATTCCTTACAAATTCTTTTTCCCCCCTTTATAAATGATCTAAAATTAAAACCATTCCAAAAGCTTCATTCTAAGAGCTCAGCAACACAGGAAATGTGATCCTATCATATGCATATGCAGTGCTCCTAAGGTTGTGAAACTCTTCCACACCTCTGATGACGAGTCCAACACCTTCCAGGTCATCTCTGGGTTCTGCATGTTTCTGTTTCACGGCAAAACATCATCATCACCATCATCATCATCATCTCTTTCTTGGTTGTCGTCAGGATCCTCAAACACAGAACCTAAAAACCTTTATTCAAAAGAGAAAACTAATGATTGCAGAGAAAAATGTCAAGTGACATTGAACACTGCCCAGTTGACCATCCCTCCAGAGACAGCATTTGGTGCAGCTTTTCTAGATGTGATATTACCTGCTGTTGGTATGTTTGTATCTTTTATCAATCATGGAAAAAAAAAAAAAGATTTTACAAAAACATGAGAGCTGAGAAAATGAGCAGCACTGTGGCAACAAGCAGCAGACTTTGACCACTCAAGTGCACTCATCCAAACCTTTAGCAATGGCACTAAATTGTTTTTTACATGTTTCTATGATACAGTAAAGATCATGAGGATTTGATAAGTTTCAACAATTTCTACTGGCAAATAAATGCAGATTTTTGTTTTGGCAGTTGTGCCAAATCAAAACTTGACCCCAACTGTATATGGGCATCTTTGTGTGTGTGCTGAAGGAAGCAGAGCTGTGTTAAGATTTCATATTTTTCTTTTTGTTAAAAGTTTGGATCCAAAACAAAAAGGAACTAAATTAGTAACAAGTATTGTGTGTATTTAAAGGCTGATTGATATTCTATGTACAATAATTGAGCCACCCCTGACTTCTTTATATTTTGCTGGGCAAATAGGAAAAAGGTCTATGAGACATACAGAATATTGAGGGAAAAATCTCAGTCTTTCCTCCCTGTTTCCCTTCCTTAAGAATGCCTTGTTGACAGCCGTGCTTCCACTGAGAGCATTTCTGATGAGGCTTCAGTGAACAGTAGATGGATGAGCTGAAGGGTCAGATGCATCTGTCAGGTTGTGTGTCAGGTCTTTGCTGGATTTTTTCCCTATTTCTTAAGGACATGGCTTTCAGATACTCTTTATCTGCTGTAGATAGTTTTATGAGGCCTGTCATTTCTTTTCTTCTCCACTTTTAGGAGATGTTTTAAGGACACACTGCACACCATGTTGAGATGTGCCAAGTTTTGAGCTAATAATTCTTTGGGAATCATTTTGTTGATGAATGCTATTGAAAAGAATGCCATTTTCTTCTATGTTACTGTCTTACCTTTGGCATTTTTCATGGGTTAAACTAAAGAAATGGAAAGAAATGCTGTGTTTTTGTGGTAGGTTGCTAGTAACAAAGTGCCTACACAGACTATTTAAAATGAGTTATTTATGAAATTCCTGGATTGCAAATGAGTAAAAAAGCAGCCAATGCTTTAAAAATGTTTGAAATGTTGAAAGACCTTCATAAAGCCTGCATGATACCACTGCTCCAGACCACTTGGAAAAAAAAATAGGCTTGCCTGTACGCTGCCTCTCACCCTATGGCAGCTGGGATAGGCTCAAGCCTATATAAAGTCCAAATAGAGATCCCATTTTGAGTCTTTGACAGTAATTCTGTGCAAAGTCGAGTCCAAAATACTTAGCAGATCCTCCGTAAGTAAGCACACTCTTTTTGTTTCAGTGGCATCATTGTGTAACAAATCAAAAAAAATATGTAAAGAGGGTTTTAATGTTTTATTCTGCAGCAGTTAACTAGAGATCAACCAGTGCACGACCAAACCCTTCAGGCTCCCAATTTTTGGCATGCAGCTTCATTTTTGCTTGTTGATGTTCTTTTCTTGGAATGGGGCAATACACATTGATTTGGGTTTTTAATTACCAGTGCTCATTTGTTATATAGTAATTTTATATTATAAGGCAAGACACTGTACAGTAATCAGTGTTTGTGGAAACCACATATAACAATCTAAACAACATATTTACAGTGTTTTCATGCATATTCAGCCCCAGAGGCAACAAGCACTGCAAACCAACAGTGCCACCGACCCTCACTCACTCTGCTAGTTTACTGTTAGCCATCAGCCTGCAGCTGGTGTCTCAAATGATCAAACCTGCTCACCTTTGTTAACTTGCAGGTGTAGTTCATGACCACAGATTTACTGAGGCACCACAAACAGACCACAGTCCTGAAAAGTTCCCTCTGAATGTGTCTGACCTGTAACTAAAATGCTGCTAAACTCAGAAGTGCATCTTAACAAAGCTGCTTTGAGAAGAATTCACTGAACTCTGATCCATCAACTCAACTGCAACACTTTTTACTTGCTAACATGAACTAGTGATGTGTCGTTCTGTGTCGAGGGTTCGAAGCGTCTACCGAGTAATTGAGGGAGACTTTTGTGAAGTGCGTATCGTGGCTTGTGTCATGACGCAAGCCGACCGCACCACGTGAGTGATTCAGGAAACCATTCATGGGTTCGGTGTTCAATTCGAAATACAACGGGCAGCGAAACGCGATGATTACCCCGTTACTGCGCTCCCCTCAGTGGTTGCCCCCAGAAGCTGCAGTTTTAATGGCAGCACAGCACAAAGAGGAAAAATGGCCAGAGGTCATCAGCTGCCATAGCCACTTCAGTCATGGTGGCCCGTTATCAGCCACCCTCAATAACAACACACTGACATCACAAAGCAACAATCACAGTGAAACCAACAAAACATCTCTGAATAACTGATAAACACTGATAACTTAAACACCCACACACCAACATGAACATTCCCACAAGTCCTTGCTCTGGTGGCTCCTTCCATTGGCTGCCACAATATTATATTCATTCTGTCCACAATTTTCTGCACTTTGATTCTCCTTCACATTCAGGACAATGATTCACTGTGCTTTAAGTTCTTCAGGCATTTTTTCTATCTTTTACAACTCCTTATATTCATTGATACTTGAGCAAACCTGAATTTAAGAAGAAAAAGATCTTCTAACTCTTTGCCATCCCTGGGCTCACCTACTGGTTGCACAAAGGACTTGCACTTAATTTCCACAAATTTTAACAGGAAAAATGGCCCCATGTCATCAGCTGCCATAGCCATCTCAGTCATGTCATGAGCTGCTTTAAGTCTTTCAGCCAATCACATTTAAGCTTTGAAGCATTTCTTGGCATTTCAGCTCCAATCATTCAGCAGCAAGCATTCACAGTGCATTTTCTCCAGGAAATGCCTTTTTCTAGTTTATATTTTTGTTATATTTATAAAAAAAAATAAATATTTATATATAACTATATCTTATTCCTACTTTTAAGTCATTTTAAGCCAAATGTTAAATAAATAAATAGAATTGCAAAAGAGTTTAAAAAAAAAAATGTTAACCATAAAGTAAAAAATGAATTTGAAAAAAGTGCCTTACCTCATATAAATTTACCTGCAGTTCCTTACAAGCCTAATTTGCATATGGAATGTTGACTTTAGATTTGTTACATTGCATTATGACAGGGGGCTCCAAACTTGCGGCCGCGGGCCGCATCCGGCCCCGCCCACTTCCGGTCCGCGAATTGATGTCTAAAATAACATACAGTTTGGCCTTTTAAGTCACTTTTTTGACATTTCGCCTTCCCCTCCAATTAAGAGGGTTAAGCGAAATTTCTCTCTTCTATCTCCCTCCTTATTCTTTTCCTTTCACCCCCCAGCCAGTCTCGGCAGATGGCTGATGCTTCTGCTGGAGGTTTCTTCCTGCTTAAAGGGAGTTTTTCCTCCCCACCGTTGCCGACCGAGTGCTTGCTCACAGGGGATTGTTGGGGGTTCTCTTCTCTTCTCTTCTCTCTCCCTCCCTTTTTTTTTATTTGAATTAATTGGATGCTTTAAATTTGAAAATAATAAAAAAGGTAGTCATATGCCATCTAAAATTACTTATGCTTGTGGATGTTGACTTATTTCTTTTTGCTTACAGTCTCTGTGCAAGATTAGCCTAAATGTTTACCACACAAATCTGAAAGTTGCATAAAACTTGTGGTTACCTTTGGACCAGAAAGCCAATATACCAAAACATTAGTGGGGTCAGGTTAATGATAAATATAAATGATCCTGCTGTGTGTCCTTGTATGTTCTGATCTCCTGCCTTGGTTTGGGATATCAGAAATGTTCCAGGGCTCAGTGCTCTGTGTTACCTTTTTTTGCCATTAAGGTTTCAGGTTGATCACATAAAGAGTGAGACGGGAATAAAATGGCTTAAACTTTGGCTTCAGGTGTGAGAATTTCCTGGTATGGATGTGATATTTTCCAAGAATCACAAATAGGTTAACAACAAATACTGTATCTTTATCCTTAAGAACACTTTTATCTATGCCAAATAATATCAGGAGGGGAGTAAAAACAAAAAGTACTCAGAAAAATAAATACTCAAGCAAAGTACAGATACCTAAAAAATCCACTTAAGTACAGTAACCAAGTATTTGTACTTGGTTACTTCCCACCTCTGCCTCACTGTAGCCAGCCAGACAAAAAAAAAAAAAAAAAAGCCAAATCAACTGTGGCACAGCCAGAACTGTCTGAACATCCAAATAGATCCAATTATTAGCAGCTTCTTACAAAACTCCCACAATTTAGTCATTTAGTCAGTCATTTGTTTGATATGAGATATGAGATATGACATCTTGCTTAAACATGTAGTGTCTATTAAGGCGCGCTGGGGTGGGGGGGTGGTGTTAGAAGAAAGGAAAGAAGGAAGAAAGGAGGAAGAGGAAGAAAAAAAAAAAAAAAAAAAAAAGTAGCATATGCCGCAGTGGAACTACGGGCCAAGTACGCCCACCACCAGGTGGCCTTCCTAGTGGTGGATAACGGCGGGTGATCCTTGTGTGGTGGCACACACAAGGACCGCCTCCACAAAGCGGCCACTGTAAGCAGACCGCTGTGTAGAGTGTCTGGCACTACACGGGTGTGTGGCGCCAGCTTCTTCCTTCTACATTTACTGATGAGAGCGGGGCCTGCAGCAGCACCTTGTAGATTTGAGTTGATTCATTTTTTGACCTGAAAACACCATGCCATGTGCTGTAAAATCTCGTCATCTCCAAAAGGGCTAATCCTGCACTACTGTTCATTCTTATAGCCATGGCTGCAGTGCAGGTGCATAATCTACCTGAGCCAGAACCAGAACAAAGTCCAATTTTGTTTTGGTTCTTGCTGCTGAGGCCTCTTTGAAGCACTGAAAGGTCCCTCATTGTTTATTATTCTTGAATTAGGTTTATAAAGCACAATCTGGCCTTCAAAGAGAAAAGACTTGAAGTTGGACATCACACACACGCACACACACACACACACACGTGCACATGCATGCCCGTGCACACATATACACACATACACGATGATCCAACATCAATAGTGACACACACTTATTATTTCGGGAGCAAGAAAACCTCGCAGAAAACAGTAAAAGGTGTGTAATTTTGATGCATGCATTGAATGGTAAAAAAGTTGCGCCACCTGGTGGACAAATATAAAAATCAAAAATTCAAAGTCAGTAGTCCAAAATAAAATCTTAATGAAAAAGATTGCATTGGTTTATGTGAAGATAAACGTGTGATCAAAAATGCAATTTTCAATGGTTTTGAATGGGACATTTTGTGTCCCTAGGATAACGAGTGTGACTTTTTCAACTGCTAAGCTAATTTAGGCTATTTTTAAAAACTGATTTGACAGTTCTAAAATTTGTTGAAAATGATTACCCTTTGGCAAATTTGAGTTAGGTTCAATCAGCACAGACAAAATGGCAGGCAAATTAAAAAAAAAAAAAAAAACGCAAAATGTCCCTAAGATCTCCTAAGGCTTAAACATGTAGTGTGTATTAAGGCGCGCGGCGGCGGGGGGTAAAAGAAAGGAAAGAAGGAAGAAAGGAGGAAGAGGACGAAAAAATTAAAAAAAATAACACCACAAGGTGGCCTTCCTAGTGGCGGGTAGCGGCGGGTGATCCTTGTGTGGTGGCACACACAAAGGACCGCCTCCACAAAGCGGCCACTGTAAGCAAACCGCTGTGTAGAGTGTCTGGCACTACACGGGTGTGTGGCGCCAGAGGGGGGAGTCGAACTCTCGCTCCTGTGTTGCGGAGTCTGCCACGCTCCCCCCTAGGCTACCAGCCACTACCGAAAGAATAGTGGTCAAGGCGCTATTTGAAGGTGGACGTTCCAGTGGTGGGAGGGGCTATGAGCTGAGTGGCTGTGTAGCTTTGGCACAGCTAACCTGCTCTTGCTGTTTTCCATGCAAGAGCCTTAAAGCTTTGTATTGGTCGTCGTGCTACGTAAGAATGCTGTTTGTATGTATATTGTTTTGTTGCTATGATGTTCCACTATGAGCTTGTAATGTGTTGTATTGTTGAAGGCTTCTATTGAATTGTGAAGCGCTAACCGCAGGGAAGTAGCACTTGGGCTAATTAGCCAGCCCGTTGAGACAAAGTTGAAGTTGGTTTCCGATTGCAGCTTCCGATTCGGGAAATGGCTAAAGGGCCATTCCACTTAATTTTTCGCTACCTTCAGCATCTTTAATCTGCTCTAGTTAAAAATCTACAACACCTACACACTTCAAACCTGGATTAGATTATTCTGCACTAATAGTAGAGTATTTAAAACCAAGTGTGTGATTTGTGAAACCTTTATCTGATTTGTGAAACTTCAATAAAGGCACATTTCAGCACTTTTTATGCATCTGGATCACACTAGAACTGCTCCAGCTCCAAAACTACAACACCTACACATTTCAAACCTGGATTAGATTATTCTACACTAATAGCAGAGTATTTAAAACCAAGTGTGTGATTTGTGAAACCTTTATCTGATTTGTGAAACTTCAACAAAGGCGATTTCAGCAACTTTTTTGCATCTGGATCACATTAGAACTGCTCCAGCTCCAAAACTACAACACCTACACACTTCAAACCTGGATTAGATTATACTAAGCTGATAGCAGAATAATTTAAACCATGTGTGTGATTTGTGAAACCGTTATCTGATTTGTGAAACTTCCATAAAGAGCGATTTCAGCACCTTTTTTGCATCTGGATCACACTAGAACTGCTCCAGCTCCAAAACTACAACACCTACACACTTCAAACCTGGATTCGATTATTCTGCACTAATAGCAGAGTATTTAAAACCAAGTGTGTGATTTGTGAAACCTTGATCTGATTTGTGAAACTTCAATAAAGGCACATTTCAGCACTTTTTATGCATCTGTATCACACTAGAACTGCCCCAGCTCCAAATCTACAACACATACACACTTCAAACCTGGATTAGATTATTCTAAACTGATAGTAGAATAATTTAAACCAAGTGTGTGATTTGTGAAACCTTTATCTGATTTGTGAAACTTCAATAAAGTGCGATTTCAGCAACTTTTTCCCGTCTGGCTCACATTAGAACTGCTCGAGCTCCAAAACTACAACACCTACACACTTCAAACCTGGAGTAGATTATACTAAACTGATAGTAGAATACTTTAAACCAAGTGTGTGATTTGTGAAACCTTGATCTGATTTGTGAAACTTCAATAAAGGGCGATTTCAGCACTTTTTTTCCATCTGGATCACACTAGAACTGATCCAGCTCCAAAACTACAACACCTACACACTTCAAGCCTGGACTGGATTACTCTGCACTAATAGCAGAGTATTGAAAACCATGTGTGTGATCTGTGAAACCTTGATCTGATTTGTGAAACTTTAATAAAGGCACATTTCAGCACTTTTTATGCATCTGTATCACACTAGAACTGCCCCAGCTCCAAAACTACAATGCCTACACACTTCAAACCTGGACTAGATTATTCTATTGTACTGGCTAAATAATTAGAGCACAATGAAAAGAAAAGTCAAAATAGGCAAGTGTGTGTTAGTATGACAAGTCCTAGTTAAAACCATAAACATGCCAAACTTCAAACTTGTAAACAACTTTTATTTCAGAGCTTTTCTTTGAGTTTAATGATTTGATCGTCTCTCTATTTCTGCTCGTAGTTGCATGAGAAGCTCTCCTCTCTCTCACTGCAAAAAAGGCATTAAGTTATGAATCACTTGCATTCTTTTTCTGTTTCTTATACATGATTATTTTTAGATTGTCATATTGCTTCAGTCATTTTAATTCTCTTACCTCTCCTCCACTTGGCCATGTTCAATTTGTGCCACTGCCTCAGCCCTGGTTAGTGCTCTGGTGTTTTCCAGTGCATTTATGAATGCCTGCGTTACATTCAAAAATGTAATGGTAAAAACTGTTTTCTAAAAATACAAATATTTACTTTACATTCTAATAAAGGTTACAAAGGGTTTACGCTAACATGTTTCATTATTTCAGACCCTGCTTCACCTCACCTATTTCTACCTATCTTTGTTGTGACCAGTGGACTTTCAAACAACAGATTTCTTTTGAAAAATGTTTTTGTTGCACTACTGGTCTTTTTCATAAGTCAATGAGCATGACGAACAGGTGCTAATGACCTCATTATTTTACTCAGGTGTGTTAAAGCAGAGATACATTTAAAAGTTGCAGGACACCGGCCCTGGAGCCCTGGATTTGAACCCCCCCTAACCTAAAGGAAGCCTTACCTTAAAAAAAGGTCAATTAAACCTAATAATACATACATTTCAATTGACAGTAGTAATCAAACAAGCCAGTAAAGTTCAGATTATGATTCACACTTGTTCCAAGCAGTTTCTTTATCTGAGGAAACCCAGCAGATAGCATCCAGTCATGGATGTGCAACATTCACTCTTTGTTCAGCATGGAGCCACAGTGGACAATGATTTGCATTTGTCTTTAACTTTGCAGCAAACCCTTATAGCAAGCAAGCATGTAGCGACAACGGAGAGCAAACACTTCTTTTAACCTGGAACAACCTTCCCATCGTCAGTGTGAACAGCCATCTGCCATGACCAACTGGGGGTTTAAGCAGATAAACGACACTGAAAAAGAAGCACTTATGTAGGAGTGCTTTCTGTGTTAAAGAAGAGCAAAAAGTTAATACCAGAAGAAAGAGATCATGAAGATCATGAGATCATTATCCCAGTTGGTATCAGAGATAAAAAGAACACAAGACCAAATCTTGCTACACTGAAGATGAAAAAAATTAGAGAAAACAGAAAGTTAAATGTGGAAATAACAGCAAAATAATGCAAATTTCAGAGAAGGAGGAGTTCAGTTGTCGTGTGGTCCAGATGGAAAAAAAGTGCTGAAATGTGCCTTTATTGAAGTTTCACAAATCAGATCAAGGTTTCACAAATCACACACTTGGTTTTAAATACTCTACTATTAGTGCAGAATAATCTAGTCCAGGTTTGAAGTGTGTAGGTGTTGTAGTTTTGGAGCTGGAGCAGTTCTAATGTGATCCAGACGGAAAAAAGTTGCTGAAATGTGCCTTTATTGAAGTTTCACAAATCAGATCAAGGTTTCACAAATCACACACATGGTTTAAATTATTCTGCTATCAGTTTAGTATAATCTAATCCAGGTTTGAAATGTGTAGGTGTTGTATTTTTGGAGCTGGAGCAGTTCTAATGTGATCCAGATGCAAAAAAGGTGCTGAAATCGCACTTTATTGAAGTTTCACAAATCAGATAAAGGTTTCACAAATCACACACTTGGTTTTAAATACTCTGCTATTAGTGTAGAATAATCGAATCCAGGTTTGAAGTGTGTAGGTGTTGTAGTTTTGGAGCTGGAGCAGTTCTAGTGTGATCCAGATGCAAAAAAGGTGCTGAAATCGTCTTTTATTGAAGTTTCACAAATCAGATAAAGGTTTCACAAATCACACACTTGGTTTTAAATACTCTGCTATTAGTGCAGCATATTCTAGTCCAGGTTTGAACTGTGTAGGTGTTGTAGATTTTTAACTAGAGCAGATTAAAGATGCTGAAGGTAGCGAAAAATTAAGTGGAATGGCCCTTTAGCCATTTCCCAAATCGGAAGCTGCAATCGGAAACCAACTTCAACTTCGTCCCGTTGAGTGGGCTTTTCCCAAATGAGTTGGCCTGTGATTCAGAGGTCCTTGCTACTGTATTAAGATGCTATTCGTTAAGCTAAGAAATGGTGTGCAAGCATTTGAATTTGTACAAGGCGCTATTTGAACACGAATAAGCGTTTCAAATGATTGACTTGGGATTGTGTGACTTTTCCTACACTGGCCTTTAATAAGAGAGCAAGCTGTTGCTGCTGTTTTGAATGCAAAGCTTTCTTGCTTTGCATTTCGATAGATATATTGTGTCATTTCCCAGAGTTCAAGAACAAGAAAGTGTTGATCTTATTCTTTGTTCAGATGTTGTGTGAACAGGGTGTGTGTGTAAGCCCTGGAATGTATCTCAACAACTAATGCACCTGTAAAATTATGGCAGGCCGTTTTAACATAAAATCCGTTTGTCTGACTATCCGTAATTACATTTCAGATATCTAAAACTGCATTTTGACTAGACAAAACTACATTTTGACTATCCAGAATGGTAATTTAAGATATCCGCAATTACATTCTGGCTAGTAATTATAATAATTCAAGATATCTTCAATTACATTTTGACGAGTCAAAATTCCTTTCAAGATATCTCAAATTACGTCACCGAATTCGTCATTTGACGGGTCACACATCCCTAATTACAATTTAAGATATCTCAAACGTAATTATGACTAGTCGAAATTACGTTTTAGATATCTGAATTTAACGATTGCGTGAAGGCCCCCTTGTGCTGTACTGAGCTGTCCAAACAATTGCCTGTGTAGAATTTCAGGTGCCTGCAATGGCGCTGGCCGTTATAGGCAAAATTGTAATAAAATGCAACAATATAGAAAGAGCTCCTCAGTATGGGATATGCGGAGAGCACGAGAGTCGTGTACTTAAAGGCTGCTTCAGAAATCTGCACAGAATCTCTGATTTTATGGCAGGCCGTTTTAACAAACTGCCTTATAAACATTCCGCCAAAATGCTCCGTAATTCAAGATATCTTAAACGTCATTCTGACTAGTCAGAATGTTTATTTAAGATATCTTAAATAGAAAAGCCGTCTAATTCAAGATATCTGTAATTCATTTTGAGATATCTTAAAAGGCATTTTGACTAGTCAAAATTACAGTTCTAGATATCTCTAATTTAGTTTTGGCTAGTCATTATTTGCTTTCAAGATATCTAGAATTTAATTTGCACTAGTCAAAACTATTTATCGCCTATCTAAAAATACATTTAAGATATCTCGAAATATGGTGTCATTTTAGATATCTTTAATTAGAATTATGACTAGTCAAAATAAAAAACAAGATATCTTGAATTAACTTTATGACTAGTCATAATTTAATTGTAGATATCTGAAATGTGAGTTTCAGATAGTCAGAAATTCATTGAAGATATCTTGAATTGAAGCCGCCATACAAATGAATGGTAAATCTGACGTCATTTTGACTAGTCAGAATGTAATTAGAGATATCTCAAATAGGTATTTTGTCTAGTCAAAACAAAATTAGAGATATCTCAATTTACTAATACGTCTAGTCATAAATCAATTTCAGATATCTGGAATGTAAGTGAGGTGAATCGGATTTTATGTTAAAACGGCCTGCCATAGTAAAATGTGAATTATGCAGCACTAACACTGTGTTGTGCTGTGTCTTGTGATGTCATGTGCTGATGCAGGTGGATGTGACCATGGAGGAGCCAGAAAGGAGGAGGAGCTTTGATAGCAGGTCAGCTGTGAGCCACAGGGGTCATGATGTTTGTTATTAGGGCCCGAGCACGAACTGTGCGAAGGCCCTATTGTTTTTGCTTCGTTTATTAGGGCCCGAGCACGAACTGTGCGAAGGCCCTATTGTTTTTGCTTCGTTTATTATTATTATTATTATTTTTTTTTTTTTTTTTTTTATTCAGGCAAATGAATTGGCTTTTTGGGGGCTTTATCATATTCAAAAACTCATCAAATTTTGTACATGCATCACACCTGGTGAAAATTTAAGTATTTTAATGGGCTCGGGCAAGGGCCCGCCAAAATGCCTCAGTAGCGCCCCCTAAAGTCGAGCCCCACCGCTGTGTTTCACGTACATTTATGAAACTTACAATACATATGTATCACATCCAGACGCACAAAAAATCCTCTTGGAGCCATGCTCTAAACCCAACAGGAAGTCGGCCATTTTGACTCAAACATGCAAATTTGGCGATTTGCACCCTTCAGACTTTCTCTAATAACTCAAAGGGTTTAGAAGTTATCAACTTCAGATTTGGTGTGTTTCATCTACACACCAAGGGGAATCTACATTTAAAAAATGGTGAGTTTTTGACAAGGGGGCGTGGCCCTTATGCCCCCCTGAATTTTGATCATTCGCCATGAAATTTTGATTGCCTCTCATTCATACCTACATACTCCAATCTGGATCAAACTTTCTAGGTAGGATAAGTATCTGCCCCTGAACACATACATATGGCAATATTTTATGACAATCGCAGCGCCACCTAGTGGGAGCAGGAAATGTCATGTTTTACACTTAGAGGTCCAGCTCCAAGGTGGTACAGCAGAACCATCTCAAATTTCCCCTGGAAAGCCTTAAGGAGTTGGGCTTACACTGTTTTAAAAACTGTGAGTTTTTGCCAAAGGGCGTGACCCTGGCGGGAGGGCAAAATTCAATGTTTCACCATCAAGACAAAACGGGCTGTAACCCAAAGCCAGATTGGCCAATCTGCCTCAAATTTCAGTGGTTTAATAAGCCTCCTGCCCTGAACACATTGATATGCATAAAGTCCATAAACGTTAGAGCGCCACCTAGTGGCAGCTCGAAATATCATAAAATGGCATGTTTTTTGAGTAGCCCCAGAGCTACATTTTATCTACAGCTCTGAAATTGTAGAGGCTCATGTAACATCCTAAGACGTACAAAAAAGTCTCTTGGACCCATACCCGAAACCCTACAGGAAGTCGGCCATCTTCAATTGAAAGTGTTCATTTTTGCCGTTTCCATGCCTGGTATTTGAACGAACTCGTCCTAGGGCATTTTACACAGTGAGACCAAATTGGCTCCACATCATCTAGACAAGGAGCCCATCAAATATTGTGGAAATCTTGTCAAGAACTTAAACGGTGTTGTCACACCAGGCCATTGAATTTGGCCTTCGTTTTTCTCCCTCACCACCAAAATTGTTTGTGCACTTGTTCGCACATGCTTTGTCTGATCAGCCCGAAAATTTAATCACTCATGTACACACCCAGCCTAAATCCATAACTACAGATTCAAGACTGTAGGTGCAATAGCGCCCCCTACAGAAGCAAATGAAAATTTGTATGCCCGTCCACAGAATTAGATTTGCTCTGAAATACATGGAAATATCTTTCACCATTCCTGACAAAATCCTCATCAGTTTAATAAGCTTCCTGCCCTGAACACATTGATATGCATAAAGTCCATAAACGTTAGAGCGCCACCTAGTGGCAGCTTGAAATATCAGAAAATAGCATGTTTTTTAGCTAGCCCCAGAGCTACATTTTATCTACAACTCTGAAATTGTGCAGACTCATGTAACATCCTAAGACGTACAAAAAAGTCTCTTGGACCCATACTCCAAACCCTACAGGAAGTCAGCCATCTTCAATTGAAAGTGTCAATTTTTGCCATTTTCAGGCCTGCTATTTGAATCAACTCCTCCTAGGGCATTTCACCCAGTGAGACCAAATTGGCTCCAGATCATCTAGACAAACAGCCCATCTAAAAGTGTGGAAAGTTTTACTAAATATTAAACGGTGTTGTCACACCAGGCCATTGAAATTGGCCTTCATTTTTCTCAATCATGACCAAAATTGTTTGGGCACGTGTTCGTACATGCTTTGCCCAATCTGCCTGAAAATGTAATCACTCATGTACACAGCCACTCGGAACCCAAAACTATGGATTAAAGGCTATAGTTGCAAGAGCGCCCCCTACAGAAGCAAATGCAATTTTGTATAGCATCCACAAACTTAGTTTCTCGGAAATGTATGAAAATTTGTTTCAACATTCTTGACATCATCCTGATCAAAAAAGTCAATCAGACCCATGCCCTATTTTCATGCTGGAGCCGTGACCACACCCCCAAATATTCCATTGCGTCTATGTGGAGAGCAAACGATATCTTTTCCTATAAAATAATTCAACTTTCTAGAGACCTTCTGTACACCATCGCGATCACAAGACCTCCGAGTGCGGCACGGGTCGACGAGCGCCACAGGTCGACGCGCGCGGGGTGCGAGGGCCCGATATCACCGCTTGCGGTTTTAATTATTATTATTATTATTATTTTTTTTTTTTTTTTTTTATTCAGGCAAATGAATTGGCTTTTTGGGGGCTTTATCATATTCAAAAACTCATCAAATTTTGCACATGCATCACACCTGGTGAAAATTTAAGTATTTTAATGGGCTCGGGCAAGGGCCCGCCAAAATGCCTCAGTAGCGCCCCCTAAAGTCGAGCCCCACCGCTGTGTTTCACGTACATTTATGAAACTTACAATACATATGTATTACATCCAGACGCACAAAAAATCCTCTTGGAGCCATGCTCTAAACCCAACAGGAAGTCGGCCATTTTGACTCAAACATGCAAATTTGGCGATTTGCACCCTTCAGACTTTCTCTAATAACTCAAAGGGTTTAGAAGTTATCAACTTCAGATTTGGTGTGTTTCATCTACACACCAAGGGGAATCTACATTTAAAAAATGGTGAGTTTTTGACAAGGGGGCGTGGCCCTTATGCCCCCCTGAATTTTGATCATTCGCCATGAAATTTTGATTGCCTCTCATTCATACCTACATACTCCAATCTGGATCAAACTTTCTAGGTAGGATAAGTATCTGCCCCTGAACACATACATATGGCAATATTTTATGACAATCGCAGCGCCACCTAGTGGGAGCAGGAAATGTCATGTTTTACACTTAGAGGTCCAGCTCCAAGGTGGTACAGCAGAACCATCTCAAATTTCCCCTGGAAAGCCTTAAGGAGTTGGGCTTACACTGTTTTAAAAACTGTGAGTTTTTGCCAAAGGGCGTGACCCTGGCGGGAGGGCAAAGTTCAATGTTTCACCATCAAGACAAAACGGGCTGTAACTCAAAGCCAGATTGGCCAATCTGCCTCAAATTTCAGTGGTTTAATAAGCCTCCTGCCCTGAACACATTGATATGCATAAAGTCCATAAACGTTAGAGCGCCACCTAGTGGCAGCTCGAAATATCATAAAATGGCATGTTTTTTGAGTAGCCCCAGAGCTACATTTTATCTACAGCTCTGAAATTGTAGAGGCTCATGTAACATCCTAAGACGTACAAAAAAGTCTCTTGGACCCATACCCGAAACCCTACAGGAAGTCGGCCATCTTCAATTGAAAGTGTTCATTTTTGCCGTTTCCATGCCTGGTATTTGAACGAACTCGTCCTAGGGCATTTTACACAGTGAGACCAAATTGGCTCCACATCATCTAGACAAGGAGCCCATCAAATATTGTGGAAATCTTGTCAAGAACTTAAACGGTGTTGTCACACCAGGCCATTGAATTTGGCCTTCGTTTTTCTCCCTCACCACCAAAATTGTTTGTGCACTTGTTCGCACATGCTTTGTCTGATCAGCCCGAAAATTTAATCACTCATGTACACACCCAGCCTAAATCCATAACTACAGATTCAAGACTGTAGGTGCAATAGCGCCCCCTACAGAAGCAAATGAAAATTTGTATGCCCGTCCACAGAATTAGTTTTGCTCTGAAATACATGGAAATATCTTTCACCATTCCTGACAAAATCCTCATCAGTTTAATAAGCTTCCTGCCCTGAACACATTGATATGCATAAAGTCCATAAACGTTACAGCGCCACCTAGTGGCAGCTTGAAATATCATAAAATAGCATGTTTTTTAGCTAGCCCCAGAGCTACATTTTATCTACAACTCTGAAATTGTGCAGACTCATGTAACATCCTAAGACGTACAAAAAAGTCTCTTGGACCCATACTCCAAACCCTACAGGAAGTCAGCCATCTTCAATTGAAAGTGTCAATTTTTGCCATTTTCAGGCCTGCTATTTGAATCAACTCCTCCTAGGGCATTTCACCCAGTGAGACCAAATTGGCTCCAGATCATCTAGACAAACAGCCCATCAAAAAAGTCAATCAGACCCATGCCCTATTTTGCATGCTGGAGCCGTGACCACACCCCCAAATATTCCATTGCGTCTATGCCGAGAGCAAAAGATACCTTTTCCTATAAAAGAATTCAACTTTCTAGAGACCTTCTGTACACCATCACGATCACAAGACCTCAGAGTGTGGCACGGGTCGACGAGCGCCACGGGTCGACGCGCGCGGAGTGCGAGGGCCCGATATCACCGCTTGCGGTTTTAATTGTTTAAGTTGTTGCTCGTGTGTTAACTTATCTTAAGGAGGAGCTGCCTGTAGTGAGGGCAGTGAGTGTGCGTTACCTGGCTTGTGTGTTCCTGAGCATTTGACAAACACAAATGTATTTGATGCTTGAGCAAATGAAGCTTTTTCAAATAGATCACAAAGCAGGCAGACATCAGTCGGAGTCAGTGGGCACATTTTAGCGTCAATCTCACATGTGACAGACACTAATTAGAGTGTTGCTGAGTCAGCGCAGTTATGTTTTGCACATTTATTGGAGGAAATGAACAATAATAATGATAGAGAATCATGAAGAACCTCACTGCATTTTTTTTCTTCCATGATTATTGTTGGCTTGTCTTTCATTTATTTAGCTAGCCAAAGTTCTCACACCGGACCAATAGGAACGCACACTTGTGCGTATGTCATAGAACACATGACTTGTGTATTACTGTAGGTATTACTGTAGGTATTCTATGACACTGATTGGCAGGTTTTCTCCCTCTCTGCTCTCCACTACAGATTTCCTCCATCCTGGCTCCCTTTCTGTGAAGATGTTGGAGGAAGATCAGTTAGAGCGGGAAGAATGTGGGCAAAACTCAGCTGGATGCGTGGAAGCCGTTCCTCCTGTGTGAGTGATGTTTGAAAGAGTGTGCAGCCACAGAGCAACGCTGTCTACCAGACTGACTGTTTGTGTTCTGCTCTTTCACTTGTGTTGTCTCTCTTTAATTCTTGCTTTCTTCTGGCTGCCTCTTGTCTTTCTATTCATAGACATACACACGCAGACGCCGCATCGAGCGGGCCGGCCCGTTGCTGTGACACATCAACGCAGAGCCGCCATATTGGATGTGGCAGATGTGCGCTGTAAACGAATCCAAGTGAATGGACTGAACTTCATCAAGCGCCTTTCTACAAACTTCTGTAAGTTCATGTGTCTCACTCGCACATTCAAACATGCACTTTCTCTCATAATTATAAATGTTCAATAATCCAGGTATGTGAGGGTGCAGCAGCAGCAAACCAGCATCTGTATTTCTTTGGCTTTTATGAGTGTTTACAGCTGTTTGTAAAGCTCTTAGGCTCTACAAGAACCACATCCTGACATGGAGATATGACATCTGCAGGTTTATCAATGAAAAAAAATACCTTTTTATATTGACTGGTTTTTAGCAATTTCAATATTCTTCATGAAAATCTTTAAGACAAAATATGAACAAAGGTTACAAATTCAAATAAGACTCTGCAATAGACACTGATCTGCTTTATTTTCTTTTAGCAATGCAACTGGTTACTACAATTCTAGATCCATGTTTTATTGCATAGAATCCAATTTTAGGCTTAAAAGTCAAAGCAAAAAAGAGCTCTTTCCAACCGTTGTAAAGTGCTTCGTTAATGAAATGTATTCTTAGAATCACACAAATGCAGAAAGCGAGTGAGGAGCAGACAGCGGCAAACAGAAGGTCTGAAGATCAGCCACAGCTTTGCAACCTTTTCACAGCAGTGCGGGATTATCAAGTTGAGTGCTTCCACATTTTACTGACATCTAAAAAGACCTCAAACGCACACATCCTTTTGTAGCCAATGATTCAATAAGCACATTCTTAATCATTCCATTTATGCATGCGTGGAAGGTTTTAGGCATTTTTACCTATTCTTGGAATTCCACTAGGGCTGCAACACTTCCTTGAATAACTCAAATAACAAAAGAATTGATAGTTGCAGCCCTACATCACACACACTTCATGCTTTAAGGCTGCTGCTGCTGCTACTGCTTGTGTGATTACAGATGCAGAGTTGTGTTGCCCAGGCTGCCCCTGAACACATCCTAAAGCCTTCAGCCTGCAGCAGTCACAAGGAGGTGTGCTGCTGCTGCTGCTGCTGCTGCTGACCCTGTGAAAGAAGATGATGTCACTGCTGCTCCACACACGCAAACACATTTGGATGGACGACTTGACGGAGACGCAGCTTTTTCTTAGACATGGGAAACTCTGACATCTCCTCAAAACTGGACTCACACATCAAGCACACATTGAAGTCCAGACATGCAAACAGAAGGTCAAGCACTTTCTCACTCACTTCTCAGTGCTTCCACACATTTACGCTCTTTCTGTGGCCTGGCTGGATGTATGAGGAGCTTTATAACGCCAAACATCAATTGAAGACAGTCTGACCGCTTTCCTTAGTTTGCTTCATGTAAATAATGACTTTGAGCTTCATTGCCTAAAACTGATGTCTGAGTGTCTCAAGTCTTGTTAAAGTGTTTGACATCAATAAAGTTTTTGCCACAGTTTAGGAGCATTTCCTTTTTGAAGTCATTGTTGAGTCAACATCATGCTGATGCCCTGCAACAAGCTCCCTTTTTATTGAGGATTTTCTTATTTATGCTTTACTGCAGACAAAATCTTTTAGAAGCTTTCCACACAGAAACATCAGTGTTGCTTTCATGGAAACATGGATCATGTGATCTAAGATCAGCCTTCACTCATAGACGATGCTTCTTACAGCCACAGCACAGTTATGAATTCATTAATACAAGCACACTTTTACTCTTTAACACTGAATAAAAACGGACGACTTTCTGCAGCTGTCAGTGTGCCACTCAGAAATTGACACCTTACTCTGGAGGAGGCTGCAAAACT
>CM024208.1:4741240-4795038 GCA_013435755.1 Amphilophus citrinellus
CAGGGATTTTCCAAACAGGTGGGAGGCAAAAGATCTGAACACTGACATGAAGGTAAACCATCTGTGGTCTTTTCTCACTTGCGCTGCGGGGAAAAGAGCGGATTGGTGGGACAGATAGGGGAGAAGATGAAGACCTGCACAGTGAGCTGACAGTGCATCACTGCGTCACACAGCAGGAAACGCTGCGCAGCAAAGTCCTGAAGACAGAACGCGCCATAAACACCGAAACACAGACAGGGAACTTTATAAGAGGCAAAGCTTAAATCACAGCAGTTTTCAGTCTTTTCTGGAGTAAATAGCTTCTGAATTTGGTGACGTGCCTTATTACACAGGTGCGATGAGCTGCCTGAGGAAATCTGTCAGTTCATAGAAAGTGAAGGAAACCAGGGGCAGAGCTTCTGGAGGGGCTGGGAGGGCGGCACGCCCCCGGCCCGGGGCTAGCGGGGGCCCGGATGGGAGAGAGGAGAGGAGAATAAGATTTCAGGTAGCCAGGCCTCTGTCACGTCCGAGGCGAGGTGGAGAAGGAGGGCCCTGTCTTGATTATATCGCAATATGCATGACTCAATGTGCACAGTATACAACCTGCTATACATCACCCATCATTCATGTTTTACACGGGGGTTTTAAAGGTTGCCACAGTCAGGACTGAGTCATGGTTGCTCAAAACTTTATAAGACCGACTGACTTTAGTGATGTAGTAGGTGTAAATATTGAATACGATGTTGTACTGCATGACTGGCTTTATTTTCACTCTAAAGGCCGTTTCACACCGGATGCGTTGCGTAAAAACGACATGAAATTTAGAATCTTTCGGATGTGAACTTGTCGTGGAACCTATATACACACCGGACGCGCTGCGTTTTTGCGAATAAATCAGAGCGCTGCATTTAGCAACATGTGAGTTCATAGCTCAAAACGCGCACTGATGTACTGAATATACAGTGATGTGGGAACAGTAAACTCGTCCTATTTTACCTCAGACACACAGCTACACGCTGCTCTGAGTCAGTCGGCTCTCTGAAAATTATTCTCTGCCTCCTCACATGTGATCCCAACTCTGTCAACAACAACTGCCCACTGATGATATGAAATGTGCGCGAAAGCATCCGTGATGTAGCTTCAACTCCTGGATCAAACCATGAAACTCTCCCTGCTGCCGCTTTCTAATGTGTTGGATGAACCCAGAATCTCTTTTTCTTCCTTCTCTTGTTTAGAAAAATCACAACCTCATTACATCATCGTTTGATGTCGGCTTCCTTTCTTTCACAGTGCGTTTTATGAGGGCAATTTAGTCGCAAAAACGCAGCGCGTCCGGTGGTATGTAGTTTACACAACAGGTTCGCATCCGAAAGAATCAGAATTTCATGTTGTTTTTACGCAACGCATCCGGTGTGAAACGGCATTAAAGGCCTTAGGTGGAGCATTTTTACGGACTAAGCTAACATGAGTGGCACTTCATAACATACACATTCCCGCTGTTCTGGGCATGTGTATGTTATAAAATGATGTTATGATGAGCTTTATTATTTGGGTATAAAGGGCCCGGTCATTTGACCCGCCCCCGGCCCGGCTCTGATTTGTTCCGCTAGTGAAGGAAACAGCACCAAACAATCGCACAAACCAAACCACAATAGTGTGATTACCACCAGATTGTTCTGGAGGCTTCAGCTGATGTAAGGAAAAAATAACAGCTGACATTCTCTGCACAGACAATGGAGGCGTGGAAAAAACTTGTCAGCGATGATCCACTCGTGTTAAATGATGCCTGAAATTTTCATTTGATCTTCGTTTTTTCTTCTTACTTCTCCTCATTCATGCTGGTTGTCATTTCGATTTCTGTAGCCGCGAAATCAAGTGCGCGCATGACCTTAGGGACCTCAAACGTGCACATTGTGAACTTTCCCTGCGCTGTGGTAGATTGTAAATTGCAGTGAAATAATACAGGAGCGAGCAGCGATAAAAGCAGCGATCTAGCCGGTGTGGAGTCCGCGGGGCTCCTGTTTGCTAAATGCAGAGACAGCAGAGCTCCGAGAGTGAAGCAGTGAAATCCTCAGCCCGACTAGAGGGCGTCTCAGACCGGCGTGGCGCCTTGTGATCAACCGCTAGCTAGAACACTGCGCACACACACACACACACACACACACACACACACACACACACACACACACACACACACACACACACACACACACAACGCACTATCCGCAGCCTCTCATTACTGTGTTCATGTGTGCAGATCACTTATTCATGGACTTATAAAATACAAGACTTCTATGACATAACTTAAACGGGAACAGGAGGAGGGGAGGTGAAGGAGCGCAAGGGCGCCTAATCAGCGCTGGGCCTCTGTTATTGATCATGTCATATGCACAGCTGTTAAATACAGAAAATGCAACTACAGATCGTTTTGGCGCCCCCCTCTTGTGCGGCGCCCCTATGCATTGCATATGGTGCATACCCCGTTTTTGCTCCACTGGCTCCAGGGGCTCATAAACAGGTGACTGAGTTCATTTCACACTTTTGCTCTTTTGCTGAGGAGAAAACCAGGAGAAGGTGAGTACTAGTGATGGCAAAACGAGGCTCATTGAAGCTCTGAACCTTTTTGAACCATTGTGTCACAAATTGGTTCGCCACTCCATGTTTCATTCAGTACTCTTGGGTGACATCTGCTGGCCACAGTGGTTGTTGCACAGCCAAATGATGCTCAAACGTGATAATAAGACTTCTTAACGTGTGTTGTTAACGTCTGTTAATTAATCTGACGATTAATTTCATCTATTAAATAATAATAATAATGAAAAAACATTTGGAAATTGGTTTGATTGGTCATTGATTCTAAATTACATACTGGACGGGGAAGATGTTCAAGTGAAGCAGTAGGTGTGTTTGATGCCCCGCCCCCCTTTTTGTTTGGTGTTTTGGATATTTTCTTTGTTATTGTGTTTGATGTACAGGGAATGTGTACTTATACAACTCATGTGTTTTTATTCATTCATAATTTTTCCACAGTAGATGGACTTAAACGGTTTGTTTTTAGGGACAGCTTCCTCAGCCTTTCACAGGGAACAGAAGTAGTTGGTGTGACCAGGAAGTAAGAAAGAGGCCTCTTGAATGATGTGGCACTATGAGCATTATATCTGAATAAACACCGAGTAGGTATGTTACAATCACCGCGTCTTCAGACAGCGACGTCATCTGAGCTCACCTGTGTGCTTTTTGACACGTTAAATGCCACTAGCCGCACAATTTTATGTTTCAACTAAAAACTGACTCAGTTTCATGTTTTCTTGATCATAAAGTATTTATTGATGCCCGCAATGCTCCGATGTCAAAGCCCAATTCATTTGCCACCATGATGTAAACAACGACCTGACAATGAACTGACTAAAATGCAGACAATAAATACACACAAGGTAACGAGGGGATGAGGAACACCTGAGAGGAAGACACAGGAAAGAAAACTAAACACAACGGACAACAAACAAGACCCTACAAAAAAACCCCCCAAAAAACCAGGAAGTGGAACACGGACCAGGACTAAGACACAAGAACTTGACAAAGACAGAGGGTAACAAAGCACAGAGACAGTACACAAACAATGGGCACAGCCCAGGAACATGACAGCTTCAAATATATAAACCTGTTAGCCTCCAATATTTGCAGGCTAATATGTCATGTGTTGAGTTTTGGCAGATTATCTTAAATCATGACTGAATGAAAAGGAAGCATATAATATAACAACAAGGACAAAGTGTGCATTTTGTCACTTTGTCAAATGCTGAATAACTGATTGATGTTGACCTGCTGAGGAGGATTTACCAAAAAGTACACAAAGCTGCAAGAAGTAGCTTCTGCAGGCCGTTTATGCACCTTTTCCATTTATTGTACATGAAATGATTTGAAAAGTAAAGTTGTGAATTAGTGTCATCTACATTCAGAAAGGGAATAATGCCATATGGCTATGTAACCTGTATTAAAGTACTATTAAACAATACACAGCAATATTTCCAATCTAGGGCCTTACAGGAGGATTTAAGTAAAAAGAGGGGTGACACTCTTAAGCTGGACACAAAATAAATTTATTAACAAAAAATAAAAAAACGAATAAAACTTCAGTTCACATTACAGCTCTTATGAATTAATACCCAAAATAAAAATAGCTAAATAAAATTGTCCACCCTTCTCTTTAAATTTCTACCTGGGTAGTAAAAATCCTTAAGCTTATCAGTTCCCTTTATCTTCCCTCATGGAAGCAACAGTTTAAAGTTTCTTCAATTGAAATGTTTAGTCCAATCAAAAGTATTTCAGTCAACAAGTTTAAGTTCAGTAAAGTCAAAAAAATGTCTGTCGGTCAACTGCGCAGTTTTAGTTCAGTTAGGGGCCCCCTATTGGTTGTCTGATTAAGCTTATCTGTTATCCAGTGGAGAATCGTGTGCATCCAAATCCGTGGAACAAATCCTTCACTCCGCACCGCTGCAGCGACCGCCGTTGTGCCTCCTGCTCGCAGTGGATCTGCAGTCGTCCTCTCTCAGAATCCGACCATAGTCATAAAACCAACCTGCATATTGTACAGTTTCCAATAAATGGCAAATTTTCCCTATGCAGTTAGCAATGAGCAATCTCTCAGTCTCTTACTCTCATTAGTTTTACATGTTAGTAAAGCCTACACAAAACTTGAACACATATTCACTGGTTAATAAAGTAGAACACTACAACCAGAATTAGTCTGCAACAATAAAACTTAACATTTCCTACAGTGTTAGACATACATTACATAGTGCATGTTTCTCGTTTCTCTGATTGGTGTTTTGTAGTCTCGGTTACAGTCACAAACAAACAGGATCTCTGTTCGGCTACGACTAATACATGGAGTAAAACACAAGACACTCACCGGAGAAAATCCCGACCAATCACATCAAACTCGGGTCCTCCGAATTCCTCCCTCACAAACAACAAAAATCCAAACACGGTTGTTACACTTAACAAAACCTTAAATTCAACATTAAAGAAGCAACTCGATTACGTTTTTGGCTAAGCTAGGTTGCTAGAGCCGAACCACGTTGGCTTCTTTGCATGGTGTCTCGCTTTTTTCCCTTCCTCCTCTTTCTTTGACCCGATGGTAGGTTTGGATCACCACATAGGCACCTAGCGCCCTCTGTAGGACATTTCAAGGAATTGCAAAAAAATAAAACATACATTAAATCCAATGGTTTTTTTCTCTGTAAAACTCATGGGGGTTATAGCTACATGTGTGGAAGTCGCACAGGTTCACTCCAATTGGCGCCAAATATCTAAAACTTCCTGCAGTAATGAGTGTTTGGATAATGTGTGGGGTTGTGCCTCAGGATGTGTGCATTTGAGCAAGTAAATGAGGTGATTTCAAGAGATTCACATTTTTTCTTCAGCGGTAAGAACACTGTAGACGTGGGTGATATTTTATTGTACTCACAGCAGATAATGTTCTCAAAAAATAAAGTTTATCTGTCAAAGAAATCAGGAAATACTAAAAGTTGCTTTTACTGTTTCATACTTGACCTGCAATAACTCTTAATTCTGATGGAAATAAACCACACACACACACACACACACACACACACACACACACACACACACACACACACACACACACACAGGAAGCTGCTATGATGACAATGATGTTAAATCAGTGCTCCGTGGGTGGAATAAGAAGACACTGTGACACAGTAGCCTACACATGTCCACGCCTCTCCCTGATCTTATTTTTGTCATTCTTTAATTGATGCTCAACCTGCAGCTCAAACTTGATACAAAAGCTCCAAACTAATATTTCCCACTGGCTCGTTACGTAGAAATAATTATGTTATAAAGAGAGAGCATTTGATGGCTTTGCCAACACTGTTTTTCCTGCAGCTTTAGAAGAGGAACGAGTGTGTGTGGTGTGTGTGCTCCTGTTGTGCTTTGTTAATGAAGCTGAGGTCAAATCATTGGCTCCACTCCTGAATCCTCCATCTGAACGGCTCCAATGTCTTTCTGAACTCGAGATGACGCAGCTGTCACCAAACTGTTGTAAACTTCAGTGTGTGTGAGCTTCTGTAACACTCCAACAGACTCCAGAGTTTCAATCCATCCACACTTCTTTCCCATCATCAGTCCATCCAATGGCTTATTAAAAGAATCAGATTACAGCAGTTACAGTAATTCAAACTTCCTTTGATCAGCCGGCTCAGCGGAGATACACTCAGTGTTAAACAGCTGTTCACGCCAGGTAAGGGCACGTAACGGGTGCCTCAGCGACGATCGCCGGCACTGTCTGTGTTACGGTGCTAATGATGCGTTGTGTCCTCGGGACTTGGCTGCACAGCGCTTCCTGCTGTGTGACGCAGTGATACACTGTCAGCTCACCTGTGCAGGTGTCCCTCTGCATCTTCTCCCCTAACTGTCCTTTTCCCCGCACATTTTCCACTTTTCATTTGGCCATTTTGGGGGGTCAGGCTACCTTATATGTCACTGTAAAAAGTGCTGTCTGCTGATCACTGATCAATGAGTCATTGGCAACACAAATGGGTTAGCATACAGGTCTTGGCCTGCAGCAACTGTTGCAGTGCATTATGGGATTTGTAGTATAAGTCGTGGGAGCGCTGTTTACCGTTGGCCATTAATAATAGCGATATGAAATCATCTCGCGGGACGTATGAAATTACATCGCGGGCCAAATCCGGCCCACGGGCCTTGAGTCTGACACATGTGGTTTACGGTTTATGCTGGATTCAATTTTTTGCGCTGCATAGATTTTCTGAGTATGTGCGAGCAGTGCGCGATTGCGCAGGCGCGCAGCTTAGAAGGAACATTGTGTGACACCCTTATTTGCATATGAAATGTTGAGTTTAGATTTGTTACATTACATTATGACATCACATTCTATCTGTCTGTATTTGATGGTTTGCCTTTAAAGCTAGAATTCAGTGTGTTCATAGCATTCGTGTTCACAGCAGTCGATACTTCAGCACCAATTCAGGAGCATTTGGAAAGTTTTCGATCCGTAGCAGTCAATCAATCAACACGATGTCTCAACTCTCAGGAAAAAGCGACCTGTTTGAGTGGGGTGATAAGTCAGAAGTCCCCCTTGAATGGGGGGATCTGCCTGAAATCCCCCTTGAACCTGAAATTGACAGCCATTACTGGGCTTTTCGGCAAGATGTTTCAGTTGACACTGAAGCCGACCCCTTCAATGGTGATGATCAGCTTAATTCCCACAGAAGTGGATCAGATCAGCGTGTGCAGGAGGACAAACTTCTTGTGGATGATATGTGCAGCAAACTCCAAGTGGCGGAGAGAAAACTCCAAGAGCTGCAATCCAAGCTCCAAGACATGGAGGACAATCAGGAAAACTTGCAAGTTAAGTTAAATGAAGCCATGGAAAGCAACAGAGCCATGGTGAAAGAGAAGGAAGAGCAGGATGCAGTACACACAGAGCTGCAGTCCAAGCTCGAAGATATGAAGAAAGAAAACGAAGACTTGCGAGAAAAGTTTAACGAAGCTGTGACGACAAACACGCACATGCTTATCCAGCAGGAACATCAGCATGCAAAATGCACAAAACTGCAAACAAAGCTGCAAGAAATGAAGGAAAGAAACCAAAGCTTGCAGGAAATGCTTGATCAAGCATTGGAAAAAAAAGGAACAATTCTAAAAGAGAAGAAAGAGCTGAAGATGAAGCACGTGGAGGTCAAATCCAAACTGGAAGACAGTGAAAAGAAGCACAAGGTGGTGCAGACAAAATTGGAGGACATGCAGAAACAAAATCAAAACTTGCAAGGATTGCTTCACAAAGCCCAGCAGAGCAATGGAGATGTCCTCAAAGAAAAGGAAGGAAAGAACAGGGAAATGCTCCAGAAGACAGAAGGAAGCAACAAAAAGATGCAGTGCAAACTCCATGAAATGGAGGGAAAAAATGCACAAGTGCTAAAGGAGAACGAACAATTGGGCAAATTGCAGAGAAAGCTCCAAGATGTTCTCCAAGAATCTGAAAAGAGGAACGGAGAACTAGAGGAGAAATGCAGATCACTGGAGCAGTGGAAGGACCATCTGGAGAGAATGTGTTCAGAGATGCAGAGCTGGATGGAAGCTGTGGTGAGCAAAAATGCTGGACTGGAAGAGCTGTGTAAAGATGCTCTATCCAAAATAATGGAACTGCACGAGGAGAAGGAAGAGCAACAGAAAATGCGCGAAGACATCCAGTGCAGGCTTCAACAAGTGCAGAGTCAATGTGAGGACCTGCAGGAAGCACAAAAATTACAGCGAGTTAAAGAACTTGAGATAAAGTGTACAACACTTGAAGCTGAGAATGCAGAAACTCTCAATGATCTGCACACCATCATCCTGCAGCACAAAGAGCTGCACGAGCGCTGCCTCAAAAAGAAAAAGCGCTTCAAGGGCCTCTGCTGCTTCTTCAGCTGAATCAAAGCTCGCCTCGTCTGCCACCACCTTCGATCCATCTCCTGGACCTTTCTTTCCTCCAGCCATCCTCTCTATCCCTTTCTTCTCTCTCCCTCCTTATTCTTTTCCTTTCACCCCCCCAACCAGTCTCGGCAGATGGCTGCCCCTCCCTGAGCCTGGTTCTGCCGGAGGTTTCTTCCTGCTTAAAGGGAGTTTTTCCTCCCCACTGTCGCCGAGTGCTTGCTCACAGGGGATTGTTGGGGGTTTCTTTTTTCTCTCTTCTCTCTCCCTCCTTTTTTTTAAAAATTTGATTTAATTGGATACTCTCAATTTGAAAATAATAAAAAAAGGCAATCATTTGCCATCTAAAATTAATTCTGTTTGTGGATGTTCACTTATTTCTTTTTGCTTACAGTCTCTGTGCAAGATCAGCCTAAATGTTTAGCACACAAATATGAAAGCTGCATAAAACTTGTGGTTACCTTTGGCCCAGAAAGCCAATATACCAAAACATCAGTGGGGTCAGGTTAATGATGATTCTAAGTTGGCCGTAGGTGTGAATGTGAGTGTGAATGGTTCACATAGACCAGGGCTCTCTCAGCCCTGTCACACACTGGTGACCTGTCCAAGGTGCACCCCCCCGCCCCTCGCCCTGGCTGCTGGGATAGGCTCCAGCCGCCCTACGACCCTGGAAGAAAGTTGAAGCAAACGGGCAGATGGATGACATGTTTGCTTTAAATACAACTAATGATATGCAGTAAGCACAGGAGGAAACTAAAAATAATGACATTCCTAAACTCTAAAAAAGTTGGGGTGGCTGTGTCTCAGGTGGTAGTGCAGGTCATCTACTAATCTTAAGGTTGGTGGTTTGATTCCTGGATGCTTCAGTCTGCATGCCAAATTATCTGATGCAGCCGTCGGAGTATGAATGTGTGTGCATGTAAGACAGGAAGCACTGAGCTGGAGAAGGAAGTGCTTGTATGAATGGCTGAATGCAAAACATGGTGTATAAAGCACTTTGAGTGCTCAGCTAGAAAAGCGCTATATAAGAAGGAGCCCGTTTACCACTGAGGACTGTAATTACTGTATGATCTGGTACAGCATTTTATTGCAAACATTCAGCTGAATTTATGGTAGGCTCATTTATTCTGCCTTACAGAGACCTGGTTAGAGCAGGGTGAATGTGTTAGTGTGAATCAGTGTTTGGAGCTGAAGTCAGTGAATGATGGCTCTGGAGGACTGTTCCAATCCTGCATCTGATTATAGTTTAACAGTTTTTAACAGTGAAGGCAGCGCCGTTTCATTTTAGCTGAAAAATGTCGTGATTGTCACGCCCCCTTTCACCAAACAGGAAATACATCATAAATAAAAACACTCACACCTCATTAGAATAAGCACCTGGGTGTCATTATCACAGCTGAAACCAAATGACAGGCCTCTTTAAACAGCCATGATCACAATCATCTACACTGCCTACACACAGCATTTGTGTGTGCATGTGTGTGTGTTCCCTAACCTTTGGCCACAGCTTAGTGTGACACTCTAAATACTGTCAAGATGGAAGAAGCTAGATTTGATGACAGTATTAATGTGTTTGTGAAAAGTAAGATTGGTGTCAAAGATCAGCCCCAGGTTCCTTGCAGAGGATTTATTATATATCTTTAAGGGGCAGAGATCATAGAGGTCAGGCGTACCAAACATAATGACCTCGGTTTGCTGCTCATTCAAATTAAAAAAAGTTTAGAGCCATCCATGATTTAACTTCTTCCACACAATCCAGTAAGGCCTTCAATGGACTCAAAGAATTTGGTTTCAGTGGCAGATAGACCTGCAAGTCATCTGTGTAACAGTGAAGGGGATGCAGTGTTTTTTTAAGATTCCAGATCAGTGACAGCAGGTCCCCAAAGAACTCCAGAAGAGCTTAGCAGCATGGGAAAACAGAGAGAGAGAGTGTGTGTGTGTGTGTGTGTGTGTGTGTGTGTGTGTGTGTGTGTGTGTGTGTGTGTGTGTGTGTGTGTGTCAGCAGCCACACCAGCCTCATTGACCAACGTGACCCTCCACTATCTCAGCTGGCACCGAGTCAAGCTCGAGGCTACAATCAGAGCTCCGTCCTGCAGGGCAGCGGTCTGGCAGAAAACAAACACACCTGTGATGGTCGGGGCTCTGCAGAGGAGTGACATATGCGCCCACCTGTCAGAGGAGTCTGGCACGGTTTGATAGCCTGGGCAGAGCTGCCGTTCATGACGTCCTGATCAGCCTTATAGCTCTTAGCCGGTGTACGTGCTTCAGGCTTTAACTGGATGAAAATGAAATTGATGTTTCAATTATTTACCCTGAATTATTTATCTGTAATTGCTCCACAAAGGATCTGCAGTGCATCTTTGCCCATTTTCAGCCAAGCTTTCTTATTCACTCTAACCTGCACTTCACACCTGGAAGCTGCCCACTGTGACCACAGCCTCCTCCTCCCCAGCTGCAGAGCTGAAAGCTTTGCTCCGAGGTAATTTGATGGTAATTGTTGAGGGCACGCTTTTGTCAAAGTGCCAGCGCCTTTTAAACATGCAAGTCAATTAGAAGCAGCCAGGAGGTGACTGGAAGACTTGGCTTTAGTCATACTGAGTCTGGTGCCACTTAATGTAAAGCAAAGCGCTCTGCAGCTCTGGCAAGTTTAACTTTATTTTGTTTGCATCATGCAAACTCCGCAGTGAGGCTATACTGCTCAGGCTTAACGTTATCTCATGATATGATATTTCAATGTTTCTTCATGTGTTCCCCTGATTTCTGGTTTTACCCTGTTTCAGAAAGTGGATCATGTACAAAACTATCAGTTCTGCAGGTACAGACCCGCTTGTTATGAGTTATTACCACATAATTACAGTATCACACTGCAGCAGGTCGTGCAGGTGTGAATGTGTTAAATGTCTTTTTAGCCACAGTGATAAACCACCCATGTTCAATTAAGCTTTCAGAATACATAAAAGGTCTAAATGTATTTTATATGATAATTTGTCCATTTAAAAATTGTTGACGTGGTCATGAATTTATAAACATAACTTCTCTCCACATTGATGCTTCATTTGGAACAATCAGCAGATTAGATACAAAAATAAATCATTATGTTTTAATGTGTGGTTTGATAATCAGATAATTTTAGTATCACAGTCACTAAATGAAAATGGAAATCTTCTAAATGATGCTGAGTGTCTTCAGACATTCCTGTTATCCTAAAAGGATTTGCTGATGTAATGGATGCTGTTCCCTCTGGTATCCTGACACTGTCACTCTACTGCCCCCTTCTGGTCAGAAGTAACCCGTTATGTTCAAATGAAGATTGATTTTTCTGGAGCTTGGAGCGATGTGCTGTTTGGTTTCCACAATGTCAAAAGTCACAAACAAAAAGAACTTTATGTTATAAATCTGATAATAAATTTAGGTAAATATCACACACATAAAGCTAAATCTAGTCATTGGAATCCCTCTTTTTTAACATTTCAAAGGAAACTGAACAGGACATCGAAAGCATTTCTGATTCACTTCAGAAGAAAGATATTAAAACTCATCATTTCTGTTCCTTATTTGATATATTTATTTGTAACCTCCTGGCTGATGTTATCCTTATCTGTTCAAATGTATATTAATAACTGTTTGTATGTTGGTGATTTTATTTTTCAAAACATTTATTTAAAAAAATCCTTCAAACCCAAAATAACCTGTTAAATTATTGACATTTTTTCCAGTTTGTGTAACAAAACTTCTTTATTGGGTGAGTGGATTTAAAAAAGTGAAAGAAAACTTGAGTCAATTCTCTCTAATGAAGCTGTTTGAATGAATTTTTTGAAAGGTCACAGACTGACTGATGAATGTTGTTCTGCTCTAAACATGAACTCTGACCTTTGTGGTGTTTCAGGAGGAAAACTGCTTCAGTTATTCTCTCAGATTAGTTTCACATTTTCAGATCTGAGTGAGATCCTGGAATGAAGACAGAAGAAAAGACTTTGTTCAAACTTTGATTTATTAGAATAACCTTCAGTTTGTTCACACATTAAAAATTCAACACAATCAATGATCGAATTCCTCGTAATCATTAAAATCATGCTTATAGATTCTTGTTTCTGGATTCTGAAAGAAAATCTGCCAAACAGATAAATGTAAATGTAATTATAGATTTCTGTACAAATGTACAAAGTGATGAGAACAAAATCTGTGTGATAAAGGAAGGTCTGCTGATTTCTCTGTTAAGGCCCATGAAGAGGAAGAAAAACTGAGATACAGATTTAAACCCACAACCATATGAAAGACTTCAGTCTATTTCAGCTTAATCAACTCAGCAGAGGCTTCATAGGAAAGTAAACCCAAAGTCCAGCATAGAGCGGCTGAGTGAATGTGGTCTGGACTCTGTAGAGCAGAGTCATGGTTTCAGAGATGCTGTAGAAGGACAGAATACCTGCTCTGTGATCCAGGTACACTCCTACTCTGGAGGACCGAGGACCTGAGACAGGAGTTTGGATGTTGTTGTACCAAAATGTAAAACTGTTGTTGTTACAATTTAATCCCCAAGATTTGTCATTACATCCAAAACAACATTCATTCCCATTTCCTGCTCTGCTGATATTCTTGTATGCAACTCCTACACGAACTCCTCCTCTCCACTCCACCTCCCAGTAACAACGTCCAGTCAGACTCTCTCTGCTCAGGACCTGTAACCAATAAGTGAATCTGTCTGGATGATCAGAATAAGACTGTTTTTGTTTCATTAATGTTACTCTTCTGTTCCCCTCTGATAATAACAGATGTTTGTGTGCTGTGTTTGGATCCAGTGTGATTTCCTGTGAATATTTTAAGAATTCAGCTCTGGTCTTTGGCTCTGGTGGATCTGACAGTAAAACATCCACTTCAGTGACTGTCAGTGAGATGTTTGTCCGTTCCTCTCTCAGGATGTCCTGTAGTTTCTCTCTGAGCTCTGACACAGCTGCTGTCACATCCTCAAAGTATCTCAGAGGACGGATATTGATGCTGGATGAGTGTGTAGACTCACTGAGTGCTGACAGTGAGGGGTAGTTGTGTAGAAACTGGATGTGATCCTCTGTGTGTGAGAGCTGCTTCAGCTCAGCGTCTTTCCTCTTCAGCTCAGTGATCTCCTGCTCCAGCTTCTCCTGAAGCTCTTTGACTCGACTCACTTCAGTTTCCTGCTGGGATCTGATCTGCTGCTTCACATCAGAGCTTCTTTTCTGGATCACACGGATCAGCTCAGTGAAGATCTTCTCACTGTGCTCCATTGTTTTATGAGCAGACTGATTGATGGCCTCCACCTCCTGTTGAAGCAGCTTCACATCTTTCTCTCTGTCCTGGATTCTCTGCTGGATGTTTAGTCGACTCACCTCGAGCTCTCTCTGCCTCTCAGTCCTTTCTGCTGCAACTGAGACTGTGTGGTGGCCTTTATGTTCATCCACAGAGCAGAGATAACAGATACTCTGCTGATCAGTACGGCAGAACATCTTCATCACCTCATCATGACGAGAGCAGATGTTCTCCTGGAGCTTCTTGGAGGGCTCCACCAGCTTGTGTTTTTCAAAGGCAGGAGATTCATAATGAAGCTTAATATGTTTTTCACAGTAAGAGATCAGACAGACCAAACAGGACTTCACTGCCTTCATTTTTCTCCCAGTGCAGACATCACAGGCCACATCTTCAGGTCCAGCATAGCAGTGATCAGCAGGAGCAGCTTGGAGTCCAGTCTTCTTCAGCTCCTCCACTAAATCTGCTAACATGGTGCTTTTCACCAGGACAGGCCTCGGTGTGAAGGTCTGTCTGCACTGAGGGCAGCTGTAGATTCTCTTCTCCTCTACATCCCAGTAGCCTTTAATACATTTCATGCAGTAGCTGTGTCCACAGGGAATAGTCACTGGATCCTTCAGTAGATCCAAACAGATCGAACAAGAGAAGGTTTCTCGGTCCAGCTGAACTCCTTTCTGCGCCATTTCTCCTCTCAGTGTCAGTGACTGTGTGAGTTTCACTTCCTGATAACTGAAACTAGTCTGAGCTCTGATCTAAACAACATGAGTGTCTGCAGTGAATGGAGCCTCTCAGCTCTCACACAGCTCCACATGTTGGTTTCACCCATCTTCAAAGTGCAGATCTGAAGGGGAGGGAACAAGGAGACATGTGGACAGAGAGGAGGTGCTGAGTTAGAGAGCAGGAAGCAGAGGGAGGGTTATCAGGCTGGGACTCATTCCAGAAATGCATTTTTAGCTCTTCTTCCAACAGAGCTTATTTCACATTTAAAAACACTGTTCAAACCTTCTTTTTCAAAATACTTTTAAAGTCTGATAAGTTCATTAATCCTTTTATTCTTTGCAATAATTCACATACTACAGATGAACAGAGAAACAGCTTGTCAGCACTGAGCTGAGAGCAGATATAGACCACGTGTTTTACATTTTTGTTACAAAAAGAAGAAATTTTCAAACTTCATCTGAAAGAAAGCCGAGCAGCACAAACTGATCTTCATCACCGCTGTTCCTTCATCCCAGTGCTGACGTCACAGATGCTACACTGGTCTCATGCTGCTGTTTGTTATTCAAATTACATCTGATAGTTAAACCTTTTGTCATGTGTGAGAGTTTCGAGCCCAAACCTGCAGCGCACACAGGAGGAGGCATCTTATGAGGAAGAATCAGGAAAGTTTGTTGCCACAGTTTGATCCATGAAACTAAACAAGAACTCAAAGTTTAGGATCCATATCTGAATGAAGAGAAAGAAAATATCCAGCATCCTCTATGCTGCATTCAGGGACCCTGGGAAATTAGCAAGGGAGAATTTCCTGATTACAAATATCAAATAAAACATTTTCATGGCCTTTGTTTAGTCGTTCATTTAAAATCTTAATGGGTAAAGATCACCATAATTACACATTAACTTATATGTACAAATTATATGTTTCACTGCACTATTGTCAGTATAGATTATACACCAAACAACACATTCATGGGATGGAGCCGGAGGCTGAATGAAGTGATCTCCATGTGAGGACACATTAACAGTTGTCACAAACTGTACAACCACCACATGGAGAAAGAGCCCCACTGCAACTTGAAGTGTGTAAATGATGTTTCCTGATTTATTAGTTTGGTGTAATTAGGTATTATATACAACGTAGTGTGGCGTTCCCCATAAATGGTAATAATAATAAGGGCAAAACTTTTGTGTTCTTGCAATACACTTTTCTATATTTTAACCCTGAATAATTCAGTGTCAATAAGAGCCTGTCCTCCTTCATCCATCCTCGTTTCTGCAGGCACGGGTTTACGACCAATACGTTTTTCAATTGAGCGCCCTCTAGCGGTTGTATCTGAAATAGGTTGTGAATGACATGTTCGGTTTTCTCCGGGAAATTACGAACAACTACATAAAAAATACGTAAGAAAGTAATATTTTATCTTTGCTTTCTCCCACTGGGTGCACTGATAACTTTCAATGGATTAATTTGGTACTGAACAAATCATGAAAACCTCTGTCTGTGTATGGAGGCAGCAATGGTTACGCAACAGAACCTGCCAGAGAATCGTTTTTAGATTCTTCATTATTAATATAATCTAGTGATAACTACGAATATGACCAATGATACACAGCACAGGAAACTGTAACTGGTTAATTCTGCAAAATAAACTTCTAGAAATGTAAAAACAAACAAACAAAAAAACGGCTCTCACTGTATCCATAGTAACATTATACTTCCTGTTTCAAAAATACGTTTATAAATAAAAATTATACACTTTTTAGATATTTTAATATATATTGTTTTATATACATTCTGACTCTGATGTGCTGAATGCCGCAGTTTAAAGTAGTTCTGCTGCTGTCCTCTATTCTAATAATAATACTGCAGTGGCAGAGCTGATCAACCTGGTTAGCAAACTGTTGTCTTTATTAAACTTTAGTTAAATCTGCATAAATCCAAAGGGACACTGAAAATGACACCTACGCCCATACAGGCCTACTGTAAGGATTTTATAGTTTAGATTTTCACTGCAGAAAAATCATGAAATTGTATTTAATGATTTTTTAAATCTTCTCCAGCCTCCTCACGACCGTATCACAACCTACAGAGTCGATCCTCTTCAAAAGTAAATCCAGACTCTTCTGATTCCACCAGTTCATCAGGATCCAGGCAGGGGCGGTTCTAGGGGCGGGGCCACAGGGGCATTGGCCCCATCTGAAATCTGATTGGCCCCCTGAAGTGCCCCTGTCCTGTCACTTTGTCAGAGAGCGAGGATCAAATTATAGGTGGATGCAATTCCATGCCGAAACACCAGTAGCACTAATGAGCCAAATAGGAATGCTCAGCGTCAATAAAGCTTACAGAAGAAAAAGATTTGAACGATCTTGCAGAGAAAGTTTTTTAACCACTGATGCCTGTCTACATTTTGAGGAGTTTGTTGGTAATGATAATTCATAAATCCCTTTTTACTCACAGCTGTCACATAGCGTAAGTCTGACAAATATTAAATTAAGAAGCAAAGTTAGTTAAGAGTAGTGATGGGCAAAGCGAGGCTTTCTGAAACACTGAACCGTTTGAAGCGATTGTGCCGGAATTGTGTCGAGTCTTCGAAACAATCTGAAACACATCTCTATAGTGACACCCAGTGGCTACTTTAGCTCATTCCACATCTGTATAATGACGTTCTCTGAAACAATGAAACGCACAAGTGCTGAACAATTGTAAGCGAGGGTACTCATTACACCACACTATCAATAATTATGATCCGCACATGTTTTGGGAGAAACTGGCATCCAACAAAGCAAGAAAAACTCTTGTCAAAGACCGCAAGCTGTGACCGTAAAGAACTGTGTTTTAATGTGTTTCAGTTGCTTATTAATTCAGTGTAATGCACAACAAATAAATAAAATGAAATAAAATATCTTGTAACAAGGCTGCCTTCACTTTCTCCTTGGTGATCTTGTACTTCTCCTCCACCATTTCTTTGAGTGCTTTTCTTGATGGCAGGTTGTAGCTGGGGTCAAGCTTTTGGACAAAGGCCCTAAAACCTTCATCCTCCACAATAGTGAAGGGCTGCAAATCCTTCACCACCAAGTTCACCAGAGCCTCATCCAACTCTTTCTGCCTGCCTTTCAAATCAATCCCAAAAGAGTAAATGTAGAGTAAAAGTAAATGTATCTTCAAAAACCGTTTTGGGTATGAGGCTGTTACTTGGCCATACAACAGCATTGCCAAAATACGCTAAACAACCGAACTGTGTTATAGGGAGTTTCTGTTCAGTGTGCTGTCACATTTCCATCTGAAAATAATATAGTCTTTGGGAATTACAGTTAATATTATGTCAAATACACACAGACACAAATATATTGTGCCTTTGGTGGTTTTTGCATAAATACAGACAGATAGGAAACATACTGATTCAATACAATTCTCATTTTTCAGCATTTGTTTGCTATTTCAGTGTTGACAATGGACTCCTGTAATGGGCATTACTGAGTCCCATTTCAAACTGTGGCCATTCTTAGTGAGTTTTAATGCATTCAGGCTCAATCTAAATAATCTTTCAAACAATGCATACCTTAATTAGATGGCCCAGGAGCAGGCCTACGTACAGAGGGAACATTACCTCCCTCTGAACCCTCTAAAATGGCAGAATGGGCACTCCTCAAATGGCACATCATAGAAGATGTATTATTGCAGAAGGGCAGCTGCTTAGCACAAATCATACACCTGACTTTATTTGGTGTTTCCAAATGGAAATGCTCCCACACTATAGATCGGGATCTCTTACAGGGATGTTCCATCTTAATCTATCTAGTCTATGTGACTACACCTGAAACTGCTGTACTATCTCGTACCTATCTTTATCTCGCTGCTACTATCACTAACTATAGTTTAAACTGAATTAATTTAATGTAATCCTACCTGTATGCTTTTAAGTAACCTATGATTAAATATTCTAACTTGACTAATCTATCACTCACTAAATCACGCTATCAATTGCAATGTCACTATATCAAATTCTTCCTCCTCTCTCAAAACCTCTCGCATCTCATAAAAAACCCTCGAGGTTTCGATGTGTTTGGGTTGACTTTTAAGCTTCTGGCAGCGGGTAAGCCACCTATCGCAGCTACTGTGAAATGCACCAAAGCCTCGCTTTGCCACGGTCACGTGACATGGGTGTTTTGAACCAGGTTTCGGAGCAGTGTTTCGAAACATCTGCGCTTCGGAAGCTCGACACAGTGTCGAAGCGTCTGTTTCGAGCGTCCCATCCCTAGTTAAGAGTAATGTTAACTGAGGCCCTACTTGTGTTTGGATGTGAATGTTAGCATTTCACTAATTCATGTACTTCTTTGTAATTTGCATTTGTGTGTTAACATTAACTATAATGTTTGGCAGTGACAGAGAAGAATATGAAAAGAAAGGGTCAGTCTCAGGTGGGAATTCAGCAATTTTTGAGCAAAAGAATGAGACTGCCAGCTGAAAATGAGCAGGGTGAGAGGAGGGAGAGAGCAGCAGGACACAGTAGACCAGAGGCTGGTCAAGAGCAGGACACCTCCAGTCCCTTTTAATCAGGTCAGAAATAATTTAGGGAGAGCAACAACAGTTAATGCTGTAATGTATGAAATGTCTGATATTGTTATTTAGTGAAATGGCACATAAGTTCACTGAATTCTTACACCTCACGGTGATAAGATTTACCATAACTGTAATGTAATGGCTTTAATTTTTATTGGTCCGTATATCTACCACAAATACTTGGCCCCTCTATGAATACTGTGGCCCCTTGATGGCCCCTTACTCAGAAAAATCCTAGATCCGCCACTGGATCCAGGAGTGTCAGCTTTAGATTCAGGTGCTGATTCAGGTGCTCTGCACAAAGCTGCATAAAGAAGAAAATGTATAATATTCACATGTTCTGTGAGAGTGTGGAAAAGTCCTTCAGTCAGTGAAGGGGAGATAGCTTATAGGTGCTGGACGTGTTTGGATCCCGCCTTCAACCTGGAGTGTCGGCCAGAACACAACTTTAGGGCTAGGATGATAACTGCTGACTGATGTGACTAATCTAGTTGACTTCACTCATAGAAGGCAGCAACCAGACAGAAGTGCAGCTTCACATATGGGCTTCATTAGTTAGCCCTGGTTCTTTCAAGGGTGCAGACTTAGCTCTGAGTAGACTGGGCTAGGTGAAGATGCACATCTATACATGAAGGTGTGTGTGTGTATGTGTGTTTTTCGGTCATAAACGCACACTTCTCTTATGAACAAAAAACTCGCTGAGTGGCAAAGAACATGTCCAGCTCGCATCTGTCTGATCCAACCTTCGCCTGGGTAAAATGCGAGACTACTTCAAGGAACACAGGACTGTGGGAAATCTCAACTCTCCACACACTAGTAACATAACTAAATATGAAGACATAAACTATGGGGCCTTTTGTACAGTCAGAGCTGTGACTGATCACACACAGACACACCAGTGAGTTCATGGCAGAGTGGACGCTGATTTTGTGTCCATAAAGTTTGTGTTTAATCTGCTTACCTGACACATCATTAACTGTATCCATTTATTTTTAAAGGATCAGGAGGTCAGAGCTCCCTGATGGATTTCCACACAAAGATGGAGCTCCTTCATCGGTGTGTCAGCAGCCCAGAGTCTTCACAAGTAAACAGGTACTTATGCAGTATAATGATTTTAATTGCAGTACTGTGTCACTCCTGTTTTGTATTCACTCTTTATTTGCAGGTGTGTGTCTGTGTGTGTTGTTGGTTTGTATATTTTTCCCTAACAGAGCAGCAAACAGCAGTCTTCTCTGCTGCATGAATCGCTGCCACGGTAGAAGCAGCAGCAGAGTGGACGTCTTCACTGAGAGCTGGACTCTCCTGTGGCAGCTGCCCTTCGATGCTACGGTCGACTTTACTTTGGTTTCAGTTAGGTTTTCTATCAGGGAAGATAATGTGATAGTAAAAGTGTCCTGTGTTCTTTTAATTTAAGGGATGGTTGAATTCTCTCTAAAAAGGTCTTTGATGAGCTGAGAGCTGTGAGAAGGACTGAGGAAGAGGACGTGATGCTCCTGAAAGAGATGAGGCAACACTGGACGTCTGTCAGGCAGAGGGAGCTGAGTCTGCAGGACGCTGCTGTGGAGGAAGGTGGGAACAGAGACAGGATGGTTCAACTTGTTCTAGTATAATTCTTTAAGTATCTGTCCTAAGAGCTTTTTAAACAAGCCAAAATATCCTTCTGGCTCACTGAGCTTTGAAAAGGTTGGAGCCATTTATGGTCTTTTTTGATTGGCTGTTTGAAGGCTGTTGTGGTTTACTCAGCCTGCTGAAAATGAAAAAGGTTTGAGCGTTCGTCATGTGCCAAAATCCTGACTTTGTCCAGCTTCATTTATGTGGCAGTTTTATCCTGAGAAAAGTCCTTAAAGATTCCCGACTGACCTGCTGTGCTGTGATTCAGGTCTGTGGGCACACTGAGCTCAAAGCTAAACTGCAGATGCAGCTGAAGGTGTCGGAGAGGAACACCTCAGGATCTTCCAGACTCTCGGGACTCATGCTGAACCACTGAAGGGGCTTGATGATGAAGATGGCAGAGGGATGTCTGAGAGCACTTCAGAAAGCAGTTCTGATGATGAGGATGTGGAACTGTGTGACATCAGCAGAGGTGTGGATCTGATTCTCTGATCCGGCTCTAAACCTTTCCCATATTTAATGTTGTAGTAACTTTGATTTGCATTCTCTGTTAGAGCCTCAGGGATGACGTCCATCAGCACGACTGCTCTCTGCTGGCAAGACTTCTGCTGTGACCCCACCTGCTGTGACCCCACCTGCTGTGACCCCACCTGCTGCCTCCACCCTGACAATCACAGCTGACTGTTGTGTTGAGCTTCTTTGTTAAATCAGTTAAATGTAAAGTCCTCAGATCAAACCCACCACACCTTTGGTTAAATGTAGCAATTTACTCCTCCCAGTCCTCCAACTCTACGTGAGGTGTGTTCACTGTGTTCTATTCAGCCTGGAGCTTTACCTCCTACACTAACACAAGGCCTTTTCACAGATATTACCCAAGTTCCTGTTGCTGTGCAGATAATCGATCTGTTCTCTGCAGCTTCTGGACTCTGCTTAAAGCTGAAGAAATGTGAACTACTTCCTGTCAAAGACTGTGACGCTACTCATGTTCACTACATACCAATCAGAACTAAAACCGCTTATCTTGGGATCAGCATGATGAAAAATCAGATAGATGTTCTGAAAACTTTCATCTGATTATTGATAAGATGAGGAAAAAATGTGAGCGATGTCTTCAAAGAGATTTATGGCTGAAAGGACGAATTCTGCTGTCAGAGGCAGAAGGATCGTCTCGTCTAACATATGAAGCTGTTCCTGTCTGTCCACAAACAGCTCTGTGATGCTATTGATAAATTATTGTTTCATTTTATTTGGGAAAACGAGACACGTTACATTAAAAACAGCTGTGATTATGAACTTATGATTGTGCTTAAACTTTCTTGATTTTACTGCCCTTAACAAGACCTTTAAAATCAATTGGATTAAACAGTTTTTACATAACTCCACATCTACTTGGAACTTTAGACCTAAATATATTTTCTCTGCCATTGGAGGCCTTGAATATGAACGTTTATGTGATTATAAAATAGACAAACTTCCCCTAATCCTGTCAAATTTACATAAGCAAATGTTGTTGGCGTGGTCATGAATTTATAAACATAACTTCTCTCCACATAGATGCTTCATTTGGAACAATCAGCAGATTAGATACAAAAATGAATCATTATGTTTTAATGTGTGGTTTGATAATCAGATAATTTTAGTATCACAGTCACTAAATGAAAATGGAAATCTTCTAAATGATGCTGAGTGTCTTCAGACATTCCTGTTATCCTAAAAGGATTTGCTGATGTAATGGATGCTGTTCCCTCTGGTATCCTGACTAGGGATGCGCCGATCCGATATTCAGTATCGGTATCGGTCCGATATTGGCCTAAATTACTGGATCGGATATCGGAAAGAAATTTAAAAATGTAATCCGATACATTAAATAACGTTTCGCTCACATTAGCTGCATTACAGGGCTCTGTCGTCGTCTTCTTCTTGTGGGTTTGCGGTTGACCAAACCAGCTTAGAGCTGCATTACCGCCACCTACTGGAATGGAGTGGGGGATCGGGAGTAAGAAAACAACCCCCTCAGATCCTCCGTCGCTGCGACGGATTCCCTTTGACACTGAGCGATCATCGCTGACATGTTTTTCCGCCTCCACCGCTCTCTGCCTTGTTTGTGTGTTGTGCTCGCTGTGCTGAGAATCAGCTGTTATTTTTTTCTCTACTTCAGCTCCCGGACATACTGCTAGCGAGCGCAGCTATTAGCACTGGTGACCGTCCGGTACCGGAAGAACCCCTTCCCCGTCAAAATATTTTTGATACTTTAATCCCTGATTTGTGACTAAATATAGACCTGCAGTAGAAACGCATTTAGGAGAATGCTTGTGAATATAAAGCATTACAAGATTACGCTCACGCAGCCCCTAGTTTTTCACGTGAACACTGATGACGCAACAGCAGCAGTCAGCTGATTTACCTGCAGTCTGTCTGCACAAGCGGAAAGAGGCGGAGCCGGCGCGCTCAGATGGAGCAGAAGGAAATGTTTTTCTAGTGTCCAAAAGAAGCCTTTTCGTCCCTGTAACCTCCATTAAACCTTTACTGGGAAACAGCTGGAGGTCCTTCATCAACCACCTGATCAGTAAGTGGTGAAAAGGGAACTTTGTAGCTGCTCCATCCACCCTGTTTGTTTCACACAGGGAAAAACTGCAGTACGGAAGTTAAAATATGCAGATGAACTGTTAATATGAAAAAAGTATTTCTTATCCAGTTACTTGGGTAATCAATATTATTTTATTGCTAAAATAATTGATAGTTGCAGCCCTAATGAAATTTGCAACATGCCATAAGCATCACCTTCTCACACAGAAGCAACATGATTCAGGTGACAATTATTGTTGTAAGTAAAGTTTATTTATATAGCTTTTCACAGACAGAAAAGCGCTGTACAATAATTAAAACACATTATCACCCCCCCACCTCCAGAAAACACTATGTTAAAAACATAATAACATTACCATATTAAAAGAAAAATAATAAAAAATAAAGTCAGAAACCAGAAAGCCTGGTTAAACAGAAAAGTTTTCAACAATTTTTTAAATGATGCCACAGAGTCAGCTAAATGGAGCTGGAGTGGTGAACAGTTCCAGAGCTTTGGTGCCACTGCCTAAAAAGCTCTGTACGCCCTGGTCCTTAGTCTTGTATGTGGGACAACTAAAAGACTTTGATTTTGTTGTGTGAGAGACTGTTGACTTCTTTTTTTTTTTTTTTTTTAATGTTTTTAAATGCCTGGATCAATTTTAAATATCGGATTTATATCGGTATCGGCCGATATCCAAATGTAAAACATCTGTATCGGTATCGGACATAAAAAAGTGGTATCGTGCCATCCCTAATCCTGACACTGTCACTCTACTGCCCCCTTCTGGTCAGAAGTAACCCGTTATGTTCAAATGAAGATTGATTTTTCTGGAGCTTGGAGCGATGTGCTGTTTGGTTTCCACAATGTCAAAAGTCACAAACAAAAAGAACTTTATGTTATAAATCTGATAATAATTTTAGGTAAATATCAAACACATGAAGCTAAATTTAGTCATTGGAATCCCTCTTTTTTAACATTTCAAAGGAAACTGAACAGGACATCGAAAGCATTTCTGATTCACTTCATAAGAAAGATATTAAAACTTATCATTTCTGTTCCTTATTTGATATATTTATTTGTAACCTCCTGGCTGATGTTATCCTGATCTGTTCAAATGTATATTAATAACTGTTTGTATGTTGGTGATTTTATTTTTCAAAACATTTATTTTAAAAAATCCTTCAAACCCAAAATAACCTGTTAAATTATTGACATTTTTTCCAGTTTGTGTAACAAAACTTCTTTATTGGGTGAGTGGATTTAAAAAAGTGAAAGAAAACTTGAGTCAATTCTCTCTAATGAAGCTGTTTGAATGAATTTTTTGAAAGGTCACAGACTGACTGATGCATGTTGTTCTGCTCTAAACATGAACTCTGACCTTTGTGGTGTTTCAGGAGGAAAACTGCTTCAGTTATTCTCTCAGATTAGTTTCACATTTTCAGATCTGAGTGAGATCCTGGAATGAAGACAGAAGAAAAGACTTTGTTCAAACTTTGATTTATTAGAATAACCTTCAGTTTGTTCACACATTAAAAATTCAACACAATCAATGATCGAATTCCTCGTAATCATTAAAATCATGCTTATAGATTCTTGTTTCTGGATTCTGAAAGAAAATCTGCCAAACAGATAAATGTAAATGTAATTATAGATTTCTGTACAAATGTACAAAGTGATGAGAACAAAATCTGTGTGATAAAGGAAGGTCTGCTGATTTCTCTGTTAAGGCCCATGAAGAGGAAGAAAAACTGAGATACAGATTTAAACCCACAACCATATGAAAGACTTCAGTCTATTTCAGCTTTATGAACTCAGCAGAGTCTCCAAAATCATAAAGCCAAAGTCCAGCATAGAGCGGCTGAGTGAATGTGGTCTGGACTCTGTGGAGCAGAGTCATGGTTTTAGAGATGCTGTAGAAGGACAGAATACCTGCTCTGTGATCCAGGTACACTCCTACTCTGGAGGACCAAGGACCTGAGACAGGAGTTTGGATGTTGTTGTACCAAAATGTAAAACTGTTGTTGAAACAATCTAATGCCCAAGATTTGTCATTATGTCCAAATATAGATTCAATCCCTGCTCTGCTGATATTCTTGTATGTGACTGCTACATAAACGCTTCCTCTCCACTCCACCTCCCAGTAACAACGTCTAGTCAGACTCTCTCTGCTCAGGACCTGAAACCTGTTAGTGAATCTGTCTGGATGATCAGAATAAGACTGATGTTGATTCATTGCTGTTACTTTTCTGTTCCCCTCTGATAATAACAGCCATCTGTTTGCTGTGTTTGGATCCAGTGTGATTTCCTGTGAATATTTTAAGAAGTCAGCTCTGGTCTTTGGCTCTGGTGGATCTGACAGTGAAACATCCACTTCAGTGACTGTCAGTGAGATGTTTGTCCATCCCTCTCTCAGGATGTCCTGTAGTTTCTCTCTGAGCTCTGACACAGCTGCTGTCACATCCTCAAAGTATCTCAGAGGACGGATATTGATGCTGGATGAGTGTGTAGACTCACTGAGTGCTGACAGTGAGGGGTAGTTGTGTAGAAACTGGATGTGATCCTCTGTGTGTGAGAGCTGCTTCAGCTCAGCATCTTTCCTCTTCAGCTCAGTGATCTCCTGCTCCAGCTTCTCCTGAAGCTCTTTGACTCGACTCACTTCAGTTTCCTGCTGGGATCTGATCTGCTGCTTCACATCAGAGCTTCTTTTCTGGATCAGACGGATCAGCTCAGTGAAGATCTTCTCACTGTGCTCCACTGTTTTATGAGCAGACTGATTGATGGCCTCCACCTCCTGTTGAAGCAGCTTCACATCTTTCTCTCTGTCCTGGATTCTCTGCTGGATGTTTAGTCGACTCACCTCGAGCTCTCTCTGCCTCTCAGTCCTTTCTGCTGCAGCTGAGACTGTGTGGTGGCCTTTATGTTCATCCACAGAGCAGAGATAACAGATACTCTGCTGATCAGTACAGCAGAACATCTTACTCACCTCATCATGACGAGAGCAGATGTTCTCCTGCAGCTTCTTGGAGGGCTCCACCAGCGTGTGCGTTTTAAATGCAGAGGATTTGTAATGAGGCTGAAGGTGTTTCTCACAGGAAGAGACCAAACAAAACATGCAAGACTTCACAGCTTTCACCTTCATCTCAGTGCAGAAATCACAGGCCACATCTTCAGGTCCAGCATAGCAGTGATCAGCAGGAGCAGCTTGGAGTCCAGTCTTCTTCAGCTCCTCCACTAAATCTGCTAACATGGTGCTTTTCACCAGGACAGGCCTCGGTGTGAAGGTCTGTCTGCACTGAGGGCAGCTGTAGATTCTCTTCTCCTCTACATCCCAGTAGCCTTTAATACAGTTCATGCAGTAGCTGTGTCCACAGGGAATAGTCACCGGATCCTTCAGTAGATCCAAACAGATCGAACAAGAGAAGGTTTCTCGGTCCAGCTGAACTCCTTTCTGTGTCATTTCTCCTCTCAGTGTCAGTGACTGTGTGAGTTTCACTTCCTGATAACTGAAACTAGTCTGAGCTCTGATCTAAACAACATGAGTGTCTGCAGTGAATGGAGTCTCTCAGCTCTCACACAGCTCCACATGTTGGTTTCACCCATCTTCAAAGTGCAGATCTGAAGGGGAGGGAACAAGGAGACATGTGGACAGAGAGGAGGTGCTGAGTTAGAGAGCAGGAAGCAGAGGGAGGGTTATCAGGCTGGGACTCATTCCAGAAATGCATTTTTAGCTCTTCTTCCAACAGAGCTTATTTCACATTTAAAAACACTGTTCAAACCTTCTTTTTCAAAATACTTTTTAAGTCTGATAAGTTCATTAATCCTTTTATTCTTTGCAATAATTCACATACTCCAGATCACTGAGAAAAATGAATAGTTTGTCAGGACTGATCTGAGAGCAGATATAGACCACATGTGTTTAACATCTTTGTTACAAAAAAAAAATAATTTTTCAGACTTCTTCTGAAAGAAAGCCGAGCAGCACAAACTGATCTTCATCACCGCTTTTCCTTCATCCCAGTTCTGACGTCACTTTTGCACATCGCACTTTACAAGGTGTGATCATAAAATTCCAGGACATGACCCATAAAAATCTAATCACGATTGATTTAAAGGTGATTGAACTCCCTTTCAACTGTTTCTTGATTTTAAATGCAGGACACAACAGGGAAAAGTTTAAGGATTTATTAAATGAGATAAAATAATGTGCAAAGGGGGGAATCCAGGTATATTTATTTAGAGGTAAGTATCCAATAGTGATTGGGGAGGAGGGTCAGGCAGAAAGCCCTGGATAGCACTGAGACACTGAGCAGGAATCTGTGACAGAGGTTGAAGTGTTTACAGCGTGAGAAAATCTTTCATGTACTCGCTGATGATTCTGTGGTTATTTTGTAGCAGTGTGGCACAAATATCAATCAGAGGATCTAGTGTCCTAATCTGTGTAAATGTGGTTTGACAGCATGCAGCATCATATCTGTTTGAGGCTGCAGGTGGAACAAACACCTGCAGCCTTCAGACAGCTGTAGAGAACTGCAAGAATCAACCTTCTCTTTAGCTTTCTAACTGTGGTGGATCACAGAACTGGTAAGAATACTAAATCATTCAGTGCTGCACATAAATGTCAAACAGCCAAACTAAACTAATGTGATTTGTTCCGTGTTTGTTTAGATAAAAGGTCACATGACACTGCACAGGGTTGCTGTTCATTATACACATGTCTAAAATTATTATATTTTACTGCTAAATAAAACAATGCAGACAAAGTGACATTCTAGATGCAAATTAGCTGGTTACTTTCCTCTAATCTGATACATGTCTCACCATAATGAGACACACTTTGGTCACTGTGTTGTACTTTGTAAGTTTTAGTGAAGGAGGAGTTTCAAGGAGTATATTTAAGTAGACCACAGTCTTATCTTTAGTCTTCTGTTGCTGATGATTCATTTTACACAGAACATGTTTTGTGTCTCAGCCATGTGGACACAACAGAGGAACTTCTTCTACTTGGCTGTTGGTGAGAGGATTTTATATAATTTTGTTATTTTCTCTCTTTGGTATGCTGACAGAGGACTCTGACAGTCAGTGTTCAGTTTAAGTTCCTGAAAGTTTTCTGTTATTTATTGTTTCCAAGTTAGAAACAAGAGCAACTTATTATTTCAGCATAATGAGTTATATTTTCTTTTCTACAGTCTCGTATCTGTCTGCATCTTCAGCTGCTGCAGGTCAGTCATGCTCTATCACCTGAGTTTCACATGCAAAGGTTTTTTGTATTTTATGTAAATTGTATCCAGTTAATGTAAATAGTATCAAATTAATATATACAATGAGAAAAATGAGAATAAAAGAAAAGCAATAAGGTTTGATGTAACTGTACATGGATGAAGGTATTGCTTAAAACACCAAGCTGGATCATCATCTCATAGAAATGATTATCATAGGGATTATGGTTAATGGAAAGTAAATGGGGGCAGCACGGTGGCGCGGTGGTTAGCACTGCTGCCTCACAGTTAGAATAACATGTAGAAGGTCTGGGTTTGATTCCAGCTTGGCCCGGGCCTTTCTCTCTGTGTGGAGTTTGCATGTTCTCCCCGTGTCTGTGTGGGTTTCCTCCCACAGTCCAAAGATATGCAGTTAGTGGGGTTAGGTTAACTGGTCACTCTAAATTGTCCATAGGTGTGAATGTGAGTGTGGATGGTTGTCTGTCTTTCTGTGTTGGCCCTGCGACAGCCTGGCAACCTGTACAGGGTGAACCCTGCCTCTCACCCCATGACAGCTGGATAGGCTCCAGCCCCCCCGCGACCCTGAGCAGGATAAGCGGAAGAGAATGGATGGAAGTAAATGTAAATTTGTTTATGCTTTCACCCACAGAGAGACACACACACACACACACACACATATATATGTAAATATAAATTATTGGGACTTCCAGGTCATACTCAGCACAGATGTTCCTGTATACTATACCAGCCACTTGGTTATGGCGTTCCATGTATGCCCTGCCTGCTAACATCTTGCACCCTGCTGTTATGTGCTGGATTGTCTCAGGGGCATCTCTGCACAGCCTGTACTTTTTTCCAGAGCTGGGGACCACTGTTGTAATTAAAACAGGAAAATGATCGATATACCTGTGTCTCATATATCTGTGATGCAGACACTGAGTCCATAGGAGAGCAGCAGATTAACAGTATGACCTTCATATGTAGGGCCACACACCAACTGTTATAAGTTGAAAGAGTCAGTGAGGGAGACAAAGTCTTTAAAGTAATGAAAAACTAAGAAACATGCTGTGTAATCTGTTCTCTCTTTTTTGCAGCCAGCGAGGTCTGTTAATACAGACCTCGCTGGCTGCTCTGGAAGAGTTGAAATCTATCAGGAGAACAGCTGGGGAACAGTCTGTGCTGATGGCTGGGACTTAGAGGCTGCTGAGGTGGTCTGCAGACAGTTAGACTGTGGACCGGCACTGAATGCCACCCACTCAGCTCACTTTGGTGAAGGAACAGGAGAAATCTGGCTTGATGATGTGTCCTGTTCAGGAAGTGAAAGTTCTCTGACTGAGTGTCAGCACAGAGGATTTGGGACACATGACTGTACACACCAAAAGGACGCTGGTGTCATCTGTTCAGGTGAGATGTGTTTTGGATCAACCAGAGAATGCCAAACGCAATTAAATGAATCTTTTTCTTAAAAGCATCATCTAGTGTTGTTTTTTTGTCAGTGTGTGTTTTGTGCTGAACTTCATGGTAAGCAGTGGACCTTAGCTCATACAGTAACTGCACTTTGCAGTACTGAGTAATAACATATTTTACTATGAATGCAGCTGTATTCATCCATCCATTTTTTTCTGCTTATCTGGGGTCGGGTTACGGGGCAGCAGTCTAAGCAGAGAAGCCCAGACCTCCCTCTCCCCAGCCACTTCTTCTAGCTCATCCGGAGCGACCCCAAGGCGTTCCCATGCCAGCTGAGAGATATAATCTCTCCAGTGTGTCCTGGGTCTACCCCGAGGCTGGACATTCCTGGAAAACATCACCCAAGGGGCACCCAGGAGGCATCATAATCAGATGCAAAAGTCAGAACCACCTCAGCTGGCTCCTTTCGATGTGGAGGAGCAGCAGCTCTACTTTAAGCCCCTCCCAAATGGCTACACTCTTCACCCTATCTCTAAGAGAGAGGCCAGCCACCCTTCAGAGGACGCTCATTTCTGCTGCTTGTATTTGAGATCTCATTCTTTCCGTCACTACCCAAAGCTCGTGACCACAGGTGAGGGTAGGAACGTAGATCAACCAGTAAATCGACAGTTTCACTTTTACACTCAGCTCCCTCTTCACCACGACAGACCGGTGCAGCGTCTGCATCACTGCAGACACACATCTGTCTGTTGACCTCCCGCTTCCATCTCCCATCACTTGTGAATAAGACCCCAACATACTTAAACTCCTCCACCTGGGGCAGTAACTCGCCAGATTGGGCACTCCACCCTTTTCTTGCTGAGGCCCATGGCCTCTGATTTAGAGGTGCTAATTCTCATGCCAGCCACTTCACACTCAGCTGCGAACCATTCCACTGCAAGCTGGAGGCCACCAACTGATGGAACCAACAGGACTGCATCATTCGCAAAAAAGCAGAGACAAGATTCCACCACGCGGAAGCCCTCCACCACTTGCCTACACCTAGAAATTCTGTCCATTAAAATCACAAACAGAATTGGTGACAAAGGGCAACCCCGATGAAGTCCAACACCCACAGGAAACAAGTCCGACTTACTGCCGGCAATACAGACCAAGCTCGCACTGCGGTTTTACTGGGACCAAATGGCTCGCAGCATCTCCCCATAGGATACCCTGAGGGACGCAGTCAAATGCCTCTCCAAGTCCATAAAACACATGTAGACTGAATGGGGAACCTTCCACATACATTTGAATATCCTCAAGAAAATCTCTAATGAAGCTGTTTGAATGAATTTTTTGAAAGCCTACACATGTCCACGCCTCTCCCTGATCTTATTTTTGTCATTCTTTAATTGATGCTTAACCTGCAGCACAAACTTGATACAAAAGCTCCAAACAAATATTTCCCAGTGGCTCGTTACGCAGGAATAATTATGTTATAAAGAGAGAGCATTTGATGGCTTTGCCAACACTGTTTTTCCTGCAGCTTTAGAAGAGGAACGAGTGTGTGTGGTGTGTGTGCTCCTGTTGTGCTTTGTTAATGAAGCTGAGGTCAAATCATTGGCTCCACTCCTGAATCCTCCATCTGAACGGCTCCAATGTCTTTCTGAACTCGAGATGACGCAGCCTTCACCAAACTGTTGTAAACTTCAGTGTGTGTGAGCTTCTGTAACACTCCAACAGACTCCAGAGTTTCAAATCCATCCACACTTCTTTCCCATCATCAGTCCTTCAATGGCTTAATAAAAGAATCAGATTACAGCAGTTACAGTAATTCAAACTTCCTTTGATCAGCCGGCTCAGCGGAGATACACTCAGTGTTAAACAGCTGTTCACGCCAGGTAAGGGCACGTAACGGGTGCCTCAGCGACGATCGCCGGCACTGTCTGTGTTACGGTGCTAATGATGCGTTGTGTCCTCGGGACTTGGCTGCACAGCGCTTCCTGCTGTGTGACGCAGTGATACACTGTCAGCTCACCTGTGCAGGTGTCCCTCTGCATCTTCTCCCCTAACTGTCCTTTTCCCCGCACATTTTCCACTTTTCATTTGGCCATTTTGGGGGGTCAGGCTACCTTATATGTCACTGTAAAAAGTGCTGTCTGCTGATCACTGATCAATGAGTCATTGGCAACACAAATGGGTTAGCATACACTCAGTGTTAAACAGCTGTTCACGCCAGGTAAGGGCACGTAACGGGTGCCTCAGCGACGATCGCCGGTGTTACACCAAATTCTGCGACCCATCATATTCTGCGACCACAGGGGGCGATAGCGTACATCCCTCTGCATGTACGTGTTGAATACCAGCGAGAAGGAGACTATTTACGTAAACTGCGTAAGCACCAAAACAGGAGATTGTAAATACATTGAAATACATAAACCTTTGACCTGTACAGTGAGGTCACAGATTATGATGGGTCACAGATTTTGATACCCATCATATTCTGTGACCTAGCTGTGTCAAAATGGCTATTTGGGGATCATCTTATTTCAAATGAGAGCTGAGCTGGGTGGCAGAAAATCTTATAAATCGTTTGAACCCCTTCCCAAAAAAGTGCTTGGAAACATTTATTTATCGTTTACCAATTTATTGAAGGATGGGTAGTAGTGGGTTTATGTATTTCAAACGATAGAATAAAAGCATTCAATGCAACGGTCCGTCCAGCTTACGCAGTTTACGTAAATAGTCTCCTTCTCGCTGGTATTCAACACGTACATGCAGAGGGATGTACGCTATCGCCCCCTGTGGTCGCAGAATATGATGGGTCGCAGAATTTGGTGTAACACCGGCACTGTCTGTGTTACGGTGCTAATGATGCGTTGTGTCCTCGGGACTTGGCTGCACAGCGCTTCCTGCTGTGTGACGCAGTGATACACTGTCAGCTCACCTGTGCAGGTGTCCCTCTGCATCTTCTCCCCTAACTGTCCTTTTCCCCGCACATTTTCCACTTTTCATTTGGCCATTTTGGGGGGTCAGGCTAGCTTATATGTCACTGTAAAAAGTGCTGTCTGCTGATCACTGATCAATGAGTCATTGACAACACAAATGGGTTCGCGCACAGGTCTTGGCCTGCAGCAACTGTTGCAGTGCATTATGGGATTTGTCGTGGGAGCGCTATTTACCGTTGGCCATTAATAATAGCTATATAAAATCATCTCGCGGGCCGTATGAAATTACATCGCGGGCCAAATCCGGCCCACGGGCCTTGAGTCTGACACATGTGGTTTACGGTTTATGCTGGATTCAATTTTTTGCGCTGCATAGATTTTCTGAGTATGTGCGAGCAGTGCGCGCAGCTTAGAGGGAACATTGTGTGACACCCTAATTTGCATATGGAATGTTGAGTTTAGATTTGTTACATTACATTATGACATCACATTCTATCTGTCTGTATTTGATGGTTTGCCTTTAAAGTGTAGAATTCAGTGTGTTCACAGCATTCGTGTTTGCAGCAGTCGATACTTCAGCACCAATTCAGGAGCATTTGGAGCATTTAGAGCCGCGCTGGTACCACGGTCAGCGCCAAATGTTCAGCCCACAGAACCGTGCTGGTACCACGGAGGTACCACGGAGAGCGCCAAATGCTCAGCCCACAGAGCCGCGCTGGTACCACGGAGAGCGCCAAATGCTCAGCCTACAGAGCCGCACTGGTACCACGGAGATACCACGGACAGCGCCAAATGTTCAGCCACAGAACCGTGCCGGTACCACGGACAGCGCCAAATGCTCAGCCCACAGAGCCGAGCCGGTACCACGGACAGCGCCAAATGTTCAGCCCACAGAGCCGCGCCGGTACCACGGAGAGCGCCAAATGCTCAGCCCACAGAACCGCGCTGGTACCACGGAGAGCGCCAAATATCAATCCTCTGGGCCCCAGGACCCATGTACCATCTCTCTGTGACTGCTGAGGCCAGAGGGGCCCGGTCCCTGAAGCCCTCGTGTCCACTGTGGACTGAGACTGGCTTTTCATTTTGCATGCGAGGAAGACGCCCCGTTAATAAAAGCAAATCAGAATCTATCAGGGATCATGGAGAGAGAATATTTCTCCTGTATTAGTCTCTCATTACTGGCTAAGTGTCAGATTTCTGTCTGTATCTGTAACACAGACTAGCAGCCTTTGCTGTTTGCCATTTATGCAGACCGATGACATCTTGATCCAATAATTAAAACTCATTTATAGCGCCATGCCACGAGCTCGCCTAGAAGACTGAACACTCGTTACCTGAGGCCAGGGCGGCTGCCCGGGACGGGCTGCATGCTCCACAGTAAACCCATGAGTTCTTTTCCCGTGTACATGCCTCCAAAACTCAAATCCTCTGATACTACAAGAGAAAAAACCCAAAAGTTTAGTCAGTTTTATTTTTGCTTTATTGAATCTGAGCCATAAGTGAAGTAATTCAGATATTCCAAGTTAAATAATAGAATGTGTGCATTAGAAACATCTCTGAAATGTCACAAATATTTTCTGATATTCCAGTCCAGAATTCCTGGACTTCCTGGCCTAGCACAGTGGTTTTCACATGGTGTCAAACATTATTCTTCCTAATTATTGGATTAGCACAAAAAGTAATGAATTAAAAGAAAAGAGAAAAGGTGTGACAGGTGAGTAACAGACAGGTTGTCCTGTCAGTGATTTATAGGTTGAAGTTACTGTGGCCACAGTCTAAACATCTGCCCACAGAGGAGGGAATCCATGTTTGTTTCCACTCTTTGTTTTCATCATTAATAATCTACACCACACATGCCGAGTGTACTGCAGAAGGGAGAAATTTCAGGAGGAAACAAAGACCAACTGTAATTGGAAGGAAATACTCCTCCCTTCTCACGTCAACCCTCTGCATCTCCTCCACCCCATCCATGAACCTTCAGAGGTCTTCCTCTTTTCCTCCTGCCTGGCAGCTCCACCCTTTGTCCAGTAGAGCCACCATCTCCTCTGCACATGTCCAAACCATCTCAGCCTCACCTTTATGAACAGACCTGTCCCTCTGATGGACTCCTTTCTAATCCTGTCCATCCCCCAGTGAAGATCCGAACATCTTGAGCTTTGCCACCTCCAAGTTGTCCTCATGTCTTTATGTCAGCGCCACCGTCTCCAAACCATCCATCATAGCAGGTCTCACTGCCATCTTGCAAATGTTCCCTTTCACTCTTGCTGCCATCCTGTCACAAATCACCCCTGACACTCATCTCCACCCGCTCTCTTCTTCACTGTCAGTTGATTTGGATGGTTGACCCCAGGTATTTAAACTCAAGCAGCTTCATAACCTACTGGAAACACACAGCTGCTGGAAGCCAGAGCTGTCACTGAAATTAGAGGGTGAATATTTACACATTCCTAGTTCCACTGCACTGGAGAGAAAAAAAATCATGGAAAATCAGCCTGCTGGTAAGGCCTCGTCACACGCCTCAGAGCCGCTCTGCTAAAAACATCTCTTTGCACCCAAAGACATAGATAAGCAGCCGCACTGAGCGGGCGGCCTGTTGCTGTGACACGTCAGCACGTCCACCATATTGGATGTGGCAGATCTGTGATATAAACTAATCCAAGTGAATGGACTGAACTTCATAAAGCGCCTTTCTACAAAGTTATTTAGTTAGTGCGTTTCATTCACACATTCAAATATGCACTAATAAACACTGGGAAACTGCCAGGCACAAAATACTTCCTTAACTCCCTCTGATAATTAAAAATGTTAAATCCACGTATGTTATAGGGTGCAGCATATTTGTATTTCTAATGTTTTTATGAGTCTTTACAGCTACTGATGTTTGTAACACTGTTACTGCGATGATAAACGTCTACAATAACCAGATCCTGACATGTAGATATAACATCTGCAGGTTTATGAATTTAAAAAGGCGTTTTTATATTCACCGATTTTTATCAATTTAAGTATTAATGACAATCTTTAAGGAATAAAAATGAACAAAGTTTACAAATTAAAATAAGAAACTGCAATACAAACTGATCTACTTCATTTTCTTTTAACAGTAAAACTGTATACTAAAATTATAAATCCATATGTTATTGTATACAATAAAAAATTATGGTTAAAAGGTAAAACAACAACAAAAAAAGCGCTGTATCCAATTTTTGTAAAATGCTTCATAAATTAAATGCTCCTATTATTACTACTACACAAAAACAAGGGCCAAGAAGCACAAACGCAAAAATACTCAGCAGCAAACAGGTCTGATTTGACCTTAATCAGTCTGTATTTGTATCAGAGTAGTTAGTTCGGCCCAATGTAGATTGACTTCATTGTTTGGAGGTGCACCGCAGGACTCCATAGTGTCACTGCAGCGTCTGAAAATCCTGTTTTCAAAATGCTAGAATGGCCAAATACGATCAAATCAATTCTTCAGTCTTACCTGTGAAAGGTAAAACCATGTGATCCCGTTTTGACTGTAAAATGGTTCCAACAACGCCACGCAGCACCAGAGCGCAGCATCTCTGTCATGTTATGTTTGCCGATTTTGCCACATCCAATATGGCGGCGGTCTAAGTGTGTATGTCTATGGCTGCACGCACTCGAACCCTTTCACTCAAACTGCAGCTTAAAGTTCACTTTTACTATATTTTGCTTATCTCTGAGTCTCCGTCACGAGCTTTCCCACGTCACCTCCACCCTGACAGTCAGCAGTTTGATCCCAGCCCAGATGAAGTACCCAGTTTATCTGAAAGTCCCCCACAATTTAACGAAAGCGTGCTTCATTCACACCCCACGTGTAAAAATCACCACTGCGCTCCGTTAGTTCCTAATCACGCACAGACGATATTCTCTTGAATTACGAAGAACTGCGTCTTAAGGCAAAGGCCCACCTGTGCACTTTGTGGAGAAACTACTTCTTCTTCTTCTTCTTCCTCTTCTTCCTCTTGTTTCTCTTCTAGAGACACCATTTAGGCTTTAAAATAAAGCCAAGCCTTTCAGCTATTCAGCAGTTCAGCTGTTGAAGCTCATTCAGCAAATAAAGTTTCAGCTCTTTGAAGCATTTCTTAGCATTTCAGCTGCAATCTTTCAGCTTGCAGCATTCACAGTGCATTTTCTTCAGGAAATGCTTTTTCTAGTTTGCATATGGAATGTTGAGTTTAGATTTGTTACATTACATTATGACATCACATTCTATCTGTCTGTATTTGATGGTTTGCCTTTAAAGTGTAGAATTCAGTGTGTTCGCAGCATTCGTGTTTGCAGCAGTCGATACTTCAGCACCAATTCAGGAGCATTTGGAAAGTTTTCGATCCGTAGCAGTCAATCAATCAATCAACACGATGTCTCAACTCTCAGGAGAAAGCGACCTGTTTGACTGGGGTGATAAGTCAGAAGTCCCCCTTGAATGGGGGGATCTGCCTGAAATCCCCCTTGAACCTGAAATTGACAGCCATTACTGGGGTTTTCGGCAAAATGTTTCAGTTGACACTTACGCCGAGCCCTTTGACGGTGAGGATCAGCCTAAATCCCACAGAAGTGGATCAGATCACCGTGTGCAGGAGGAGAAACTTAATGTGGATCATATGTGCAGCAAACTCCGAGTGGCGGAGAGAAAACTCCAAGAGCTGCAATCCAAGCTCCAAGACATGGAGGACAATCAGGAAAACTTGCAAGTTAAGTTAAATGAAGCCATGGAAAGCAACAGAGCCATGGTGAAAGAGAAGGAAGAGCAGGATGCAGTACGCACAGAGCTGCAGTCCAAGCTCGAAGATATGAAGAAAGAAAACGAAGACTTGCGAGAAAAGTTTAACAAAGCTGTGACGATAAACACGCACGTGCTTATCCAGCAGGAACATCAGCATGCAAAATGCACAAAACTGCAAACAAAGCTGCAAGAAATGAAGGAAAGAAACCAAAGCTTGCAGGAAATGCTTGATCAAGCATTGGAAAAAAAAGGAACAATTCTAAAAGAGAAGAAAGAGCTGAAGATGAAGCACGTGGAGGTCAAATCCAAACTGGAAGACACTGAAAAGAAGCACAAGGTGGTGCAGACAAAATTGGAGGACATGGAGAAACAAAATCAAAACTTGCAAGGATTGCTTCACAAAGCCCAGCAGAGCAATGGAGATGTCCTCAAAGAAAAGGAAGGAAAGAACAGGGAAATGCTCCAGAAGATAGAAGAAAGGAACAAAGAGATGCAGTGCAAACTCCATGAAATGGAGGGAAAAAATGCACAAGTGCTAAAGGAGAACGAACAATTGGGCAAATCGCAGAGAAAGCTCCAAGATGTTCTCCAAGAATCTGAAAAGAGGAATGGAGAACTAGAGGAGAAATGCAAATCACTGGAGCAGTGGAAGGACCATCTGGAGAACATCTGTTCAGAGATGCAGAGCTGGATGGAAGCTGTGGCGAGCAAAAATGCTGGACTGGAAGAGCTGTGTAAAGATGCTCTATCCAAAATAATGGAACTGCACGAGGAGAAGGAAGAGCAACAGAAAATGTGCAAAGACATCCAGTGCAGGCTTCAACAAGTGCAGAGTCAATGTGAGGACCTGCAGGAAGCACAAAAATTACAGCGAGTTAAAGAACTTGAGATAAAGTGTACAACACTTGAAGCTGAGAATGCAGAAACTCTCAATGATCTGCACACCATCATCCTGCAGCACAAAGAGCTGCACGAGCGCTGCCTCAAAAAGAAAAAGCGCTTCAAGGGCCTCTGCTGCTTCTTCAGCTGAATCAAAGCTCACCTCGTCTGCCACCACCTTCCATCCATCTCCTGGACCTTTCTTTCCTCCAGCCCTCCTCTCTATCCCTTTCTTCTGTCTCCCTCCTTATTCTTTTCCTTTCACCCCCCCAACCAGTCTCGGCAGATGGCTGCCCCTCCCTGAGCCTGGTTCTGCCGGAGGTTTCTTCCTGCTTAAAGGGAGTTTTTCCTCCCCACTGTCGCCGAGTGCTTGCTCACAGGGGATTGTTGGGGGTTTCTTTTTTCTCTCTTCTCTCTCCCTCCTTTTTTTAAAATTTTATTTATTTGATTTAATTGGATACTCTAAATTTGAAAATAATAAAAAAAGGCAATCATATGCCATCTAAAATTAATTCTGTTTGTGGATGTTCACTTATTTCTTTTTGCTTACAGTCTCTGTGCAAGATTAGCCTAAATGTTTAGCACACAAATATGAAAGGTGCATACAACTTGTGGTTACCTTTGGCCCAGAAAGCCAATATACCAAAACATCAGTGGGGTCAGGCTAATGATGATTCTAAGTTGGCCGTAGGTGTGAATGTGAGTGTGAATGGTTCACATAGACCAGGGCTCTCTCAGCCCTGTCACACACTGGTGACCTGTCCAAGGTGCACCCCCCCCCCCCCCCCCCCCCCCGCCCTGGCTGCTGGGATAGGCTCCAGCCGCCCTACGACCCTGGAAGAAAGTTGAAGCAAACGGGCAGATGGATGACATGTTTGCTTTAAATACAACTAATGATATGCAGTAAGCACAGGAGGAAACTAAAAATAATGACATTCCTAAACGCTAAAAAAGTTGGGGTGGCTGTGTCTCAGGTGGTAGTGCAGGTCATCTACTAATCTTAAGGTTGGTGGTTTGATTCCTGGATGCTTCAGTCTGCCTGCCAAATTATCTGATGCAGCCGTCGGAGTATGAATGTGTGTGCATGTAAGACAGGAAGCACTGAGCTGGAGAAGGAAGTGCTTGTATGAATGGCTGAATGTAAAACATGGTGTATAAAGCACTTTGAGTGCTCAGCTAGAAAAGCGCTATATAAGAAGGAGCCCGTTTACCACTGAGGACTGTAATTACTGTATGATCTGGTACAGCATTTTATTGCAAACATTCAGCTGAATTTATGGTAGGTTCATTTATTCTGCCTTACAGAGACCTGGTTACAGCAGGGTGAATGTGTTAGTGTGAATCAGTGTTTGGAGCTGCAGTCAGTGAATGATGGCTCTGGAGGACTGTTCCAATCCTGCATCTGATTATAGTTTAACAGTTTTTAACAGTGAAGGCAGCGCCGTTTCATTTTAGCTGAAAAATGTCGTGGTTGCCACGCCCCCTTTCACCAAACAGGAAATACATCATAAATAAAAACACTCACACCTCATTAGAATAAGCACCTGGGTGTCATTATCACAGCTGAAACCAAATGACAGGCCTCTTTAAACAGCCATGATCACAATCATCTACACTGCCTACACACAGCATTTGTGTGTGCATGTGTGTGTGTTCCCTAACCTTTGGCCACAGCTTAGTGTGACACTCTAAATACTGTCAAGATGGAAGAAGCTAGATTTGATGACAGTATTAATGTGTTTGTGAAAAGTAAGATTGGTGTCAAAGATCAGCCCCAGGTTCCTTGCAGAGGATTTATTATATATGTTTAAGGGGCCGAGATCATAGAGGTCAGGCGTACCAAACATAATGACCTCGGTTTGCTGCTCATTCAAATTAAAAAAAGTTTAGAGCCATCCATGATTTAACTTCTTCCACACAATCCAGTAAGGCCTTCAATGGACTCAAAGAATTTGGTTTCAGTGGCAGATAGACCTGCAAGTCATCTGTGTAACAGTGAAGGGGATGCAGTGTTTTTTTAAGATTCCAGATCAGTGACAGCAGGTCCCCAAAGAACTCCAGAAGAGCTTAGCAGCATGGGAAAACAGAGAGAGAGAGAGTGTGTAATTTGATGGTAATTGTTGAGGGCACGCTTTTGTCAAAGTGCCAGCGCCTTTTAAACATGCAAGTCAATTAGAAGCAGCCAGGAGGTGACTGGAAGACTTGGCTTTAGTCATACTGAGTCTGGTGCCACTTAATGTAAAGCAAAGCGCTCTGCAGCTCTGGCAAGTTTAACTTTATTTTGTTTGCATCATGCAAACTCCGCAGTGAGGCTATACTGCTCAGGCTTAACGTTATCTCATGATATGATATTTCAATGTTTCTTCATGTGTTCCCCTGATTTCTGGTTTTACCCTGTTTCAGAAAGTGGATCATGTACGAAACTATCAGTTCTGCAGGTACAGACCCGCTTGTTATGAGTTATTACCACATAATTACAGTATCACACTGCAGCAGGTCGTGCAGGTGTGAATGTGTTAAATGTGTTTTTAGTCACAGTGATAAACCACCCATGTTCAATTAAGCTTTCAGAATACATAAAAGGTCAAAATGTATTTTATATGATAATTTGTCCATTTAAAAAACACAGTACTTAATTACCACAGCACCTTCAGAGCAGTTGCAGTTTGTTCTTCAGGGTGGCTGCTTTTAAAATTTAGCTCCTGCTCTTGTATGGACAAACAAGCCTTTGTGTGACATTTCTAAGCAGTGCATGATTAGACTTATTGTGATGTTTTGGCTTGCAAAAGTATGCTGCTGTATTCAAAGTAATGAGAATCTGTGCCTCAACACAAAACCTTTAGCGCACTTAGTGCACCGCCGGCCTCGTCTCACTCGTATGGAAATGGATTGAGCATGGCCTGATACTATTTAGAAAAGCAGATGGCATGTCTAAATGCTAAGCAGGAACTAATTTGTTCATTTCATACCAACAATGTCAATGCCTCTGTTATTGATCATGTCATATGCACAGCTGGTAAATACAGAAAATGTAACAGCGATGTCTTCAAAGAGATTTATGGCTGAAAGGACGAATTCTGCTGTCAGAGGCAGAAGGATCGTCTCGTCTAACATATGCAGCTGTTCCTGTCTGTCCACAAACAGCTCTGTGATGCTATTGATAAATTATTGTTTCATTTTATTTGGGAAAACGAGACACGTTACAATAAAAACAGCTGTGATTATGAACACTTATGATTGTGCTTAAACTTTCTTGATTTTACTGCCCTTAACAAGACCTTTAAAATCAACTGGATTAAACAGTTTTTACACAACTCCACATCTACTTGGAACTTTAGACCTAAATATATTTTCTCTGCCATTGGAGGCCTTGAATATGAACTTTTATGTGATTATAAAATAGACAAACTTCCCCTAATCCTGTCAAATTTACATAAGCAAAAATTGTTGACGTGGTCATGAATTTATAAACATAACTTCTCTCCACATAGATGCTTCATTTGGAACAATCAGCAGATTAGATACAAAAATAAATCATTATGTTTTAATGTGTGGTTTGATAATCAGATAATTTTAGTATCACAGTCACTAAATGAAAATGGAAATCTTCTAAATGATGCTGAGTGTCTTCAGACATTCCTGTTATCCTAAAAGGATTTGCTGATGTAATGGATGCTGTTCCCTCTGGTATCCTGACACTGTCACTCTACTGCCCCCTTCTGGTCAGAAGTAACCCGTTATGTTCAAATGAAGATTGACTGATTTTTCTGGAGCTTGGAGCGATGTGCTGTTTGGTTTCCACAATGTCAAAAGTCACAAACAAAAAGAACTTTATGTTATAAATCTGATAATAATTTTAGGTAAATATCAAACACATAAAGCTAAATTTAATCATTGGAATCCCTCTTTTTTAACATTTCAAAGGAAACTGAACAGGACATCGAAAGCATTTCTGATTCACATGATCGAATTCCTCGTAATCATTAAAATCATGGTTATAGATTCTTGTTTCTGGATTCTGAAAGAAAATCTGCCAAACAGATAAATGTAAATGTAATTATAGATTTCTGTACAAATGTACAAAGTGATGAGAACAAAATCTGTGTGATAAAGGAAGGTCTGCTGATTTCTCTGTTAAGGCCCATGAAGAGGAAGAAAAACTGAGATGCAGATTTAAACCCACAACCATAAAAGACTTCAGTCTATTTCAGCTTAATCAACTCAGCAGAGGATCCAAAATGATAATAAAGACAAAGTCCAGCATAGAGCGGCTGAGTGAATGTGGTCTGGACTCTGTGGAGCAGAGTCATGGTTTCAGAGATGCTGTAGAAGGACAGAATACCTGCTCTGTGATCCAGGTACACTCCTACTCTGGAGGACCAAGGAGCTGAGACAGGAGTTCGGATGTAGTTGTACAAAAGTGTAAAAATGTTGTTGTTACAATCTAATGCCCAAGATTTGTCATTATATCCAAAACAACATTCATTCCCATCCCCTGCTCTGCTGATATTCTTGTATGCGACTGCTACATAACCTCTCCCTCTCCTCTCCACCTCCCAGTAACAACGTCCAGTCAGACTCTCTCTGCTCAGGACCTGAGACCAAACAGTGAATCTGTCTGGATGATCAGAATAAGACTGTTGTTGATTCATTGCTGTTACTTTTCTGTTCCCCTCTGATAATAACAGCAGTGTGTGTGCTGTGTTTGGATCCAGTGTGATTTCCTGTGAATATTTTAAGAATTCAGCTCTGGTCTTTGGCTCTGGCTCCGCTTCAGTGACTGTCAGTGAGATGTTTGTCTGTTCCTCTCTCAGGATGTCCTGTAGTTTCTCTCTGAGCTCTGACACAGCTGCTGTCACATCCTCAAAGTGTCTCAGAGGACGGATATTGATGCTGGATGAGTGTGTAGACTCACTGAGTGCTGACAGTGAGGGGCAGTTGTGTAGAAACTGGATGTGATCCTCTGTGTGTGAGAGCTGCTTCAGCTCAGCGTCTTTCCTCTTCAGCTCAGTGATCTCCTGCTCCAGCTTCTCCTGAAGCTCTTTGACTCGACTCACTTCAGTTTCCAGCTGGGATCTGATCTGCTGCTTCACTGTTTTATGAGCAGACTGATTGATGGCCTCCACCTCCTGTTGAAGCAGCTTCACATCTTTCTCTCTGTCCTGGATTCTCTGCTGGATGTTTAGTCGACTCACCTCGAGCTCTCTCTCTGCCTCTCAGTCCTTTCTGCTGCAGCTGAGACTGTGTGGTGGCCTTTATGTTCATCCACAGAGCAGAGATAACAGATACTCTGCTGATCAGTACGGCAGAACATCTTCATCACCTCATCATGACGAGAGCAGATGTTCTGCAGCTTCTTGGAGGGCTCCACCAGCTTGTGTTTCTTTAATGGAGGTGAATCATAATGAGGCTGAAGGTGTTCCTCACAGTAAGATGCCAGACAGGCCAAACAGGACTTCACTGCCTTCATTTTTCTCCCAGTGCAGACATCACAGGCCACATCTTCAGGTCCAGCATAGCAGTGATCAGCAGGAGCAGCTTGGAGTCCAGTCTTCTTCAGCTGCTCCACTAAATCTGCTAACATGGTGGTTTTCACCAGGACAGGCCTCGGTGTGAAGGTCTGTCTGCACTGAGGGCAGCTGTAGAGTCTCGTCTCCTCTACATCCCAGTAGCCTTTAATACAGTTCATGCAGTAGCTGTGTCCACAGGGAATAGTCACCGGATCCTTCAGTAGATCCAAACAGATCGAACAGCAGAATCTTGTTTGGTCGATTCCTTGTGACGCCATTTCTCCCTCTCTCAGTGACTGTCTGATAGTTGAACTTTCTCTGAACAGAAACAGCCTCTGTGCTCTGAAGGGAAACAGATCTCTGCTCCTGTTCACCTCCTACAGGAAATGAGGCTCACCAACAACTGCATTTACACCATGTTGTTTAGACCCATCCTTATACAGACAGATCTGTGAAGGGAGGCACTAAAGAAATCTCCTGACAGAGTCACAAAGAGCTTTTTATTAGATGCAGGGTGTGTTGTGTTTGATTTATAGCATCCAGTAACAATTATGACCTAGTTAAACTTTGATAGTTGCATTTGGAGCTGTGACATCCTGCACGCAACATCCAGGGAGGTTCCCCCCCCCAAAGATTTCAGTAAAGTTAAAGAAGTTCTAATGAAAATGTTTTATTTCATGTTTTACAGATTTTTAATCCTAGTTCCTTCTCAGGCAGGAGGCCAATATCATGGTATAATACTTAAAATTATGATGTCCATTTAACAGAAAAAATAGAACCTTCGTAATCTTCCTCAGACTCCAGGATTCAGACAGATACACAAAAAATAAATGTGAAATAATTTAGCTGTTGTAAAAGGAAAAATGTGTTTTGCCAAAAAAACCAAAAAACTGTAGCATTAACATTTCTGTTCATCTTTTTCCTTCTTCTAGTTCTGAGTTCACTGTAACTTCCACAGAAATGACACTGAATCCATAACTAAATCTAACCAGTCATCAAATGAGAATCTTGAACTATAACCAGTTGGATACCATATTTTAACCAGTATCAACATTCAAGAGTCCGCTCCCCCATGCACACAGTTTGTGATCTGCTGGTGAGGAAGTCCAGGATCCAGCTGCTCAGGTGTGTGTTGAGGCCCAGGAGGTACCAGCTTGGTGGAGAGTTTATGGGGGGAGATAGTGTTGAAGGAGGAGCTATAATCAATGAATAGCATCCGCACATAGCTATCTCACTGATCTAGGTGGGTCAGGGCAGAGTGGAGGGCCAGTGACACAGAGTCCTTGGTTGACCTGTTTGCTCTGTAGACAAACTTGTGCTGGTCTAAGGAGGGAGGGATGCTGTTGATCAAATGACCGAGGATGAGGCACTCGAAGCACTTCATCACCACCGGTGTCAGAGCCACTGGCTGAAAGTCATTGAGAGACCTGATGGCTGATTGTTTTGGCACAGAGATGATTGTTGCTGACTTGAGGCACGTGGGGATGGAGGCCTGCTCCAGGGAGATGTTAAACAGGTCTCTGAGCACTGCTGTCAGCTCCACTGCACAGTGCTTCAGAACCCGTCGTGGAACTCCATCAGGTCCAGTAGCCTTTTTGGGGTTGATGTGATGCAGGGTCCGTCTCACCTCATGGGGGCTGAGGACCAGTGGTGAGGGTCCCTGCTGTGCCCACATGCTTTGCAGATCGTCAGCACAATCAAACCTGGCAAAGAAGCAGTTCAGGTCATCTGGGAGGATGGAGTGGATGGAGCTGGTGTGGGTGCCATTGTAGCCAGTGAGGTTTTTGATGCCCTGCTACACGTGTCAGGAGTCAGCGCTGTTGAAGTGCTCCTTGATGTGCTTCTTATAGCAGTGCTTCGCTTCCCTGATGCCTTTCCTCAGTTTGGACCTACAGTATCTGTTCTGTAGGCCTCACCATCACCTGAGCAGCCTGCAGAACAGCTAGGTCCAAACTGACAATGTCCATACATCATCATGAGTTATACAGGAATCATAATCAAGCTTAACTGGGCCTCTCACCCTGAAGGCTTCACCAGTTCTGACTGCAGTGGAGTCTCAGGTGTTTATCCTCTGTGGGTTATAGTCCACACCTTTGTATCTGTTGTAGTGTCAGTCGTTGGAGCTGGTTGAGTCAGCAGTAAGACACTCACACTCAATATTTCCATCTCTGGTTATTCATTTAAATATTGAAGGTTTCCACATCCACAGATCACAGAATCACATCCATCAACCTTCAGGTGTGGCTCAGGTGGTAAAGTGGGCTGTCTGCAAGTCTCCATTTCAAAGAGCAAAATAGTGAATACTGTATTTGTCTGTGTGTGTGTGTGTGTGCGTGCGCATGTGTGTGTGTGTGTGTGTGTGTGTGTGTGTGTGTGTGTGTGTGCGCGTGTGTGTGTGTGTGTGTGTGTGTGTGTGTGTGTGTGTTTGAAGCAGAAGGAAAATGGAAAACAAGACGTCACTGAGCAACAATCTGACAGAACAAAGTTCAGCAGTTTACTATCAGTACTCAGAGTGATGATTAACAGGGAGCAGTCAGAAAGTATCCGAGTACATCTAATACTGTACTTAATACTTAGTGCACTTATATTTTGAACTGCACCGTATTAATCTCACAGCTGCACAGCTTGAAATTAGATTTTACATTAAAAAAAGGTCCAAGATTAAATCTGTTGGAAGCAGCAGAGGAATGTTTTAAAAAGACAGTAACCTTTGCTAACACATTCATTATTAAATATTTAATTCTGACAATTATCTGAAGCATATGAATACTCCATGACCCAAAGTCTTTTTCCATGGCCTCACCGAACATGGGTCAGAAGTGTCAAATACTATTTGTTTCTTTGTGAGACACACACTATACTGCCAGAAGTATTCGCTCATATACTTTCACACACATATATGAACTTGAGCAACATCCCATTCTTAATCCACAGGCTTTAATAACATGTTACCAACACTTTGCTGCTATAATAGCTTCAACTCTTCAGGGGAGACTTTCCACAGGCCTTAGTAGTGTTTTTATGAGAATTTTTGACCATTCTTCCAGTAACACATTTGTGAGGTCAGACACTGATGTTGGACAAGAAGGCCTGGCTCACAGTCTCCGCTCGAATTCATCCCAACGGTGGTCTATCAGTGGAATTAATGAGCTCCTGAGAGTGACCCATTCTTTCATAAATGCTTGGTTTTACACACCTGTGGCCATGGAAGTGATTGGAACACCTAAATTCAATGATTTGGATCAGGCAAAAGTGTCTGCAGAGAACACAGACAGTGCCAGGGTCCACTGGGATGGCAGCAACTCTTGGGACATATATCAGGTCAACTTTGAGCTGGTCATTCTCAACTCAGCTCAATACAGAAAATCATTTTTGAAATAACTAATCAGGAAGAAGTGTGCTTTGGAGGAGATGTGGACAGAGGAGGATAAAATACATCTACATACATAGTTGGTGGTCCTCATCCTTACTGGGTCTATAAGTCAAAGGATCACTCAGCAGTCAAAATGTGGGATGCTGAGACAGGCAGGGATTTATTTTGTCTCTGGACAATTTTCATATTTTCTCCAGCGTAACACAATTTGATAATCAAGAGGCAAGAGCTGTCAGAGAGGAGAGAGACAAACTGGCAGCCATTAGGACAGTGTGGGACAAGTGGATTGAGCAGCTTCCACTACTCTATACTGCAGTCCTTAATATACTAATGGATGAAAGGTTGATGGCAGCCAGAGGACGCTGCCCATTTAAGCAATATAGGCCTTCCAAATTGGCAAAATAAATAATAAATAAATAAATGTTAATTTATGTTTGGAAAAAAGTGCTTAAAGTTTATTTTTAAAACAAATCCTCATAAATCATTTGGCTTGATTTTAAATAACCCAGAACGCATCGCTGTAAAGGAACAGCTCTGTACCAAAGACAGTGAACTGTTAGCGTTTGGCCGTACCACCTGGCCCAGGAGTTTTCACATGTTATTGCTTTCATCCCACCCTTGGCCGACACTATGGGTGGGTGACCCCAGAGCTGAAGGTCCTGCTGAACGAGAAGAAGAGGGCCTTCAGAACTGGAGACAAATGAGGTGCCGGTGCTCGTGCAAGTGCTGGTGTCGGTTTCAGTGAACCAGCAAAATGCTTAAGAACGAGCCTGCATTTCACTTTGTGAACTGATCCTTCAGGTATGAGTGTGGGCGGGTCCTCGTCTGGACACGGAAGCTGAAGGGCTCAAACGTGGGAGAGCACGCTGCTGTGCTGCAAACACATTTTACAGTGCAAACAAAACTACTGCAGCATCTGTGTGCAGCACAGAGGTAAACAGCTGTGGATGCTGCCCTTTGACCTTTCAGAAGTACATTAATCTGTTTATGAAGACACAGAGGTATGGTTATTTTTCATCACTTTTAAAGATGATATTCCAGCCGAGTTGGTAGAAAATCGAGAGGACGAGATGCAGAAATTCAGAACCTACAGCTGGATGTTGGACGTCAAAAAGTCCTTAATTCTTATGAGAGCTCATGGGGACCGAATGAAAGACACAGATATCTGTTTTTACTCTAATAAATGCTGCTCTGATATTCAGCAGATGACTTTCTTTCCTCATCATCAGTGAATGTCTCCATACTTGTTTACACACATCAAGCTACAAATGGACAACCCTCAGTCTCTGTCCAAATGGGATTTAACAAGGACAATATCATGGGATCATGTTTTTTATTTGGTCTCATTATTGCCCCGCCCCCAGTCGAGGGGACCTGGGTAATGTTTTTGGTGTGTTTGCTTTAACAATATAAAATAAAAAATAAAAATCAGTGTCCCTCTGGATCTGTTTTAAATTAAACTTTGGATTAAAGGTTGTGGAAATTTGAGTGCATTTAATAAAAAGTCTACTGCAAGAGATGCTTTTGAAAATGTATTCTTGCAAGAATTCAGTCACTGCAGAGCAGAGACAAAGGAGACAGACCTTACTTATACAAAGCCTTAGATTCTCACAGTACATCGTCCAGCCCCATCCAGCCATCCTTTCAGGTCACACACAGGTCAGAAAGATACATGTAGCAGTTTGGTGCTGGAGACGGAGGTACCAGGACAGAAACCAGCACTCCCCTCTGTCAGGGGGGGTCCTGCATGCCTGCATCTCCACTATGTGCAGGGTCAAAAGGTCAGACACAACATAAAGCAGAGAGAGAGGAAGCACTGAATCCTTGGACATAACAAAATAATCATCAATAAGGTTTACAATACATCCTGTAAACAATATGATAAACAAATACAGTCATGTAGAAGTAGATATATGTAGATACAAGGAATAGAAAATACAGTACTTTGCAATAGAGGAAATACATAAAAAAAACATAAACAAAACATGAACTTATACAAGAGGATTGCTTAATGAGATATAACTTTGTAATTTTTGCATAGATCAACAGTTTTGATTACTTTTTTATTGCAGTTTCACAGATGTGAGGGTTTGAAATACAAAATGAACCAAAAATTTCTTTTTCTTTTTGTTTCTTGTTGACTGGAGTCTGAGCTCAGTGTGCAGACGGGCCCTCAGATCTGGGTGCACCGCGGGGTTGCTGCAGCTCTTGTGCAGGCAAACTGCATCATACAAATATCAGTAAATCAAATAAACAAATAAAGAGTATATGTAAAAAAAAATAACTTCTTAATGATCCTTCTGGCAAAGCAAAGCTGTCTGACTCATCACAGCATACAGACTATTGTTTTGTTTGTTTAAGCTTACAGACAGGACAGTTAAAAATATATATAAAATGAGACCTGTTTGCTTAAATGCTGAATTTGAGGGTAATCTTTTAAAAAATATCATTCTCTGTATTTAAAATGTGGCTAAAAAAAATGAATCAAACTAACAACATATGGTTCATTGTTGGAATGATGGGAATTAGAGAAAAATAATCATGTTCTCTAAGCACAATTTCTTTATCAAAGTATGATTTAAATCTATCTGGAAACAAACAGAGTCACATGTTCACACTGAACAGATACATACGTGTTGTAGAGTTTCCATCATGTCGGTACAAAAAGAACATTTGTGTGTAATATCAGGGAAATATTTACAAACAACAGCGTTCAGTGGGTAACATTTATGTATAATTTTGAATAACAGTTCTTGTTGGGCAGCACATCCTTATGAGGAAGAGTAAAAACAGAGCTCCATATTTTGTCATTAATAGTTTGTGGACCCTTTTATGTCTGACTGACGTTCCTGATCTGGGACCGAGCGACTTTCTGATGAAGGTGTTGTTGAAGGTTTTGTCCAGGATGGAGATCAACAATGATGGTAAAGTTATTTAAAGTAACAGAGTCACATGAATCTGTGCTGCAGCGTGATAGACACATGATGCCCGATGACAGGGCCTTTATTACAGTGCTGAGCTCCTTTTGGGAGACAGGAACTCTGGATTTCTGTACAAAATCCCCGTCAGCGTACGGAAGCCCTTCAGGATTAAAAAGCTGGTTCACAAGTAGGACGTTGTTTCTGAACCAATTTTAGAAAAAGAAATCTTTGTTTCTGTGTGTGATGTTGACATTGTTCCCTATAAAACATCTGTGGGGAGATTAGTTGTGCTCATAAAGGAGGGACCAGCACAGGAGAGCTTGTTTATGGAAGTCAGTTTACCAACAGCATAAGCGCACATTAATAAAAATTTATATCACCTTCTGTTTTAAATAGAAAGTTTGGACTCCACATATGGTTCCACAGATTATCTGGTTCTTTGAGGAATCTTCTGAATTAATTTTGATAATTTGGTTAAATGACGTTTAGACCGCCCTCTGCTAAGGACAGAGACATCTTTTTTCTTGACCTTGTGTGGCTCATTTCTGCAGATGAAACTGAAACAAAGTGTCTACACAGGATGTTTCACATGTGGAGATGCCCTCGACAGGCCGTCTGCTTTGCTTAATAACACTCTGCCACAGAGAGAGAAATCTCTGGCCAACCAAGAGTTAAATTTCCTTCAACAGATGAAATTATTGGTTCTATATTATCGGCCATTAATCATCCACTGAGATTTTAATTCTTAAATATCTGACTGCAATTTTAACCAGAATATGACATATTTCTGTATCAGTGATGTATTTTTAAAGCAAGAATTTCACACTTATTCAAATTAAGGTTTAAACCAGAAGACTCTGATGACCGATAAGGCTGGGAAGACTTCGTTTTTGCTTTCTAAGAATAGTGTCATCAGCTGGCTGTCATATTTTTATTAATATACCATCAAAGTTAATGCTAAAGTGATCAAATGTGAAACAATTCAGTGTGTCAGAAATAAAATGATGGAAAACTTCATCAAATGCCATTTTAAATCCCAAAACAGAATAATTAGTTCTTTGTAGTTGACCAAGTCCAGAACCAGGTGAATATTCTTGGAGATATGACGGCCACTCATGAATCCACACCGACACTCATGAATTATTTCAGGCAGGCCAGTTTTTAAATGCTTGGCTAATATGGAGGCCATAATTTTATAATCTTTGGTAAGTAATTGGTCTCCAGTTATCAATAAGTGAAGGATCTTTGTTGGTTTGGGGATTAAAGCGAGACGTCCTTGTTTTAATGATGGGGCCAATTCTTCTTTAGAGAGAGCCTCATTAAATACAGCCACTGAGAATTTAGCAAATACTTTATAAAATTCATTACCTGATGATTTATTGCTTTTAAGGTTTTTTATGCTTGGCAGTTTTTCCTCTAAACTGATCTTTTCAGAGCATGAAATGAGCACTTCCTGTTTTAACGTTTCTGATTGAATTCAGGATCTTAGAGCTTTCAAGGGAATTAGTAAAGATTGGAATAATATTCAGATATATATTTAGATAGAATATTGCCGTCTTCACAGATTGTGTCCCCAGGATTTTTTTTATCTGGTTACCATGCTTATTTCTCATTTCTCGTTTCTAAGTTAAAGACGTTCCTGCTGTTCTTCTCACCTTCCTCTAACATTTTCATGGAGAGCACACAAAGGATCCCCGCACTCGTCCTACATCAACTTCCTCCTGTTCATGTTGTCATGTTTGTAGTGTGACAGCACGGCCTTCACCAGTATTCCCTGAAAGCCCCCTCCTGTCTGATCATTTCTTAGTAACATTTCAATTTAATGGATTGCACAACAGTGTTTTTATTACAGTAGAAGTCTTTCTGAAAGTGCTGTAACTAAGTTTAAGGATCTAATTCCTTCATTATGATGCTCTTCAGTGCCAAACAGTGCAGAGCAGCTACCTAAACTCTGCTCCCAGTGAGGTCGATTATCTCGTCAATAGTTTTACATCCTCACTGCGTACGACTTTGGATACTGTGGCTCCTCTGAAAAGGAAAGCTTCAAATCAGAAGTGCCTGACTCCGTGGTATAATTCACAAACGCACAGCTTAAAGCAGATAACTTCATTTAGCCTGGAAAAAAGAGTTTGTTGCTCTATAAAAAAGCCCTCCGTAAAGCTGGGACATCTTACTACTCATCATTGAAGGCAACCCCAGGTTTCTTTTCAGCAGGCTGACAAAGAGTTATAGCTCAGTATTATTTCACTTTAACTACTAATGACTTCATGAATTTCTTCACCAATAAAATTTTAACCATTAGAGAAAAAAACGATTCATAACCATCTCAAAGACTTACTGTCATGAACCGCTGTGGCAGGCAGGACTGAGGAATGCAGGACACTGGACACGGACGTAAACTCAAATAACTCAGCTTTATTGCTGGAGCTGGACAGGGCCAGCAACACAAACTAGGAAACACACTTAATAACTTCACAGAGAGGCACACAGTGGGGAAAATCAGTGATGATGCAAGAAGGACAAAGTGAAAACACACACACAGCACACACAGCAGGTAACGGGCAAATGTGAAAGAGCTGGGAGGGAAACACAGGAAGCAAAACTAAACCCAAAGCACAAAGACCTAAACATACCAAAATAAAACAGGAAGTAACCAAACACAAAGCCCAGGACTAGGACACATGAACATGACACAAGGGCAGGAAATGAACAAACACTCAAATTATAATCAACGGACCCTGGGTCATTACACTCATCTTCATGTCCGGCTGCTTTGAGCACTGCTGGTATTTATTTAGACTCTCTCTGATTGATCTTTCGGAGTTAACTTATAGTACTTCCTACCAAACCATCAATGTGTCTATTAGATCCCATTCCTACTAGACTGCTCAAAGAAGTCCTTCGATTCACGGATGCTTCAATCTTAAAAATGATGAATCTGTCTTTATTAATGGGCTACAGACCACAGGCCTTTCAGACGGCAGTAATGAAGCCATTACTTAAAAAGCCATCACTTGACCCAGCTGTCTTAGCTAACTATATCTCCAACCTTCCTTTTCTCTTGAAAATTACTGAGAGAATTGTAAGTTGCCATCACTCAGCTCTTGCCTCTCTATGTGTTTATCCACCAATCTGCATTTAATCATTAGGGATTATTAATCTCTATCTCTCGTCCACAGCATGTCTTTGTCCTGTCTCCCTCCCCATCCTGGTTCTGCTGGAGGTTTTTTCCTGTCAAGCTTGAAAGTCAATATTTATTGTGACCCCCTCAAAGCGCTTCTTTGTATGTTGGCTGCTTTTGGCTCTGTTCTCGAGATGATCCCACACTGCTTCATAATGCTGAAGTCCAGACTCTGTCTTGTTCCACTGCTTGTTTTTCTGCATCGCCCGTGTGTTTGGGATCATTGTGATGCTGAAAAATGAACTAGTTGTTAATCAGACACTTTCTATGTAAGTGACAAAATCCACTGAAATGCAGCTCCAAACCATGACAGAGCCTCCACCCTGTTTCACTGATGCTGTAGACTCTCAGTGCTGCGCCTCTCTCCTGACCTCCTCCGAACATATTGATCATGATTTGATCCAAAAGTTCAGATTAGGATTCATCCCTCCATCAGACCTGTTTACACTGATTTTCAGTCCAGTTC
>CM024208.1:4795207-4802707 GCA_013435755.1 Amphilophus citrinellus
ATCAGATAATTTTAGTATCACAGTCACTAAATGAAAATGGAAATCTTCTAAATGATGCTGAGTGTCTTCAGACATTCCTGTTATCTTAAAAGGATTTGCTGATGTAATGGATGCTGTTCCCTCTGGTATCCTGACACTGTCACTCTACTGCCCCCTTCTGGTCAGAAGTAACCCGTTATGTTCAAATGAAGATTGATTTTTCTGGAGCTTGGAGCGATGTGCTGTTTGGTTTCCACAATGTCAAAAGTCACAAACAAAAAGAACTTTATGTTATAAATCTGATAATAAATTTAGGTAAATATCACACACATAAAGCTAAATTTAGTCATTGGAATCCCTCTTTTTTAACATTTCAAAGGAAACTGAACAGGACATCGAAAGCATTTCTGATTCACTTCAGAAGAAAGATATTAAAACTCATCATTTCTGTTCCTTATTTGATATATTTATTTGTAACGTCCTGGCTGATGTTTTCCTTATCTGTTCAAATGTATATTAATAACTGTTTGTATGTTGGTGATTTTATTTTTCAAAACATTCATTTAAAAAAATCCTTCAAACCCAAAATAACCTGTTAAATTATTGACATTTTTTCCAGTTTGTGTAACAAAACTTCTTTATTGGGTGAGTGGATTTAAAAAAGTGAAAGAAAACTTGAGTCAATTCTCTCTAATGAAGCTGTTTGAATGAATTTTTTGAAAGGTCACAGAGTGACTGATGAATGTTGTTCTGCTCTAAACATGAACTCTGACCTTTGTGGTGTTTCAGGAGGAAAACTGCTTCAGTTATTCTCTCAGATTAGTTTCACATTTTCAGATCTGAGTGAGATCCTGGAATGAAGACAGAAGAAAAGACTTTGTTCAAACTTTGATTTATTAGAATAACCTTCAGTTTGTTCACACATTAAAAATTCAACACAATCAATGATCGAATTCCTCGTAATCATTAAAATCATGCTTATAGATTCTTGTTTCTGGATTCTGAAAGAAAATCTGCCAAACAGATAAATGTAAATGTAATTATAGATTTCTGTACAAATGTACAAAGTGATGAGAACAAAATCTGTGTGATAAAGGAAGGTCTGCTGATTTCTCTGTTAAGGCCCATGAAGAGGAAGAAAAACTGAGATACAGATTTAAACCCACAACAATATGAAAGACTTCAGTCTATTTCAGCTTAATCAACTCAGCAGAGTCTCCATAGGTGTAAAACCAAAGTCCAGCATAGAGCGGCTGAGTGAATGTGGTCTGGACTCTGTGGAGCAGAGTCATGGTTTCAGAGATGCTGTAGAAGGACAGAATACCTGCTCTGTGATCCAGGTACACTCCTACTCTGGAGGACCAAGGACCTGAGACAGGAGTTTGGATGTTGTTGTACCAAAATGTAAAACTGTTGTTGTAACAATTTAATGCCCAAGATTTGTCATTACGTCCAAATTTACATTCATTTCCTGCTCTGCTGATATTCTTGTATGTGACTGCTATACAAGCTCCTCCTCTCCCTCTCCACTCCACCTCCCAGTAACAACGTCCAGTCAGACTCTCTCTGCTCAGGACCTGAGACCAATTAGTGAACTTGTGAAGTTGAACAGAATAAAACTTATGTTGATTCATTAACGTTACTTTTCTGTTCCCCTCTGATAATAACAGATGTCTCTGTACTGTGTTTGGATCCAGTGTGATTTCCTGTGAATATTTTAAGAATCCAGCTCTGGTCTTTGGCTCTGGTGGATCTGACAGTAAAACATCCACTTCAGTGACTGTCAGTGAGATGTTTGTCCATCCCTCTCTCAGGATGTCCTGTAGTTTCTCTCTGAGCTCTGACACAGCTGCTGTCACATCCTCAAAGTGTCTCAGAGGACGGATATTGATGCTGGATGAGTGTGTAGACTCACTGAGTGCTGACAGTGAGGGGTAGTTGTGTAGAAACTGGATGTGATCCTCTGTGTGTGAGAGCTGCTTCAGCTCAGCGTCTTTCCTCTTCAGCTCAGTGATCTCCTGCTCCAGCTTCTCCTGAAGCTCTTTGACTCGACTCACTTCAGTTTCCTGCTGGGATCTGATCTGCTGCTTCACATCAGAGCTTCTTTTCTGGATCAGACGGATCAGCTCAGCGAAGATCTTCTCACTGTGCTCCACTGTTTTATGAGCAGACTGATTGATGGCCTCCACCTCCTGTTGAAGCAGCTTCACATCTTTCTCTCTGTCCTGGATTCTCTGCTGGATGTTTAGTCGACTCACCTCGAGCTCTCTCTGCCTCTCAGTCCTTTCTGCTGCAGCTGAGACTGTGTGGTGGCCTTTATGTTCATCCACAGAGCAGAGATAACAGATACTCTGCTGATCAGTACGGCAGAACATCTTCATCACCTCATCACGACGAAAGCAGATGTTCTCCTGCAGCTTCTTGGAGGGCTCCACCAGGTTGTGCATTTTAAATGCAGAAGATTTGTAATGAGGCTGAAGGTGTTTCTCACAATAAGAGACCAAACAAAACATGCAAGACTTCACAGCTTTCACCTTCAGCTCAGTGCAGACATCACAGGCCACATCTTCAGGTCCAGCATAGCAGTGATCAGCAGGAGCAGCTTGGAGTCCAGTCTTCTTCAGCTCCTCCAATAAATCTGCTAACATGGTGCTTTCCACCAGGACAGGCCTCGGTGTGAAGGTCTGTCTGCACTGAGGGCAGCTGTAGATCTTCTTCTCCTCCTCTTCATCCCAGTAGCCTTTAATACAGTTCATGCAGTAGCTGTGTCCACAGGGAATAGTCACCGGATCCTTCAGTAGATCCAAACAGATCGAACAGCAGAATCTTGTTTGGTCCATTCCTTGTGATGCCATTTCTCCCTCTCTCAGTGACTGTCTGATAGTTTCACTTTCTCTGAACAGAAACAGCCTCTGTGCTCTGAAGGGAAACAGATCTCTGCTCCTGTTCGCCTCCTACAGGAAATGAGGCTCACCAACAACTGCATTTACACCATGTTGTTTAGACCCATCCTTATCCAGACAGATCTGTGAAGGGAGGTACTAAAGAAATCTCCTGACAGAGTCACAAAGGTCTCTTTATGAGACGTAGGGTGTGTTCTGTTTACAGCAGGCAGTAACACGTCTGATCCAGTTTCTTGCTGTGATATCTGACACACAACACCCAGGGAGTTTAAGTTATTGATCTGTTTCAGAATGATCAGCAAAGTTAATCAAGTTCTAATGAATGAAAACACATTTTGGGAGGTGTGACACTCTTGGATTGACCCTGTGACCCTGTGACAGATGGAGAGATGAGCCCCAGCTTGTCACTAACCAGGTCACACGGCCATGACAACAAGGGAGATGCACACAATGTTGCATCATGCAAGAAAAGAAAGCAAAGCACAAATAAAAATCCTGAAGAGTGCCTCAGAGAGGAGAGCCACACAGCAAATGAGCTCTTGGGCTTTTATAGACACTGGTCCCAAGAGCTGCCACTGCTGCTGATTGGGAACAGGCCACGCCTCCTTCAGTAGCAGCAGGAAAAGGAGCCACACAGACAGGAAGAAAGGAAGGCGGGGCAGAGAGGGTCATCACAATATTTAGGAATGTTGTCATTGTAATTCCTTCCATACTCTGGGAATGAACCAATCACAATCTGTACATTGTTGTCCTCAAAGGAGCTGATGGAGGGACGGGCCCGACTTCAAGGACGACTTATTGATTGTGGATCGGGAGGAGAGACAGTCTGAAAGGTTTGAAGGGAGTTAAAGTAGAGACTTGTTTGATATTCAGGATCTGGGAATCCACAAACTCCCTTTAAGTTAGGAAATGAGCTCCTTATGGAGACAAGAACAGAACAAGCAAAATAAATGATCCATAAACTGTTGCAGGCGGCAGTTTTCTGCAGCATATTTGTTTCTACAGTGACTAACCAGCAGTCAGACACTCAGACTCAGTGTTTCCATCTGTGTTTATTTCCATCCTTACAGTCACAAACTGGGAAAGCTGGAAAAAGCAGAATGAAGACTTTAGAGGAAAAAAGTGATGTGAACACAGTGACAGAGGACTGATGACTGCATGCACACAAACGCACACACACAGTGTGTGTTACAGTGCAGCAGTAACTTAAGGTGAGTGTGTATTGCTTTGGAGTCACAAACACAGCTGATGACAGTCACAACTATCAACTCTTTCAAACACGACCCTTCAATTTGAAACAATACAGGAAACACTGATCTTCAAAATACAGATAAGGCAGCCGATGGTGAGACACACATGATGCATTTCAACTTTATGTCCAACTGTAAAATCTTCTGTGTGAGAAAAATTGTTGCGCTCTCTGACAAACCATCAGAGGTGCAGCATGTGCATCATTTGGTGTTTGGAGCAGCAAACAGAAGCAAAGGGTTAAAGGAAGAGACGTTTGAGGAAGAAGGAAAATGGAAAACAAGACGTCACTGAGCAACAAGCTGACAGAAGCACAGCCAACAGTTTCCTCTCAGTACTGAGGCTGATCATTAACACGGAGCAGCAGCTGACAAAGTCACGGGCAGCGCTGCAAAGGATGCAATCAATACTTTGCTTCATATTTCAGATACTGCAGTATTCTGTTTTCTGCTCCTTCACAAGTAAATATGAGAGTTTCTGCTGCACTATATTAAGCTCACAGCTGCAGCTATGAAACACTTTCCATATGAAGTCATATTAAAAAAGATGAAAAGCTTCCAGCCTGTTTGATTTGTTGTGACAAAAAGCATCTGTGACACATTTCAGATGGAAATGATTTGTTAGCAGATCAAAGTCAGAAATTTAGCTTCATTTGAAGAAGTCGACGCTGAAACATTTAAAGTTCCCAAATGATTGACAGAGATTATAGAAATGTGCAAAAGATGAAGAGAAATGTTGGCATCAGGACTGTTTTTCTTCTCTGCCATTAAACATCTCACACACAGCCCCTCACATTCATCTGGGAGCCTCTGCAAACCACTGGATATCTAACTGTACATGAAGCAGATCAAATCAGCTGCACCCAGACCAGCTGGAACAGCAAAATGCTGCTTACACTGTGATGCATCAGTTTCAGGACTCTAATAATGTCACATATGACAGCAGATCAGATGGAGGCATTATTTTCCTGCAGTCAGCAAATCTACTTTGTACTTTACCCTGTTCTTTCAGGTAAAGGCTCTAAACAGCACTTCCACCACGATTCATGTGGAAGAACGGCTCCTGAACTCTGCAGCCACAAAAATGAACAAAGACTGAAAGGAGGTCCTGGATGGTGATGATGATGAAGAAGAGGAGGATAGGTGAAATAAAAAGTCACTGATGTCCTTGAACACAACTGAAAAGTGTCTCTAGATCCTTGCCATAACAAGACAGTCTTGCATCATCACAGTTGTTCTTGCTGAAATGAAAAAATGAGGACAAACATCTTCCAGGTTGTCTCATTTATGCTCCCAGCTCCCAGAACTCTGCAGTGGCTCCATTATATCCACTAAACCAAAGTCCAGCATAGAGCGGCTGAGTGAATGCAGTCTGGACTCTGTGGAGGAGAGTCATGGTTTCAGAGACGCTGTAGAAAGCCAGGAGGCCTGCACTGTGATCCAGGTACACTCCGAGTCGGGAGGTCCACGGGCCCGAGACGGCTGTTTTCACGCAGTTATGGATGAACTTGTAGCTGCTGCTGCTGTTACACTCCAGCGCCCAGGACTTGTGGTTGAATCCAAACGCGCACTCGTTCATGGAGCCCTCTCTGCTGATATCTTTGTATGCCAGCGCCACTGTGACTCTCTTCCTGCTCCACTCCACCTCCCAGTAATGACGCCCACTCAGACTCTCTTTACTCAGGACCTGCCGCCACCTGATGAATCTGTGCGGGTGATCAGGGTAAGACTGCTCCTCTCTCATTAATGTGGCTCTTCTGTTCCCCTCTGATAATGACAGCTGTGTGTTTACTGTGTTGGGATCCAGCGTGATTTGGCAGGAATGCTGCAGGAAATCAGCCCTGGTCTTTGGCTCTACTTGTGGGTTTACATCAACCGTCTCCACGTGCGCTGCTGAAACATCCACCCAGGTGTCTCTGAGGATGTGCTGCAGTTTCAGCCTGAGCTCTGACACAGCTGCTGTCACCTCCTCAAAGTAGCTCAGAGGACGGATTTTGGTTGTGGGTAACTCTGTAGGTTCATGTGTGAATGAGGGACAGTGATGCTCAAACTGGCTGTGATGCTGTGTGTGTGAGAGCTGCTCCAGCTCAGCGTCTTTCCTCTTCAGCTCACCGATCTCCTGCTCCAGCTTCTCCTGAAGCTCTCTGACTCGCCTCACTTCCTCTTCCTGCTGGGATCTGATCTGCTGCTTCACAGCAGAGCTTCTGTTCTGGATCAGCTGGACGGCTTCATCAAAAATCCTCCCGCTCTCCTTCACCGCTTTATCAGCAGTGCGATGGATTTTCTCCACCTCCAGTTTGAGCACCTTCACGTCTCTTTGTCTGTTCTCGATTCTCCGCTGGATGTTTTGTCTCCTCTTCCCCAGCTCTTCCCGTCTGTCCCAGTTCATTCCCACATTATTTCCAGTCTTCTTCAGCTCCTCCACCAGCTCTGCTAACATGCTGTTCTCCTCCAGGTCAGGCCTCGCTGCAAAGGTCTTCCTGCACTGTGGGCAGCTGTAGCTTCCACTCCTGCCCTCCTTATCCCAGTGGGTATTAATGCAGTTCATGCAGCAGCTGTGTCCACAGGAAACAGTCACCGGATCCTTCAGTAGATCCAAACAGATCGAACAAGAGAAGGTTTCTCGGTCCAGCTGAACTCCTTTCTGCGCCATTTCTCCTCTCAGTGTCAGGGACTGTGTGAGTTTCACTTCCTGATAACTGAAACTAGTCTGAGCTCTGATCTAAACAACATGAGTGTCTGCAGTGAATGGAGCCTCTCAGCTCTCACACAGCTCCACATGTTGGTTTCACCCATCAAGTGCAGATCTGAAGGGGAGGGAACAAGGAGACATGTGGACAGAGAGGAGGTGCTGAGTTAGAGAGCAGGAAGCAGAGGGAGGGTTATCAGGCTGGGACTCATTCCAGAAATGCATTTTTAACTCTTCCTCCAACAGAGCTTATTTCACTTTAAAAACACTGTTCAAACCTTCTTTTTCAAAATACTTTTTAAGTCTGATAAGTTCATTAATCCTTTTATTCTTTGCAATAATTCACATACTCCAGATGAACAGAGAAAAAATGAATAGTTTGTCAGGACTGATCTGAGAGCAGATATAGACACATGTGTTTAACATCTTTGTCACAAAAAAAAAGAAATTTTCAGACTTCTTCTGAAAGAAAGCCGAGCAGCACAAACTGATCTTCATCACCCCTTTTCCTTCATCCCAGTTCTGACGTCACTTTTGCACATCGCACTATACAAGGTGTGATCATAAAACTCCAGGACATGACCCATAAAAATCAAATCACGATTGATTTAAAGGTGATTGAACTCCCTTTCAACTGTTTCTTGATTTTAAATGCAGGACACAACAGGGAAAAGTTTAAGGA
>CM024208.1:4807707-4821209 GCA_013435755.1 Amphilophus citrinellus
CCTTCGTGCTGAAAGTGGTTGCAGACTGCAGCGTGTAGCATACTCTTCGCTCATTGGTCAGTCAATGAAACTCTCGCTGATTGGTTTAGTTCCACGCGACAGCGACAAAAGTAGAACATTTTCCAACTTTGTTGTGTCGCGTCGCATGTGCACGTCTACGTGTACGAGCTCGAAATTTCACATGCACGAATGTCGTCGGTCGCTTAGCTGGAGGAGGGCAAGCGATTGTCGCCTCATCGCACAAGCTCCATAGGAAATGAATGGAGAGCGAGCGACGTCGCTCCCCGTGTGTCGAGCCCCTGAGAGCCTGAAGATCACAGGTATCCAATACTGATTTTGGCTAGAGCCTCGCACACAAAGATTTCTCCAGATTCTCAGAGTCTTTTGGTGATATTATGTACTGTAGATGATGATATACTCAAAGTATTCATAATTTTACATTAAGGAACATTATTCACAACACGATTGTTTCACAATTTCTAATTAAATTACACTTTTTTGAAGACAGGTGAACCTCTGCCCCTCTAAGATACTCTTTTCACATCCTCTTGTGTTACTGACCTGCTGCCAGTTAATCTCATTAGTTCCTCCAACTGTTTCTCTTCAGTACCACTCACTTTTCCTTTTGTTGCCCCATCCCAGCTTTTTTGAGAGGTGTCGCTACCATCGAATACAAGATGAGCTTTTGTCACGAAGTAGTATGTCACCCCAATTTGCTGTGAGCAGTAATTGAATGACATATAGACCACTAGTTTAACTGCAACATGTTGAAATGGATGTTGTCAAATATCACTGCAGTAGTGCAGCAAAGGTGGTAACTGATGATATACTGATGATACAGATCTCTGTCCACAGTTCCAGGAATTTCTGTCCTGAGATATGTTTTCCTGCCACTGATTCTGCTTTTGGAGAACATCGCCCTTCATATCTACTATAAGGTAAATACATGTCTGTATTAAACTGAGTAGTAGCTGAGAAGTGTAGGAACAGTAATGTGGATCGTGGATCATCTCTCCAGGTCGCCAAAAGGCAGAAATCAGCCGAAAAGGAGAACGCTGAGATGGATGTTTTCAGAGCTGAAGAAGTTCATGCTGAGGAGGAAGCAGCCCAAGAAATACCATAGAAACTTAGACACACACACACTCACACACACATATCCCTGCCAGCACACATAGGTGGGCCCCATAAGGTTTTGTCCGCGGTTTCCATGGTGGCCCTACAGGGGTTTGCCCACATAGATTTTAACCGGCCCTGAATATGTGTTCATTGGGACCCAGATGGTTGACTTACATGAGGCCCATGCATGCAAGGACCATCTGGGTCCCAATGAACACATATTAAAATACTTAAATAAATATTTATATTAATATTTTAATAAATCTTGTGACATTGCAGAAGCTTATCGAAACAACGCCACAGCGAATGCATGCTGTAATCAAAGCTAAAGGCGGTCCAACAAAATATTAGTGTGACCTTCTTTTTTGGTGGCGGCTTTGTTTTGGCCAGGCAGCGTGTATATACTGTATGATTTTCTTCTGTCTGCTACAGTCATTCTGCAAGCACTGATGTTACTGTCTCAAGTCAAATGTCTACTTTGAGAACAGTCTAGGATCACCTGGAAACAGAGACATGCACTTCCTGTGTTCTTTGAAGTCTGCCAGTGAATGATGCTTACAGTAAATGTATTACAAAAGTATCAACTCAAAAATCATTAAAGTTCATAATCAGTATCTATTGCAGCCACAGTGTTGTTGTAGCACCTGATGATATTAGATTCTGTATAAGTTCTGTAGAGCAGAAACATTATTGCTCTTTAATGTGAACAGCAAAGATAAGTACATATGAAGCAGTTTGGCTTTGAAAAACAACATTAAAAAACTATAAAGAAGAAAGATTCAATATTTTTCTAGAGCTTTCTGTATGGAACTTTTCTGTAAACAAAACCTGCTGTAAAATAGAAGTGAATATAAAGCTGTCTCACATTCATGCAGTTTAAAACATTTAATGCATCAAGTTTGACTCTGATAAGAAGATTTTTCAAATAAACTGTTTTTCCTGAAACATTAAGTTACAGATACAGTTGAAGCCATTCAAGAAGTGTCTTGTTACAGTGACTGTGCTACACATGCACAGAATGATGGGACTAAATTATGATTGGACAACATTAAATGGCTAATAGCCAAAGAGCTGTTCCACTCATTAAGGAAGCATGAGTGGATCAGCTGATATCAACCATCCAGTACAAACACAGATTAAATGCTGGCTCTGAATTTGGCTGCACTGCTCTCATTTCATACAAGTAAACTGCAGGAAAACAAAATGAACTGTTGTAGATTTATTAGTAAACTGATCTTATAGCTGATCTTCTCTGGATTCAGATATCTTTGCACGTATCTGCTCAGCATGAACGTTCTGCTGAGAAGTGATGGAAATAATCACAAGTCTGTCATTTAGGACTCTGCAATTCATGTCCTGTTTGTGAGTTTAGTGTTTGCCACTTTGTTTTCATTACAAAATTATTTTTGCTTTCAAAATTGATTTTCTATTCTCAGTTTTTTTCCAGGTTTATGTATTTAGGCTAAATTTTGTCTGCAGCTGCAGCAGGGCGACTGGGGACCAGGTGTTTACATTTACTTTGTTGGGATCTGGTCAGCTTCGGCTGGAGTCGGTCACTGGGACCCACTAGATCCCCCCCGGCAGATTTGATCAGCTAACAAGTTCTGGTGTTAGTTCAAGAAATCTTCTGATCAGAGTCAAACATCACATAACCACAACATCTCAGGTTTATTAGCCTTTTATACCCTTCATCTCTCTCACCGACTTCCTGCGTCTCTGTGCTGTCAGCTCTGTTCTCACGGTTGATATATTAAATGTTGGAAGCTGCATGTGATGTCTTTTATCTACTGGTTATCATCCTTTTGTCCTCTTGCTAATTGCCTCTAGTCTCTCATTAATTTATGTGTAGTTTTATTGTTTTTGGTGATTAAAAATGATATTTTGTGCTTAGGTATGCAGATGAGATCAGCTGGTTTAGCCAATCTGCAGTTAGAAAACAGTCTGTGATGATCACTGGAACTCCAAAGGTGGTTTTAGAGTTGTCGTTGTCGTTCTGCTGCCTCACTGTGTTGAAGAGTGAATCTGGCTGGATGGTGCAGTCTGTCAGAGAACAAAAGGCCTTTAACCGAGTGTCAGCACAGAGGACACGACTGTCGTCACAGTGAAGATGCTTCAGGAAACGTTTGGGATCTGTTGCAGTATCTCAAATAAACATATAATCCTATTTATTGCTTACCAATGATTTATTATGTGTTGCTCATTTAGTTTGTGCTGGTTTAGCACTATGGTTTATTTCACAGGACACGATGTGACCCAGATATTCCTTAAACTAAAAGAAAATACTAAAACTAATAAAAAAGGGTAACGATGTTCATAAAGAGGCTGATTTTCAGTCACATAATGTAAGATCACATTATTAGAGCCCAATAATGTCACTCAAAATGGCTCTTTGCATTAGAAATAACTATTTAAGAGTCTGGACAATTAGCATTTGTGGATTTGATTTAGTCTCATAATGGCTACAAATGAACTTGCAAATAAGGAAAAAAGATATCAGGATATTTATGTTTTAAAGTAAGAATGTAATACCAGTCAGATTAAAATACAGGATTAGATAACTTGACTACCACACTCTTCACAGCACAAACTGGCTCTAATGAGTTTGAATTTCAGCTGTCAGCTGCAACAACTGTCACAGAGACGTGCAGACTCTAAACCACGAGCCAATAAAAACAGATTTAACCGTTCAAACTTTAACTGAACATGAGTTACTTGGACAGGGAGAAATCACAGAGAGGAATATTTTTGGAAGTGACACTGGGCTCCAGGCAGGGGTTCACTGAGAGAGGAAAATGGAGTTAATTCAGGCGAAACAGGGAAGGTGATCTGAGCAGTGTTCACGTAGTCGAGCCAAATGAATAAACTGGCTTAGTCGGTGAATCTTCTCAGAGAAAGGGAACTAGTTTGCTCTTGGTGAGTGCTGGAGGTCGTAGGAGGCAGAGGATGTTCCAGCGGAGGTTTCCAATGAGAGTTAACCAGTTCGGCTTTGGCAGGTAAGTAGATGTGTGGGTTTGGACAGCTCCTCAGGCACACAGGGAGCACTGGAACGCAAAGGAGAGTAACGCTGTTAATAAAGGGCTTACAGAGGCACACAGAGGAAAGATCATAGAGGAGCCAGATATGCAAACAGTCTGGCAGAGACTAGGGTGGGGGTGATGAAGTGAATGAGCAACAGGTGTGGGGATGGAGGAGCGTAAGATAGCGGCTCCACCCAAAGATGGGGCCATGCCTGCCCAACCCGGCCTAGACCTCAGGGAAAGCAAAAACACACAAGTGCAAACCAGCACCTATCACAACAATAACACCATCAATCATGAGGACGGGAAACTATCATTTTTAATTTTTGGCCACAGCAGCTTTTATTGACAGTAGAGAGTGACAGGAAAGTGGGAGGAGAGATGGGGGAGACACACAGTAAAGAATTACACACATTCTGAATTAGCCACAAAAATCCAAATGTGTGTTATCCAATCAGTGCAGACTTTTTGTTGGTGTGTATTTTTTTAATGAAATTCAGAGTGAGCAGTGGAACTGAGCTCATTCAGCCACAGACTGCAGCATTCAGTCATCAGATGTCCCACTCTGAATCCACACAGAAATACTGAATGTTGTTCACTAAACTGGAAACTTGCCCGCTGCTTTGTCAAAAACCTTCAGTGAGAGCATGCGTGGCTTTTTTTTCCCAACAACTTTTATTTTTTTTTTTACAAGAAAATAACCAACATGTAAACATATCAGAAGAAATATCATAAAGATTCAAACGTGGCATAACAAACAGAAAAAACAAAACATAACATTAAAACCGCAAGCGGTGATATCGGGCCCTCGCACCCCGCGCGCATCGACCCGTGGCGCTCGTCGACCCGTGCCGAACTCGGAGGTCTTGTGTTCGTGATGGTGTACAGAACGTCTGTAGAAAGTTTAATTTTTTTATAGGAAAAGATATCTTTTGCTCTCCACATAGACGCAATGGAATATTATGGGGGTGTGGTCACGGCTCCAGCATGCAAAATAGGGCATGGGTCTGATTGACTTTTTTGATCAGGATTATGTCAAGAATGTTGAAACAAATTTTCATACATTTCCGAGAAACTAAGTTTGTGGATGCTATACAAAATTTAATTTGCTTCTGTAGGGGGCGCTCTTGCAGCTATAGCCTTGAGTCCACAGTTATGGGTTCAGAGTGGCTGTGTACATGAGTGATTACATTTTCAGGCAGATTGGGCAAAGCATGTACGAACACGTGCCCAAACAATTTTGGTCGTGATTGAGAAAAATGAAGGCCAAATTCAATGGCCTGGTGTGACAACACTGTTTAATATTTTGTCAAGATTTCCACAATTTTTGATGGGCTCCTTGTCTAGATGATCTGGAGCCAATTTGGTCTCACTGTGTAAAATGCCCTAGGAGGAGTTCATTCAAATAGCAGGCCTGAAAATGGCAAAAATTGACACCTTCAATTGAAGATGGCGGACTTCCTGTAGGGTTGGTAGTATGGGTCCAAGAGACTTTTTTGTACGTCTTAGGATGTTACATGAGTGTGCACAATTTCAGAGTTGTAGATAAAATGTAGCTCTGGGGCTAGCTAAAAAACATGCTATTTTATGATATTTCAAGCTGCCACTAGGTGGCGCTGTAACGTTTATGGACTTTATGCATATCAATGTGTTCAGGGCAGGAGGCTTATTAAACTGATGAGGATTTTGTAAGGAATGGTGAAAGATATTTTCATGTATTTCAGAGCAAACCTAATTCTGTGGACGGTCATACAAATTTTCATTTTCTTCTGTAGGGGGCGCTATTGCACCTACAGTCTTGAATTTGTAGTTATGGATTTAGGCTGGGTGTGTAAAGGAGTGATTAATTTTTCGGGCTGATCAGACAAAGCATGTGCGAACAAGTGCACAAACAATTTTGGTGGTGAGGGAGAAAAACGAAGGCCAACTTCAATGGCCTGGTGTGACAACACCGTTTAATTTTTGGTCAAGATTTCCACAATATTTGATGGGCTCCTTGCCTGGATGATGTGGAGCAAATTTGGTCTCACTGTGTAAAATGCCCTAGGAGGAGTTCGTTCAAATACCAGGAATGGAAACAGCAAAAATTAACACTTTCAATTGAAGATGGCCGACTTCCTGTAGGGTTTCGGGTATGGGTCCAAGAGACTTTTTTGTACGTCTTAGGATGTTACATGACTCTGCAAAATTTCAGAGCTGTAGATAAAATGTAGCTCCGGGGCTACTCCAAAAACATGCCATTTTCTGATATTTCGAGCTGCCACTAGGTGGCGCTCTAACGTTTATGGACTTTATGCATATCAATGTGTTCAGGGCAGGAGGCTTATTAAACCACTGAGGTTTGAGGCAGATTGGGCAATGTGTCTTTGAGTTACAGCCCTTTATGTCTTGATGGTGAAACATCAAACTTTGCCCTCCCGCCATGGTCACGCCATTTGGCAAAAGCTCACAGTTTTGAAAAAAGTGTAAGCCCAACTCCTTAAGGCTTTCCAGGGGAAATTTGAGATGGTTCTGCTCAACCACCTTGGAGTTGGACCTCTAAGTGTAAAATATGATATTTCCTGCTCCCACTAGGTGGCGCTGCGATTATCATAAAATATGGCCATATGTATGTGTTCAGGGCCAGATGCGTATCCTCCTGAGAAATTTTTATCCAGATTGGAGTATGTAGGTATGAATGAGACCCAAGCAAAATTTCATGGCGAATGATCAAATTTCAGGGGGGCATAAGGGCCACGCCCCCTTGCCAAAAACTCACCATTTTTTAAATGTAGATTCCCCTTGGTGTGTAGATGAAACATACCAAATCTGAAGTTGATAACTTCTAAACCCTTTGAGTTACTAGAGAAAGTCTGAAGGGTGCAAATCGCCAAATTTGCATGTTTGAGTCAAAATGGCCGACTTCCTGTTGGGTTTAGAGCATGGCCCCAAGAGGATTTTTTGTGCGTGTGGATGTGATACATATGTGTAGCAAGTTTCATAAATGTACGTGAAACACAGCGGTGGGGCTGGACTTTAGGGGGCGCTACTGAGGCATTTTGGCTGGCCCTTGCCCGAGGCCATTAAAATACTTAAATTTTCACCAGGTGTGATGCATGTGCAAAATTTGATGAGTTTTTGAATATGATAACGCCCCCAAAAAGCCAATTCATTTGCCTGAATAAAAAAAAAATTAAAACCGCAAGCGGTGATATCGGGCCCTCGCACCTTGCGCGCGTCGACCTGTGGCGCTCGTCGACCCGTGCCGCACTCGGAGGTCTTGTGATCGTGATGTTTACAGAAGGTCTCTAGAAAGTAGAATTCTTTTATAGGAAAAGATATCTTTTGCTCTCCACATATACGCAATGGAATATTTGGGGGTGTGGTCACGGCTCCAGCATGCAAAATAGGGCATGGGTCTGATTGACTTTTTTGATCAGGATTATGTCAAGAATGTTGAAACAAATTTTCATACATTTCCGAGAAACTAAGTTTGTGGATGCTATACAAAATTTAATTTGCTTCTGTAGGGGGCGCTCTTGCAGCTATAGCCTTGAGTCCACAGTTATGGGTTCAGAGTGGCTGTGTACATGAGTGATTACATTTTCAGGCAGATTGGGCAAAGCATGTACGAACACGTGCCCAAACAATTTTGGTCGTGATTGAGAAAAATGAAGGCCAAATTCAATGGCCTGGTGTGACAACACTGTTTAATATTTTGTCAAGATTTCCACAATTTTTGATGGGCTCCTTGTCTAGATGATCTGGAGCCAATTTGGTCTCACTGTGTAAAATGCCCTAGGAGGAGTTCATTCAAATAGCAGGCCTGAAAATGGCAAAAATTGACACCTTCAATTGAAGATGGCGGACTTCCTGTAGGGTTGGTAGTATGGGTCCAAGAGACTTTTTTGTACGTCTTAGGATGTTACATGAGTGTGCACAATTTCAGAGTTGTAGATAAAATGTAGCTCCGGGGCTACTCCAAAAACATGCCATTTTCTGATATTTCAGCAGGAAAGCAAGGAAATCTGTTACTGATGAAGCTACGAATCTGCAAGTATCTAAAAAAATGTTGCTTTGGGAGGGAAAATTTTTGGATAATTGCTCAAAGGAAGCAAAGACATTATTCATATATAAATCATTAAATGATCTGATGCCTAAGTTGGACCAAACGGCGAAAGCGCCATCTACTAGAAATGGGGAAACGTCGTGGTTTGATGTTATTGGGGCCTGCAACGAATATGACTGAAGCCCAAAAAAACGTCTGAATTGTTTCCAAATTTTCAAAGATGTCTCAACAATTATATTCTTTGTATACAGGTCAGTGGCAGATTTAATAAGGGAATGAAAAAAAGCCGACAGATACCAGTCGGCAAGTATTGGCCTCCATAAGCACTTAAATTTGGGTGAAGCCAAATCTGTAATATTTTAAGATCAGCTGCCCAATAGTAGTATCTAAGGTTAGGAGAGAGCACGCGTGGCTTTTGCTGTTTGTTTGGTCGACTGTGTGTTTGAGTGAATTTCAGATGATGGAAACTTGTAATGAGTCACATGTTCAAATAAGCGGCATCATCAGCTAAAAACACACTTTATGTCCTATTCAAAGTGATGTTCTCATGGTTTCTGTTTAGGTGCACACATCAGATTATCTGTCCTCAGTCTTCTCGTTGCTCTGGAACAGCTGGAATCTGCTGTCTGTGATGATGGCTGAGTCTCTATCACACGTTTTGGTCGAGGAGCTGGAAAAATCTTGCTTGATGATGTGACCTGTTTGGGAAGTGAACGTTCTCTGAGTGTCAGCATGGAGGATTTGGGTCACACGGGTATAAACACGCTGCCTGTTCAGGTCAGAAACTTTATTTCAATAAATAACTGCACAATATTCTTAGTTTTACAATCAAGTTATTATCTCATGAGGTGTGTGTCTGTATCTTACGTTTGTGTGGGGCATTTCAGTGTTTAACTGTGCTCTGCAACAGTGCGCCTGTTTCTTATTATTAGAGTCCTAAGCCTGAAGTATCATCTCCCAGTCTCTGCTCTGGTGTCAGTAAGAACAGGAACAAAAAAGAAAGTAGGTACAAACAGGAAACTACAAATGTCAAAGTGACAGAGTGAGGAGAGCAAGTGTGTCTGCTAAGATTCAGACAAATGCATCATCATTCAGCAGGACAGTGATCATAAACATATAACTGAAGCAGTGGAAGTAAAAGAGGTGAAATACCATAAACTGGTCGAGTCACTCCCCTGATGTCTGTCTGACTGAGCACGTATTTCCCGCCCCATGTTTTTGTTTGGTTGTTGGTTTTTGGTTTTGTAACAATTATACAAAAGATGAAGCTGAATTTTAGTGAAGTAAATTTAATTTCTTTGTTTCATTTTCTATATTTTCCCTCTTAAAATCACACATTATACTTAGTTTCACTTCATCTGGTGTATAAAAAGAATACCAAGGTATTCATTTGGAAAAGATCAAGTTTACATTTATTCATCTCATAAGTGAAACTGTACTGTATAACTAATATTGCCTTCACTATGGGATCACATTATGCCTCACAGTATCTGAATACAGTTTGGACACTGCTGAGAATGAAGTTAAGATGGATGGATTACATTTTATTAAGAGGCCTTGAGATCAAATCAAAATATGAAGACAATTCTTTTCTATTTTTGTTGTGAATAAATGTCACACTGTGGTTTAACTGTGGCCCATAAACTCTACATTTTACAAAGCTGATGAGCTGCTGATGAAATATTTCCTTCCTAATCAGTACCTGTCACATGAAGCAACACAGAGAGGGTTGGAGCACCAAACTTTGTTTAGGCAGAGGTCAACCTCAGGAGAAAAACAAGCTTTTAAAGACATATTTAAAGCCTCTGAGCTGCAGCCTGCTACATTAAACTCAGCCTGCATGGCCTATAATGGCCTCCTCCACACTGACCACGTGGCATTGTTGCATTTTTAACATGTGGTATGAAAACGTTAAAGTCAGGAACAAACTGAGAGCACAGGGAGCAGAAAATGTAGCTGAAAAAAGAAACAACAAAGAAGATTTTAGTTGTTAACCTGCAGGAAGACATGGAAACCTTCACTGAGCCTCCAGCAGCTTCAACATCAGCAAAGAGAGAGTTAAATATCGGTGATGTCACACGGATGCTGCATTCAGGGACCACAGGGAAAATGCGAGAGAAGAGATTTCAGTTAGTAAAAACAGTAAAAAGAAATTAGGACCAACTTGTGGTGGTCTAAGAAAAAAAAAACTGGAACACCTTCAAAAAAAAAGACTCTTTTAGTAAAAAACTGAAAGGTCACAGACTGACTGATGAATGTTGTTCTGCTCTAAACATGAACTCTGACCTTTGTGGTGTTTCAGGAGGAAAACTGCTTCAGTTATTCTCTCAGATTAGTTTCACATTTTCAGATCTGAGTGAGATCCTGGAATGAAGACAGAAGAAAAGACTTTGTTCAAACTTTGATTTATTAGAATAACCTTCAGTTTGTTCACACATTAAAAATTCAACACAATCAATGATCGAATTCCTCGTAATCATTAAAATCATGCTTATAGATTCTTGTTTCTGGATTCTGAAAGAAAATCTGCCAAACAGATAAATGTAAATGTAATTATAGATTTCTGTACAAATGTACAAAGTGATGAGAACAAAATCTGTGTGATAAAGGAAGGTCTGCTGATTTCTCTGTTAAGGCCCATGAAGAGGAAGAAAAACTGAGATACAGATTTAAACCCACAACAGTATGAAAGACTTCAGTCTATTTCAGCTTAATCAACTCAGCAGTGGCTCCAAAATCATAAATAAAAAGTCCAGCATAGAGCGGCTGAGTGAATGTGGTCTGGACTCTGTGGAGGAGAGTCATGGTCTCAGAGACGCTGTAGAAGGACAGAATACCTGCTCTGTGATCCAGGTACACTCCTACTCTGGAGGACCGAGGACCTGAGACAGGAGTTTGGATGTTGTTGTACCAAAATGTAAATTTGTTGTTGTGACACTTTAATGCCCAAGATTTGTCATTACCTCCAAACCAACATTCATTCCCTGCTCTGCTGATATTCTTGTATGCGACTGCTACATACACTCCTCCTCTCCACTCCACCTCCCAGTGACAACGTCCAGTCAGACTCTCTCTGCTCAGGACCTGAAACCTGTTAGTGAATCTGTCTGGATGATCAGAATAAGACTGTATTTGTTTCATTACTGTTACTTTTCTGTTCCCCTCTGATAATAACAGCAGTGTGTGTGCTGTGTTTGGATCCAGTGTGATTTCCTGTGAATATTTTAAGAATCCAGCTCTGGTCTTTGGCTCTGGTGGATCTGACAGTAAAACATCCACTTCAGTGACTGTCAGTGAGATGTTTGTCTGTTCCTCTCTCAGGATGTCCTGTAGTTTCTCTCTGAGCTCTGACACAGCTGCTGTCACATCCTCAAAGTATCTCAGAGGACGGATATTGATGCTGGATGAGTGTGTAGACTCACTGAGTGCTGACAGTGAGGGGTAGTTGTGTAGAAACTGGATGTGATCCTCTGTGTGTGAGAGCTGCTTCAGCTCAGCGTCTTTCCTCTTCAGCTCAGTGATCTCCTGCTCCAGCTTCTCCTGAAGCTCTTTGACTCGACTCACTTCAGTTTCCTGCTGGGATCTGATCTGCTGCTTCACATCAGAGCTTCTTTTCTGGATCACACGGATCAGCTCAGTGAAGATCTTCTCACTGTGCTCCACTGTTTTATGAGCAGACTGATTGATGGCCTCCACCTCCTGTTGAAGCAGCTTCACATCTTTCTCTCTGTCCTGGATTCTCTGCTGGATGTTTAGTCGACTCACCTCGAGCTCTCTCTGCCTCTCAGTCCTTTCTGCTGCAGCTGAGACTGTGTGGTGGCCTTTATGTTCATCCACAGAGCAGAGATAACAGATACTCTGCTGATCAGTACGGCAGAACATCTTCATCACCTCATCATGACGAGAGCAGATTTTCTCCTGCAGCTTCTTGGAGGGCTCCAAGAAGCTGTGTTTCTTGAATGTAGAAGAATCATAATGAGGCTGAAGGTGTTCCTCACAGTAAGATGCCAGACACACCAAACAGGACTTCACTGCCTTCATTTTTCTCCCAGTGCAGACATCACAGGCCACATCTTCAGGTCCAGCATAGCAGTGATCAGCAGGAGCAGCTTGGAGTCCAGTCTTCTTCAGCTCCTCCACTAAACATGGTGCTTTTCACCAGGACAGGCCTCGGTGTGAAGGTCTGTCTGCACTGAGGGCAGCTGTAGATTCTCTTCTCCTCTACATCCCAGCAGCCTTTAATACAGTTCATGCAGTAGCTGTGTCCACAGGGAATAGTCACCGGATCCTTCGGTAGATCCAAACAGATCGAACAAGAGAAGGTTTCTCGGTCCAGCTGAACTCCTTTCTGCTCCATTTCTCCTCTCAGTGTCAGTGACTGTGTGAGTTTCACTTCCTGATAACTGAAACTAGTCTGAGCTCTGATCTAAACAGCATGAGTGTTTGCAGTGAATGGAGTCTCTCAGCTCTCACACAGCTCCACATGTTGGTTTCACCCAGCTTCAAAGTGCAGATCTGAAGGGGAGGGAACAAGGAGACATGTGGACAGAGAGGAGGTGCTGAGTTAGAGAGCAGGAAGCAGAGGGAGGGTTATCAGGCTGGGACTCATTCCAGAAATGCATTTTTAACTCTCCTTCCAACAGAGCTTATTTCACATTTAAAAACACTGTTCAAACCTTCTTTTTAAAAATACTTCTTAAGTCTGATAAGTTCATTAATCCTTTTAATCCACCAAGGAGGAGCTGCACAACAGCAGGTCTTTGTCCGGATAGGTGTGGCCCTCCACGGAGAAAGGAATCATTCTCCCAGCCATTAGGAACATGTGTCCTATCACAATAAATTGGTGTGTGAACTGTGCCAGCGTTCAAGTAGCAGTGTCAACATTCTTCTCGACTAACAGTTGGTTATGAACACTCTTCCCAGATATAAAGCTGCTCCTCCCAGTACCAAAGACCGAATATGAGGCGAGCAATGTCCAAATTTTCCACCTCCGATCACCACATATTTACAAAAACATAAAAATATAGTGTTCCATATTTTTACTCCTAACCTAGATTTATCTCTGTTTTACACCTAAATAGAGATAAAGCTACATTAGCAGTGAGTACAGTGACTGAGAGCAGTGAATACATAAATGACTAAGTTATTCATGGTTTGGGCAATATCTAACAGTTTAGCAAAATATACATTTACCTTAGTGGAAACCAAACTTCTCAGCTGATGCTTGGAAGAAAGCCAGAGAGTTAATGCCAGGGTTATGGAGGATGCACCCAGGTACATGATCTGCAGCACAATACAATGACACCACTATGAAACACTAA